>OY776117.1:118372785-118968836 GCA_963675035.1 Allygus modestus
AAATACTTTTATTTTCCAGCAATAGCAAGATCTGGAGGAACTCCCCCTGAGGGCTTCATGGCCCCATCAACCTGGAGGGTGTCCTCAAACTACTACAAATCTTTGCTTGCAAAAGTAAAATATTTACAACTGTAATTTGTGTTGTATATTTATTTGGTATAAACTATTTTTATAGTGAGGTCGCTTCCAAAATGTAAACAATTGTTATTACCAACCAACAAGCATCAACGTGGGTGACCCGCCTAAGTGGCTATTAAATAATAATACCCCCGTCGCAGCAAACCTGCATACTCAGCGAATTTCCAATGGAGATATAAAAGTCTTAATACTACATAAAGCCACTTACCAAGTTTCATAAAAATATATTCACAAATAAGCGATATATATACAATTTTAATTATTCTCCATAAGAATAACATTGGGGCTGAGTACGCAGGTTTGCTGCAACAAGGAACACAAAAAATGGGTTTTTATGCTAATATCAATATAACTCAACTAGGTGAAGTCGTATACCAGTTTTTATTCATTTATGTTCATAATTAAGGGAGACAGAGCATTTAATTAATATCCATAAGAATAACATGGGGGCTGAGTACGCAGGTTTGCTGCTACGGGAGAATTATGCAAAAACAATTTTTTGGAGCAAATATCAATAGACCTCAATGAGATGAAGCTGTATACCAAGTTCCGTCAGTATACGTTCATAAATAAGCGAGATAAAAAAATTTTCTTTTCCTCCATAAGAATAACATTAGACAACGTACTGTGTTTAGCACTTTCAATATCTCGGTAACCAATTGACGTAGAGGAATGATTGAAATACCAAATTGTGTGTTTTTTTAAGCTGAATCGAATGGTAAAAACTAAAATTTGACTTTTTCAAAAATTATATGTAAAAAATTCAAAAAACCCATTTTTGGGGTACAAAACCCCCCCAAAATACCCCTTCGGATAGGTCGATCTGTCTGGTTTTCGAACTTAAAGTCATAAATGCTGCTTTACATGTTTATACCAAATTTCGTCAAAATCGGATCATTTTTACGAGAGTTATCGTGCTCAACGACACATATATATATATATATATATATATATATATATATATATATATATATATATATAGATATATATATATATAAAGTTTCGAACGAATGGTGTTTTTGGGGTCTGGGGACCTCAAAACGAAAAGTTATCATGGTCCCGGGCCTAGGTCTTACCATGCCGACTACGGTAATAGCTTCTTCCCTATAGGGGAAATTCGCTAAAACTGAGTTTGCCTTTGAGACGTAGGCTTTATTTTACACAATTCAACTAATTAAAAAATACATAGGCTGAGTTTAGTCATAGAAATGGAAAAATCGTATAAACGGTAAACGAGTTCGCACGCAGCACGCTGACGTGAGGGAAGTGAATTTGCACATAACAAACTTTTAAAACTCAAAATCAGTGTAAAAACATACATTTGTCCAATTTTTATTGAAATCTGAAAACATTGATTTGTTGGCTGTTCTGATACTCCTGGTTTCATTTACTTGCAAAGCTGGGAATACAATTTTGCGAATTATAATGTTAGGAGAAGGTCCAGACAGGCTTGAAAGTAGGCGTGAGGTTGCTGGGAACGATAAAAGTACTCTAACAAAGGAATAACAGGCTTTTCTAGTGTAAAAACCCCCATAAGACAATGTACTGTGATTAGTCGATACACATTTTCTTTAATAACTCGGTAAATATCAATGCTAGAATGACGAGAGAGGGCATAAAACTTTCGCCTCTCTAATTCCCATCTTTTTACATCCATTGATTTTACATCTGGGGCTTCTCTGGCCCTTTTTGGGCCCAACAACTCGAAATTTAAAAGATTAATCCTAAAAAAAGGAGTTTAGAGTTTTCCGATTGTTTTGTCCAACGAACTTGTCCAACTGATTACAGAAAAGAACGTCTCTACCAAATTTGAAGGAAATCGGACAAAAAATGTGACCGCTAGAGTGCAAACACACACACATATATATATATATATATATATATATATATATATATATATATTTATATATATATATATGTCTATATATATACCTATATATATATATACATATATATATATATATATATAATTTTGAACGACCCCCCAAAACGTGTTCAGGGGGTCATGTTAGGAACTTCTATGGTGGTCCCGGGCTTAAGTTTCACCGTGCGGGTCATGCTAATAGTTCACTTTCCAAAGGAAATTCACTAATATAAATTAGTTTATTAATCAATAATAATGATAAGATTATCTGTGGCAAATCTGAAATTTAGGAAAGGGGAGGGGTCTCATTTGGGGGCTGTGGACTGTTTCTATACGGGAGAGAGATTCTTCAAAATATGTTAAATGGCAGATTTTGAAACAGTGTGAATAGTGTGCTTTTGATATAAAGAAAGTCTTAATATACTTTTTATCATACCGAACAAAAAGCAGCTGTTTTTGGGTCTGTAATTATTCTGTACAATTACATTTTTCTGATACCTTAAAATATCGCATCGTAAAATCAGCTTTGGATTTTTTTTTTCAGTGCACAAACCTCAAAGATAAAGATTGTTATTGTTCCTTTTTACGTTTGTGTATTTCAAAAGTTACAAACACGTGGACAAAATGCAAGTCGATCATATGGTAGGCCGATTATACATTTTGTTTGTAAATAAAAGAAAAGTAAATATTCTAAAGTTAACCTATTTGAACTACCAACACGATAAAAATCACCTAATGTTTTGTCCAAATTTTCAACTATCAAAGGCTTATAAGGACAGTATGATCAAAAAAGTTGTTCATGATATGGAGCAAAAGTGTGTTTTTGGCACTTAATTGTTTTTCCGAGCTACAACCACTTTTGCTTCTTGTGATGAAAACTACTATTCAATTAAAATTATACTTCACCTTAGACTGAACAGTTCTAAAGTATAAACTAATCTTAAATTATTTTAAATAAATCAAATTAAAAACGAGTTCGCACGCAGCACGCTGACGTGAGGGAAGTGAATTTCCACATAAAAAACTATAAAAACTCAAAATCAGTTAAAAACATACATTTATCCAATTTTTATTCAAATCTGAAAATACAGATTTTTTGGCTGATCTGATGCTCCTGGTTCTATTTACCTGCAATGCTGGGAATACAATTTTGCGCATTATAAGGTTAGAAGAAGGTCCAGTCAGGCATTAAAGGAGGCGTTAGGTTGTTGGGGATGGTAAAAGTAGACCAACAAATGAATAACAGGCTTTTCTAATGTAAAACCCCCTAAGACAATATACTGTGTTTGGTCGATACACATTTTCTTTAATAACTCGGTAAATATTTATGCTAGAATTATGAGAGAGGGCTTCAAACTTTCGCCTCTCTAATTCCCATCTTTTTACATCCACTTATTTTACATCTGGGGCTTTTATGACCCTTTTTGGGCCCAAAAACTCGAAATTTGACAAATTAGTCCCCCAAAAAAGGCGTTTATAGTTTTCCGATTGCTTTACCCAACGAACTTGTTCAACTGATTACAGAAAGGAACGTCCCTACCAAATTTGAAGTAAATCGGACAAAAATTGCGACCGCTAGAGTGCAAACATATATATATATATATATATGTCTATATATATATATATATATATATATATATATATATATACAAAATTTTGAACGACCCCCAAAACGTGTTCAGGGGGTCACGTTAGGAACTTCTATGGTGGTCCCGGGCATAAGTTTCACCATGCGGGTCATGCTTCATGCTAATAGTTCACTTTCCAAAGGAAATTCACTAAAAAACATGAATAATATTTAGTTTAAGGAATCTTTCTATCTGATGTCAGTTAAAGACAAAAGGAAATGCTGGAAATAAACTCTTAAACAAATTCCTCAGCTATTGAAAAATATAAAAAGTTTTAAGAGCATAAAAAAACATAAATCAGAGATAGTTCTGGGGCATAAGTAATTCCGTGGGATTTTGAATGAAGAAGCTATAAGATTGGTGTCAGTGAATAGGTAATTAGCTACAGAATCGTGTGATACTGGGTGTTTTCACCCAAAGTGTGGCCGAGCCGGTGTTTGATGTCATACTTAAATGGTGGCCGCTAACACCGACATTGATGTCTTTTTAGCGCCATAACTTCATTCTTCTTCAAGCTTCTTCATTAAAAATCCCAAAAACTTTGTTTTATTTAGAAATTTTCCTGCACTAAGATTTAGGAAAAATGAATAAGTACATAGAAACTCAATTTAGTTTAAAACATTGTCTTGCTATTATCTTAACGTTTATGTGCGAAATACCTCAGGAATTTGATTACATTGCTCCACAGTTAAACCATTTATATCTCTTCTATATCTATAAATACAAAATTCCGATCAACGCCCAGGCCAAACCACTGCACCTAGAAGCATGACATTTTGCATGTAGACTCCTCTTACAGCATAGGCACCCACTAAGAAGGGATTTCAAGAAATTCCCATAGGGCTATGCCCCACGGGGCTTCGAAGTTCCAACCCTGTGTTATTCTTACGGACATTCACTTTGGTTTGAGCTGGAATGAAAATTCATCAGCTGATTATGATTCGTAGTAGTTCCAAGGGTCAGCCACAGAATGCAGCACACACAACTGTCACATTCCTGGGTTAAACCGGGAAGGCAGTGGCTACGTACACGTCCGACGTGAGCCGCTACTGTTCACGTCTGTTCCAAATTATGCACCGTACGTTACTTTTCCTGTGATTTTTAAAACAAATTGAGAGCCAGAAAACCTCCTAACCTAACCTAACGTAACCTAACCTACCCTAACCTAACGTAACATAACGTAACGTAACCTAACCCAACCTAACCTAAGGGGTAGCGAAGTGAATTTGCCCTTACATTGGACGTGTATGCAGTCACTTCGAACCGGGAACGATGGCAGCTAGTTGTAACATATGTCGTGCAAGGTTCAAGTGGATATCTGACAATTTATTTTAACATGAAATATACAGATTGTTAAGGAGTTTAGTATTATCATCATCATAGATTAAACATACTCCTTGGGAGTACGCTTAATCTATGGTATCACGTTCAGATAATTTATGACTGAAACCACAGTTCACTTGATCCCTTGCTCTTTATGAATGACTTATTAACAAAAATCTACTTAAGGGTTTCATACAACTTTTGCTGTTAGGCATACTACATACTGTGTTATCAAAGAACAATTTCTACTTAATTAAATAATCGTTAGTATAGCGAACAGTTTACAAAGCTTAGCTATCAAAAGTAGAACAAATTTCCTATAATAATATCCATAATATTCCACAATAATTATTTAAGGAACACAATCAAATCAAATAAGTCTATCCGACCGATATTCTATTCATTGATGCTGATGTCTGTCCGGGTTTGATCATCTGAAGCTTATAATCTCATCAGACAATATTTAGATTCAGTCACGGTTGAATCCGCTTTAAATCCGCACAGTAAATGGGAATTTCTGCATTGATAAGTTTTTGTTTATTTGCAATTTAACTCATGATTGCTCTTTGGAAACATTAATAACTTTTTTTTATTGAGGTATATGTATTTGTTTGAGGATCACACCAATGATAGATGCACAATGAAGTACAAATACTAATGAAAATAAAGTGACATGTACATTTTTCAAAATTAAATCGGTTTTCGGTCAAGTTGTTTCTATTACCCAATGGATTATTGCAATTCTGGTCCATCAGAAAAAAATTTAAAATTTCTAAATTCATAAGGTATTTAAAATTGTAATTCTTTTTGATCTCTCTCCGTTTATGGAAAAAGAACTGATTTGTAAAACTATTTTGAATTTTAGTTACCAGTGGAAATATTAATTTTGGTGCTCCCTGAACCCCAGGAAAGTGTGTAAAATACCTTGAAACCACACCAATGGCCCAATTTTGGTAACACCACACTGTCCACATTTAAGAAAACAATTGGACTTATAATGTTCCACATTCCAGTTTCTAATATTTTTTTAAAACCATACACTACAAATTAAATTTACTTCGATTCCATAATATCATAACACTTGGGAAATGCGAGGTCAAGAAGGAGAAGCTTAGTTTTTATAGGTTTAATAGTTTAGCAATGAGAACTTTGGACATATTTTATTTTTACAACAAAGTCATAACTAATTAAACGAGTTCGCACGCAGCACGCTGACTTAAGGGAAGTGAATTTCCACATAACAAACTTTTAAAACTCAAAATCAGTATAAAAACATACATTTATTCCAATTTGTATTGATTTCTGGAAACATTGATTTTTTGGCTGTTCTGATGCTCCTGGTTTCATTTACTAGCAATGCTGGGAATACAATTTTGCGCGTTATAAGGTTAGAAGAAGGTCCAGTAAGGGTTGAAAATAGGCGTGAGGTTGGTGGTGATAGTAAATATACACCAACAAATGAATAACAGGCTTTTTTAATGTAAAACCCCCATAAGACAACGTACTGTGTTTGGTCGATACATTGTCTTTAATAACTCGGTAAATATTTATGCTAGAATAACAAGAGAGGGCTTGAAAGTTTCGCCTCTCTAATTCCCATATTTTTACATGCATTCATTTTACATCCGGGGCTTTTCTGATCCTTTTTTGGTGCCAAAAACTCAAAATTTGAAAGATTAATCCCCAAATAAGGGGTTTAGAGTTTTCTTATTGTTTTTCCCAACGATCTTGTCCAACTGATTATAGAAAGAAACGTCCCTAAAAAATTTGAAGTAAATCAGACAAAAAATGTGACCGCTAGATTGCAAACCCACACACATACATATACATATATATATATATATATATATATATATATATATATATATATATATATACAATTTTGAACGACCCCAAAACTTGTTCAGGGGATCATGTTAGGAACTTCTATGGTGGTCCCAGGCTTTAGTTTCACCGTGCGGGTCATGCTAACAGACAATGATATTTATTGACATATTTTTTTATAATTCTAGTTAGACATACCTGAATGACCAATAATTGGTAAATGTTGTGTCTCACACGCTACTCCTGTATTGACTAAACCGTCGGTTTATTAGTTCAGGGAACCGAGTTTCGAAACAACATCAACATCGACTCAACAAACTTTTAATCAGATTAAACTTTTATTACTTACGCCCCTTTTCATGTTAGGGATTTGAGACGTTTCATCATTCGCTTTGGTCTCTTAAGGATGCAATCTTCTCCACTTAATTTATTTGTGATGGATCAAAAATATTTTCAAACTCCTTTACTCTCCACTGTATAAAATACTTCTGTTTTTAAATGCTGGATTTCTTTTGACCTCAAGAAACATATACACCTGCATACTAACCTTCCAAAATATTTTAAATCAGATTAAAGACATCAAATTATAAAACAAATAATAGGCTAGACGTTACTAAAACAGGCATTATTAGTGATACATATTTGTATATAGATGAGTTTATTACAAGATACAACTTGTACATTTGATTTCCTGTAAAAATCGGTTAATAAATAAAAAAGTTATGGTAATTTTTATATAATAAATTTCAAAATGGCGGCCATATACAAATTTCAAAGTCAAATTCCTGGAAAACTAGCAACTAAAACAAAATTTTACAAGACATAAAATGTAAAGGACTTGGTCAAATGCACTAAGGAATTTGACTTTGAAAATTTTATATGGCCGCCATTTTGAAATTTATTATAAAAAATTGCCATAACATTTTTGTTTATTAACTGATTTTTACAGTAAAAATGGCATTGGATTTGGATTAAAAGTGCTTTAAATTGTATGTCTTGTAAAATTTTGTTTCAGTTGCTAGATTTCATGAAATTTGACTTTGAAATATTTAAATGGCCGCCATTTTGAAATTTGATAAGTTAAATAAAAATTGTTTTTGGAAAATGTTAAAAACCAGAAACTTAAAGTTTATACCAAGTTTCAAAAAAATATCTCAAAGGGTTTATTAATTATAAAAAAAAAAAAATACAAAATGGCGGATTACGCCTAAACTAAGCCGAAACCGAACAAATTTTACTTTACATTTTCAACTTGTTTTTGTATTTAGAATATGGTTCTGCATAGCGCGCTACGCATTTTTGTGACACCCTGTATCAATAGGCAACACAAAAATGTCCTTCTTTCAGTGTGTGTGCAACGCAGGAGTAATTAACGCATACCTTTAGAATGGTATTGTCGTGTAGTTTTGCAGGAACTCCTTATAATTTACATCGGTCCTCAGAGCTACCTTCAAAGGGCTTCAAAGTTTTAATGTAAATCTTATGGAAGATAAGTAATTAACGGAATTGAATATTTGATAGCTGATATCATATATAATAAATAATGCTTGCACAGGATCAAGAACAAATATTTCAGTACGAATGTAAATAAAACATACTACTGACTACTGGAATGGTAGCCCTACCACCGTTCTATTATCGGTTATAACTTCACATCAAACAAATTAAACCTTGTTGCAAAGAGTGAGTGGGCGATGGAGGTAGAGAGGCAGAGGGATAAAGAGTGGTTTTTCGTGAAGTTCAGCATAGAACATTGGTTCAAATGAATATATTGAACTGCTCTCGCAGGATGTGGCAAAAAATTCATGCAAACAGCCAATATTCGTATGTACCACTTTCGGTTTACGTAGATTTATTTTTATATTGTTCATTAAGTATTTTTCAAACCTCCCCCCCTGGAACGTAAGAAAATGAACATTGCAGATCTGCAGAAGACATCACGAGTGAGCCGCGATGTTTGCCAACAGCAGTTCCGGAAGTGTTTGTTCGCCAAACGTTTCACTCGTCACTTCCGTCATGCCTTCATTTTGGTCTTCGCTAATTTGACTCATGGATAGTATATTTGAAAATAATTTTTGAACTAAACATCCATAGGATAATAAAATATGTAGAATAACCGTTTAATTACATCACCACACAAATATACCGCTATACTTATTAACACGAAACAACATTTAGGGATAAACGTATTGGACTAAAGGATTACAATTTAAGCAGTAGGCCTACTAGCTGACCTGACAGACGTTGTCCTGTCCTAATGGCATTGAATTTGTTATATGCCAAAGGCTCGTTCATTTTCAAGATAAGCTCGTCCGCTCACTTAATCGCCTCCAGGATGAGCTTGTTTGCTACGCTCAATTACCTATTTTTATGTAGAGCTAACTTCGGCTTCCAAAAAATAGTTTGAGTTGCCATTCAAGTAGATTTGTTATTTCAATAATGAACATATGTTTACGCCTTTCAAGTATGTTAAGATATAATCCTTATAACAGCTGTTTGGTGGAACTAACTAGCATACTAACCCGACTTAGTGTTATGCATTTAGATTACAATAAACTGAAGCATATGGACACTTAAGATCATGAACACACTTTATAACTTGAAGGGCAAGTAACGAGGCAGAAGGAAAAATAACGAGGAAAAAATCATACATTTTTAGATTTAATAAAGGATTTGATAGATTATTTTTCTGAGCTCAAAGATATAACTCAGTGGTTTGGCAGTTACTGTGTGATTTTTGACTGGATATCTAGCATACTAACGTTAGTTTTTACTACATAGTGGAACTTGTGTAGTTCAAGACTCAAAGGGCCTCAAATGACTAATAAACAAATAAATATGCAACAACTCGAATCACAACAGCTGTACAAAAAAGCTTATAACCATTTTTAGGAACAACTTCACATTAAATAAAAGGTATATTGTATGTAAATCTAAAATTTGTATTAATGGATAGCTACGATAAGTCACACAAGACTGAAAAACAATAAGGAATGGCCGGAATGGTGGGGAATAAATTACCTTGACCGTGACGTAACGGGGTTAGAGATGTGCAAACGGTTACTTAGCAAAACACTCAGAGCCCGCACCTCTGCTTGCAAAGCTCTTTCTAGCTGCATATAGGACTCGAACGCTAAAACGCTGCAGCTGTTTTTGAAACGAATCACTGTAGTGCTAGGGCTAGTTGGTTTTAAAAAGAATTCCCAAGTGGAACTAAAATATTGTTCACGTTTGAACGATTGGAGTTGTTTTCCCCCGGAGTTTTGGAACTTGCTACAAAAATATTTTTTTGAAAATGATTGCTATTGATTGATGTTTTGAGTGTGACTATAATTGAATATAACAGTGTGAATATAATTTGTTTATTTTGGGTGTTACGGTATTGAATTTCCACACTGTTTTGCTAATGTTCTTATACGTTCAATCAAATCAGTATTTATAACCAAAGAAGGTATCGTCAACATTTCTTATTATTTAAAACTTGCACGTGCAGGATGACACTTTGGAATGTTATATAAGCAGGAAAATATATTTAATATTTAATAAATTTAAATTTATAACGCAACACAACAACAGAACAATAACTTAATACAATGGATGCGTCCAACTGAATGTGATAATCACTTTAAACATTCAATGATAACCTACAAGCCCAAATTTTGTCTATATATTTTTGTCCAGATATCGTTTCGTAGCAGATCATTTTAGTTTTTATTTTCATATATAAATATTTATTGAATCGACGAAATTCTAAAGAACCACTTTTTAATTGTTCGCTTATACATATTGCATATGGAGAGATTTTTGTTTTCGTCATCATGTTCGATTATCGGTTTTTTGTGGACTATCTGATTTTATGATCTCTGAATCCGCAAAAATTGGTTTATTGGTGATTTTGTCTGTATGTCACGATGTGTGGAGACCTGCAAACCGCACCACTGATCTGATTTTGATCAAAGTTTTCTTTGAATGCAGACATTACTACAACTTATCAAAAATATTCATAAAAATGTTGTATGTTATCCCTCAAACCCCTCTAAAAAATTAGAGCCGATTCTGAGAAATTAACTATATTTTTTTAGAGGATTTTGAAATTGTAATTTATAAATGTAATTTAAATGTTTGTAAACACATTACGTTATATACTACTATCCCATGGATGAGAAAACGATAAACTAACCAACTAAGTTATTTATTTGTTTGATTTGAAACCGGACAGGAGAATGAATGCGCTTTCCTTTCACAGATTATAACAAGGTTTACAGGCTTCTTGTGCTTTCCTGAAATTGTATCGCAGCAGGTTTAAACAGCTACTAGAGAAGAGAATCAAGTAGATAAAAAATCGAGTAACACTATTTTGTGGAAACGTCTCGAAAAATCAGTTTTCAGTCTAGTGAAAATTGCATTTCGTTTTATTGGTTTACCCCATCTTCCCTGCAACCAAATAACATCCGTCAGTTGATGAGCAAGATTAGTCTTTTTCTTTTTACTTTAAGCTTGAAGATATTGTAATCAAATGAGGGTTATGGCCAAAGTATTGTTTTGAACGCTATCAAATAGTAAAAAGAAACATTGCTAAAATGAATCGGCGAGGCGGTTATTATAATAAAGTATGGTATACCTACAATTTTTAGAAATACTATTCAAATCACATGTTTATTTTGTATAAGTCATACCATTCAAATATATTTAAAAATAATGAGGATGAGTTTTATTTTGTTTTGTTTAATAAGATAAAACTAATTTTGGAGTGGAAGATATCGTGATTGCCTCTCTCCATCAAGTTTGAAGTCACTACCACAAGTGGTTATTTATATATAGGTAATGTATTGATGAAAACATAAAAAAACACAAGACGTGGAATGAAGCAACAAACTACCCACATTTACATTTTCTTTTCATTGACACCAGGAACAAGTTATCGTGTCCTTGAAGCTGAACATCAAACCAAGACAGTCTTTAAAGACAAACACACGTACATGTGGATGTTACCCACACAAATTCAGTCTTTTGACAGAAAAATGAAAGTATTCTATTCTTCATTTTTAAGAAATATTTGTATTCATGACATTTGCACGCGCACGCGTTGTAATAGTTTTCAAGCAATACTCTGACTTAAAACTGCGCGATACTTCTAATATAGTTGAGTTTATTTTGTATTTTTATATCTAAGTTTTCTGTGTTCATAAGGGACCTTCAACTTTACAAATCATGTCCTTAAAGAATCCATGGATTAATGATTTAGTTCGGCTTAAAACTGCAAGGTTTTTACAATATTTATTTTCAGAAACCCACCAGACGATGTTTACGTTTAGCTGGGCGGATTTATAAAATCCTCTTAATAGCTGGCTTTATTTTGCGCTGATTGCCTTTACAATCAGTATTAAATGTTGTTGTAGTCATCGACTTGTCCTTCTATTATACACAATACGTTTAAAAACAATTTCTTGATAAGAAAAACCAAAAACTCATTTTTTAATATAATTGTTTAACCATATATTTAAACATTTGGCAATTTTAAAATTGCTTCATTATATATATTTTTATAATTATAATAATTTTTGCTTTAGAACCTCATCCAGAAAAAGACATTATTAATGTTTTTAGCTCACTTTAATGTTTTGTTTAAATCGAGTATGCTTATTATTACTTATAATTACTATTTTTTAACTGTTATTTGTATACAATACGTACCTGTACTTATTTAATGAGTGAGAACATTTAAAATTTGTATAGATTTTTAAAATTGGCATCGGCTAGTCAAATCGTAGCAGGGGTGGATCCAAGGGGGGGGGTGATTGGGGCGGTTGCCCCCCAAACCTAAAAATTATTGTGTTTTATTTTATTATTTAGGCCTAAGGTGAAGGTTTAAATATCACATTAAAAATTTAAGCATCAAAAGTCTCACGAAATCCCGTTTTTCGGTTGCGGGAGTAAAAATGTTGCCGCTCCCGTCTACATTGTTTACATTCAAATTAAAACTATTGTACTATTGTACAGTGTTTTCAACATGGTCTTTGAGGTACATTTTAGCAGCAAACAGAAAATTTTGGTACCACTGTATTCGTTGGTTATGTTTTACTGGATTTCGCCAGTTTTTTTTACATTTTTATTGCAAAGTGGGAATGATTTTTCCTTTTTCACACAATCCCCACTCCCCCGGTCGAAGTCAAACGTCGTTTGCTGTCAGCTGTAGGTTGTGTTTGATTATTGTGTAAACCTAATCCGCTGGTATGTAATAAATATCCAGTAGCTAGGTTAGAAGCAAAAATTGTCTCGAATTATACATAATGAAATAAGAGGAAACAAAGATAAAATTTCGTGCAAACGAAAGCTCATACGTCAAGTATTTCATTTTGCAAATGTGGTACGTTATTTTCATTTTTCGAGTCGTTGACCTTGACTGTTAGCCTTAACCTTATTCCCTATTTTATCTTCGCGTTGCATAGTTCAGTATTGCAGATTTCAGATAAGTTTTGTAAATATTAGTTTTTTGCGTGTGTAACAACTGAAATAAATAATTAATTTAGGCATCTTACTTATTCTTAAACGCCTACAGATGACGTAGAAAAATGTTTAATGCCTAAATATTTGTTATTTATATTTTCTATCGGGCGAAGCAGAAGTTATTTTTTGTTTAGTATGTTTACAAATATATGATAGCATTTTTTCTTGAGTACAAGGTTATTGATATATTTATTAACCTTAGTTACATTCGTAGAATAATTTCAAATAGTAAATAATGGGGGGTGCCCTACACCCGCGTGGAGGGTAACTTTCGGTGACCGCCCCCCCCCCAAAAAAAAACGACCTCTAGATCCGCCCCTGCGTCGTAGCTTTCCGTGTGTTCGTGTCCCGCTGTCTTGACTTGTCCTTGACCGGTCAAACCAAATAAAAGTTTGTTTTAATCGTGCCGATCGTTCGTGTTGTGTTAGTGTGTATATAAATTGTGATTATGTGTTCATAATTTAATTTTTGACGTCAGATTTTATAATGGGACAGTAGTCCCGAACTAGTAATTTGCTAGTAAACCATAATCATTGTCGATGGAAAGGATGTAAACCTGCTTTATTTTCAGTTTAATTTTATTTCACCATGTAATTTGTTTTGTCATTTCCACCTTTTATTGTGTCGCATGTTTAAATAATTCATTGGTTGACAATATTACAACTTATTTGATTCAATTAAATTAGCAGCATTTCTAGAGAAAGTGTATTTTCCTGGCTCGAAATGAATTAGCGGAGGTATAGGAGATGGATTTCTAGAAGCTGTATTGAGTGACGGGCTCTGACAGTCATGCCTGGTCTAAGCGCTTTTGTTACTTATATATCGATGACATCTCTATGTTTGCTGACTGGCTGATTTAAGCTGTTTCAAATTTAGCGTCTGTCAACGAAAACGAATTTGTTGAAGTACAGCCAGTAAACAGTTTAATCAACTATGGAATTATTACTTTCTAATTTGAAACTTGTCTAGGTAATTCTAAGGTTTAACTGTATCTAGATAACTGTATACCTGAATATTAAAATAAATATATAAATAAAAAATACGGGTTGGAATGGAGCTAAATAATAGTACACTGAAGCTTAAAAGCCATATGCAATGATGAAGTTATTTTGGAAACATTCCATAAAGAAAGAACTAACAAGCTGACAAAAAGAAAACATCACTTGTAGCAACTGGGGTGTAAACTGTTGATTGTTTCGGAAAATATCAGCAATAGAATCAGCTAACGCATTTCACACCTTTTGAACACACTCTGTGAGATTGAAGGGAGGAAATCAATTTCGAATCAATAATCAGATTCATAACCTTTTACTTTTCATATTTTAGATTTTAACATTCGGTGTACCAAATTCTTTCTCTTCTACTGTTCAGGAAATTGGCCAACTAGTGCTCATTTCCTTTATATATAACAAATCGTAAACTATTTTTAAAGACATGGTTGGATATTTTCTTATCGCCAATTTAACTTATAAATCAGTTACCAAAGCCAATGTTTCGTTTTAATAACCCAGCAAAAGCTCTACATCTAAATCCCGTCGGATAATATTTACATTCAGGTACGCTAGGATCTGCTTTAAACCCTTTCAATAACTGGCTTTTATCCACAGATGAGTTTCAACGTTATACAACAATTTGTCCTTTTAACTGTTCTTTGAATATGAAAACAATATTTCGAAAAAACACGATATTTGTAGAATTATTACGATATTACGATATTTGCTCTAAATAGATGTAAAATAGCTGAATGATAATGGATGATGTTTGTAATCAGTAGGATGACGGTGGTTGTAGCTACTCTACTTAGTTTTAATTTGTAACTGACGCAGAATAACTGTTACTGATGTATGTAAAACTGCTTCTTCACCTCATTACAATTGCTTAGAGTTCTGTGTGTTCCACGCTACACATTAAAATGCTAAAGGCCTATTATGTCAGTAAAATATGTGCCTATCTGTCTCCATTCCTGAGTTTAGTCACTGTCCCTTGCCATTAAGAAAATACATAAATAGTTGTTAAACATAAATATTATTTAAACTATCCACAGTCAAGATACAAAATTAGGCCCCTAACCCCCACAATTGGAGTAAAGAATTGACTGCACTATCAGTAATAGAAAGACCTATTGAAATATACTCTTTTAAAACAAGCTCAATATTTATTTTAAAATTGTTATGAATAAAAACTAAAATACTTAACTGGTATTACCGGTTTTCAAAATTCTAAAGATAATTTTTTGATTAATTGTTTGTGTATTCTCAGAGTCATAACAGTCTTGAAACGATCTCGCGCCCTTTTAAATTTTACAGAAAATTAAAAACATTAGTTTGTTTCAGACGACCCCCAGAACAATATGTTATTGATAATGACTAGGCAAATAATTCTATTTCTAAACATATAATAATCGTATTTTGTAAAAAGATTTGTTAAATATACCATAAATCTTGTATGTTAAATAATTAACACCATACAATTGATTACATCCAGGTAGGAAATTAAACATTATTTAATATTTATCATAGTGACAAACCAGCCAGTTTTCAAACTGATGTCAGTTAGTTTATGAGTTTACTTAACTTTTTGAATTGTTTCTAAGGTATGGAACACCTAAACATTTTAATAGTCTTAAAACATAATACCGTACTAGTTTTACTAACAACATTTTTGCTATAGTATAAAACATATTGTCTGGAAAATTAATATAGTTTACTTCAGAATCTAAACCAGTAGAACATTTTAGTTTGTTTATACACGTCAGAGCCAGAAGCGGAAATGTATATTCGAGAGTGTTTTGTCTCCCACTTCCGGGGTGTTGTTTCTGACAGTTCGTTCCGATGTCCTTCCTTCCAAATGTTTTATGCTTTGTGATTAGTATTTGCAAATAATTTCACATACAAGTATAAAAAAATACAAATTTACCTTAGGAGCATAAAGCGTACAAACTTATGTTAATTTTAAGAGGTTTTCTTTACCAAGCTTTTATACTAGTGCGAAAATGACGGGAGCAGCTTAATAAACAAATCTTACAGATGATATATAAATAATTCAGAAAATAATGGTACCCTACTTATAAAATTAAATCTTCAAGTGTGCATTTACTGCAAAACACACTGAAAACATATCAATACTAATTCATAATAATAAATATAGTTAACGTGTGATCGGAGGTTACGTTGCTACATTTGTATAACAAATACAGAGACAGAAATCGGAGAGAATTGGTTGTTTTAGTTATTTATTAAAATACAATACGATGCTACAACTATCGTGTTTTACAACTACGAGCATACACTTATTTTAATAAATATAAACATATTAGTGCTAAAAAAAACTGTTTGCTACTTAACATATTCGGAATGGAAATTAATTTGTAGTTGTGTATTTTTTTAATATTTTGGCATCACACCAATTACAGATATAATTATGAGGAATACTTCAAAAGGTTTGTTCAGCTACTGCGTGATTTTTTCTTTGGAAGATGGAACTATTTTATTCTAATTCGAAAATTGTGGTAAATTTCGTTATAATCCTATATCTATCATAAATTTTCAGCCAGAATCTTGTTTAGTAAAAGTTTGTGACTGTGCTCATAAAATGATTACTTTCTAAACAAACTACAGAAAAAACTAAAAAAAGTTTCACTTAATATGTAAATAAAATGTTTTAATTATTAAACCTAAAAATTTTTCGTACTTAGTCTAACGTTTTACATACATTGTATAAAAAGAGATTGTTCTGATTAGGACATTACACTTACATTCAGTGTTGTTTATTGAAGTTACAAATGTAGCCACACGATACAATTCAAAAAGAGCTATTAAATGTGTCGGCTTGACCAAAATAATTATTATTTCTAATACATGCAGTAAAATATCCAAAAGTATTAAACTCCAAGAGGCAGTAAAGAGTTTAATCCGATTAAAAGTTTGCTGAAAAGAATCGACGTTGATATTTTTCCGTAAACTCGGTTTCCTGCTAAGATAGCGCAGCGCAATAAATTTAAGTTTGTTTTAAACTTGGTCTTACCTTATATAGGCGCATTCCTTGGCCGATGTTTTAATTAAAATAGCTCGTTTAAAAGTAGATTGCTTACCACGCATTTTAGCGAATTTCCCCTATAGGGAAGAAGCTATTACCGTAGTAAGCATGGTAAGACCTAGGACCGGAACCATGATAACTTTTCGCTTTGAGGCCCCCAGATGCCAAATACACCATTGGTTCAAATTCATATATATATTTATTTCTCCTTTATTGCTTGAAAACGTTTGTATTATAAACGAAAATTCGCAAAAACTTCTTGTTCATCATTTATATCTATCTGTTTTAATGTGTTAGTATATATATATAGACCGGTATCAACAACAGTTCCTCTTCAATCAACCTCATTAATTCATCATCTGCCAAAATGTTGTGAGAATAAACCTTTTCCTTCAGTAAGCCCCATAGGACTTTGCGACAGACGTTGAATTAACACTGATAAATTACACTAATAAATTGTTAAGGTAAAAAACTAAAGTTCAAATTAATGAGTCTTCAAAGTGGAAAAAAATGGAAACCAAATTAGTTGGCTTAGCATATATTTAAGCGAAAGCGTTGTTCACTTGATTGACACAATAGATCAGTGTAAAGCTAATGTATGGTGAAGTGGTTAAAACAATACTATTGAATATAACAACCGTGAATTTTATTTGAACAATTATATGTTAAATGTTTTTGCTATCCAGTCGTTCCAAATTGTTTCTAAAATTAAGTTTCTAAGTTGCGCACGTTTTAAGACTTTCCATGCACTACAATCTAAGCCTAATATATACTGTATGTTATAGGAAAACGTCCTAACTTAAAAACATACTTCGTAATGGTTTTAAAGTATGACTGAAACCCAATAAATATAATTTTAGTACTTAATGTAACTATTACCGTGTTATGTAGAATTTTTTAAAAAAACTTTTGCATATGAAACTGCTTATGTAGTCTTATAATTGTTTATTTGTCTTAAGAAAACGCAAGGAATTCCCATAGAATCAAAGTATTATATGACACTCAAATACACTATAACACTCACGCCAACCCGAAGTAGGGTGCTCAGTTCGCTGAATATTCATAAAGTTTTTTTTAAGTATCATTTTCTACAATTTTGTGAAATCACTGTTTGTATTTTTTGTTTGTATTAAAATTCCTAACTTAAAAAAATGTTTAAAGTTCTTATGACTAACACAAAATAAATAAGTTGTGTTAGTAGCAATGTAGTTGAGTTGGTTATATATTTTGATAATATTGTATAGTTAAGAAATTATCTAATCATTTGCATCCGTCATAAAGGCAATAAAGCAACAGAGATTTCATATAGTATTTATGGTTTTAGATAATAGTTTTTTTTTATTGTTTAATTGACCCATTCCTCTTATCTTTATATATAATTCTGTTAGTGAAATTTGTAAGTCAAAATTGTGGGAGTTTGGCACATCTCATGATGATAGGAGAGGGATCAAATTAAAGGTCTCGATCCAAGGGCCCCGGAAAAAATTGCAGCATTTCCAAAACAATACCAGCGAACAATAAATAACGTAAAATATCCCCATTAAATATCCCCCATGGGGATTTAAAAACGTCTCATTGTTTAAATGAAACATGTGATCCTACTGATAATCTTCTATTTTCCTCAGCATGAAAATCAGATTAGGCAGAGCACTGGAGAAAGGTTAGGGGATTAGGCCCCTTCAAGCCACTAGTTTACAACTACTATTAAATGAGAATATGTGTTTAACCAGAGACAACCAACGCTTTTAAGACAACTGAAAAATTATAAGACTGTTATTAATAATTAAAAATTTTAGCTACAATATAAGAATATCATTCCTAACGTCAGAGTTGCAGATGAAGCTAATAAACTGACAGAAAAGACACGGGCTTTATGGCCAGACCAGTTGCGGCAGTTCAGAATACCAAAACGACTAAAGTTATCTCTCTAAACCATTTACGAGGAAAACTATCTTTCTAAGTTTTTATATGTTATATTGTCATTGTTATATAATATATATTATATTAAATTATTGTTTTTTTACCGTAAAAATATGTATATTCTGAAAAAATAACTCTTGTAAGTTAGATTTACCCACAGAACAACATATAACAACACGTGCTAAGCCATGTTCTTCAAATACCTTTTCGTCTAGAATATTGATAGTTAATTTTGTAATACAATACTGTGAACTTCAAGAACCATTGTTCAGCAAATACATATTGAATCTTTTTTTTATTTATGCGTTTGTATAAAAGTCTGTGAACAAACTATGGTTCCAGAAGCAAGAAGAACAAGAAGGGTTTGTTGAAATATCTTTACCTAATCGGTCCATTATTTCTATATTCACTATAGTTAAGTTAAGAATTGTAAGTATGAATATAATTCTCAACAGATTTAATAAAATGAAATAAACTTTGGGAGGCAAGAATAACTGTGATAAACCCTGGCAGCTATAATGATTGAATATTGGAAAACGGATGAAGTGATTACAGTTACTTCGTCCTCAGAGGCACGCTTTCGCTCGGGCGGAGAATTCGTTGTATTATTACAGTCGTGGTTTTATTGGATTATTTGTTATAATATCTGGCTCATTGACTGCAGTTAAAGTATGAATACTGTTCTTAGTACACAAATTAATTGTAAGTTTGTAATAAGTAAATAATGCATATTTAAACAGTTTAGACAAATTGAATATTCAATTTAAATATGGATTTTGTTCATACATAGATATTGTGGATTGTTGTTGAATAGTATTAATGGTGATCGTGATGAAAGTAAATATTACTAATCTGAATTTAAACTCATTACTGATTAGTAGTTTGGGTTTTTTTAAGGTATAAAGGTGATACACATTTTCGTCAGAATGTAGATTTATTTTTAGAACTCAAAAACTTATATTCGGGACATCTTCGATAGTGGTTTTAAATCAATTTAGTCCGCACAGTTGAAGTTGTTTTCATGATACAATAAGCTCATTCACCCTTTAAGGACTGTCATTTACAACCCTTTAATGTCTGATAGTAAAAAACAACTTAGATTTGTCACAGTATTCTGATTTAGTATAGTAAGTAACAAATGTTTACAAAGTTGTCAGCAACATTAAAGGCTAGGTGTAATAAAAGCGAGATCTGTTTAGGGTAAGGAAATACCTCAACATTTAATCAAGACCAGTTTATTTTGTTGAATTCCTCATAAGTTATGCAATGCCTTTATTAGTTGTTGAGTTTTTGTAAATAATCTCAAAATATTTAAAATAGAATTTCATAAAAATATTGCTTAGACATCATGTAACCCTTACTTAAATGATGTTGGTAACTTTTTCTCCCTAAGTTCATTATTTTTCACTCAAATATAAAACGTTTGGAGGGACATATAGAGGGATATAGGTTTTAATCACTAATGTAAAAGGAGATTACATGCCAAATTTGAAATTATTCACAAAATAAACGGGAATGTTAGAATGCAGAAACATAATCAAACACATAAGTACAAATAATATATCAAACGATATGAATTTATTTTAAAAAATTCACTAAAAAACTGTACAATCACTTAGGAACGTGGATAGCACAAGTTGTCCAAACAGAAAATTCATAGAAAGGCTACACCTTATTTACGAACAGTGTAACACTGTAGATTTATAAAACGAGTTTTATTAAATTGAAATACTAGGGTTTGTAACATGCTTTATGTTGATGAAGAAATATTATAATTAACACCCGTTTCGACATACAATTTTTTGTGTTAGTGTGTATAAATTGTGACTACGTGTTCACCTTTTAATTTTGAATTTGATAATGGCACAGTAGTCCCGAAACTAGTAGTCTGCTAGTAAACCATAATTATTGACGGCGAAAAGGATGTAACCCTTCTTAATTTCGACTTTAATTGTATTAGTGAATTTCCTTTGGAAAGTGAACTATTAGCATGACCCGCACGGTGAAACTTAAGCCCGCGACCACCACAGAAGTTCTTAACGTGACCCCTTGAACACGTTTTGGGGGGTCGTTCAAAATTATATATATATATACATATACATATATATATATATATATGTATATATATATATATATATATATGTATATGTGTATGCACTCTAGCGGTCGCATTTTTGTCCGATTTACTTCAAATTTGGCAAGGACGTTCCTTTCTATAATCTGTTGGACACGTTCATTGGGCAAAACAAACGGAAAACTCTAAACCCATTTTTTGGGGAGTAATCTTTAAAATTTCGAGTTTTTGGGCCCAAAAAGGGTCAGAAAAGCTCCAGATGTAAAATTAATGCAAGTAAAATGATGGGAATTAGAGAGGCGAAAGTTTTAAGCCCTTTCTCGTCATTCTAGCATAAATATTTACCGAGTTATTAAAGAAAATGTGTATCGGCTAAACACAGTACGTTGTCTTATGGGGGTTTTACACTATAAAAGCCTGTTCTTCCTTCGTAAGAGTACTTTTATTATCCCCAGCAACATCACGCCTACTTTCAAGCCCGTTTGGACCTTCTCCTAACCTTATAATGCGCAAAATTGTATTCCCAGCTTTGCAAGTAAATGAAACCAGGAGTATCAGAACAGCCAAAAAATCAATGTTTTCAGATTTCAATAAAAATTGGACAAATGTATGTTTTTATACTGATTTTGAGTTTTAAAAGTTTTGATGTGGAAATTCACTTCCCTCACGTCAGCGTGCTGCGTGCAAACTCGTTTCAACATGTCATGTTTTTTTGTTGTTACTACCTTTTGATTGTGTCTTATGTAAAAATAATTGTATTGGTTCAGATATAAAAAAAAAATATTTTGTTTCAACTAATTTGGTAATTTTCTACAGCAAGTGTGTTTTCAGTGTATAATCTAATCAGAATATTTTAACGGTTTATGTTCCTGGCTCGAAATGGAATAGCGGAGGTATAGAAGATGTGTTTCTAGATATTGCAATGAGAGACGGGTTCTGACAACCATGCCTGGTATAAGCGCTTTTCTTATTTATATATTAATAGCGTATCTATGCTGGCTGACTGGATGCGTTAAACTGTTTTAAATTTAGCTTGATCAACGAATACGTCATTTTATTCAAGTACTGACAGGAAATAGTTTAGTTAACTCTGGAATTATTACTTTCTGATTTGAAACTTGTCTAGGTAATTCTAACTATATACCTAAATATTAAAATAAATATAGAAATAAAAATACTGGTTGGAATAATAGTAATATTAGTCTAAACAATAGTATACTCAAGCCGTAAAAGCCATATGCTTTGATGTAGTTATTTTGGAAACATTCGATAAAGAAAGAACTAACAAGCTGACAAAAATAAAACACCACTTGTAGCAACTGGGGTGTAAATTGTTGATTGTTTCGGAAAATATAAACAATAGAATCAGCTGACGAATTTCACGCCTTTTGAACACGCTCTGTGAGACTGAAGGGAGGAAATCAATTTCAAATCAATAATCGGATTCTTACAAATTTACTTTTCCTATTTTAGACTTTAAAATTCGGTGTACCAAAATCTTTCTCTTCTACTCTTCGGGAAGTTAGCCAACTAGTAGGGATCTCCTCAGGTCTTTGCCTTTTATAAATAAAAAATCGTAAAATATTTTTTAAAGCCTTGGGGGAGTATTTTCTTATAGCCAATTTAACTTATAAATCGGTTACCAAAACCAATGTTTCTTTTTAATAACCAAGCAGAAGCTCTACCTCTAAATCCCGTCGGATAATATTTCCATTCAGTTATGCTAGGATCTGTTTTAAACCCTTGCAATAACTTTTTTTTTACACATCGATGAGTTTCAACGTTATTTAAAAAATTGTCCTTGTAACTGTTCTCTGAATATGAAAACAATCTTCTAAAAAAAGCGATTTTTGTTATACCTCTAATAGATGTAAAGTAGCTGGATGATATTGGATGATGTTTGAAATCAGTAGGATAACGGTGGTTGTAGTTATTCTAAATAGTTTTAATTTGTAACTGACGCAGAACAATTGTCACTGGTGTATGTAAAACTGCTTCCTCACCTTATTAAAAATGCACAAAGTTCTATGTGTACAACGCTACACGTTCAAATAATATATTAAGTCAGTAAAACATTTTTATATTTGTATATTACCTTAGTTTCCGTGGTTTCATCAGTGTCCCTTGGCATTAAGAAAATAAATAAATAATTGTTAAACATATAGATTATTTAAACTATCCACATTAAAGATAAAAATTAACTCTCACAATTGAGTAAAGAATTGAATGTATCATGACCAATCTGAAATAGAATGAGCTATTGGAATATAAACTTTTAAAGCAAGCTCACTATTTATATTTAAACTTTGATGAAAAATAAACAAATGTACTTAACCGCAGGATGACTGGTTTAAACAATTTTAAATGGGTTTTTGCCATTGATAGTTACAAATGTATGCTCAGAGTCATAGCAAAATTGAAACGATATCGCGCCCTTTTAAAATTTACAGGTAATTACAAATATTTAGTATTTTTCAGACGACCCCCAGAAAAATAGTTATTGATCATGCTTAACTAAATAACTCAATTATTAAACATATATTCATCGTATTTTCTAAAAATGTTTTTTTTTATTTGACATAAATCGTTTATAGTAAACCATCTGTGTATCCGTTCTTCGTACTGGTGGTATATAAATGGTAAATTAACTAAAGCAAATAACAATCCACATCATTTTACAATATTAAAATTACATTTTACACGTTTAATGTACAATTAAATCAAGGTTAACGAAATATACTGGCAGATGGTTCGGGTGCTGATGCGAAGTCAAGGAACTCTGTCAGGTATTTAGTAAACGGTGTGTGGTTTGCGAATCCAAATCGGTACACGTAACACTTTGGATTCGCTTTTAGAAATAAAATAACTCAAGTACAACAAAATAAAAATATCGGGGTGGAAGGAGGGGGAGCATAATTATAAAATTCACGGGGGGGGAGTTAAATATAAAATCGGGGGGTGAGGGCTACAAAAAATCGGGGGGAAGGGTAAAAATATAAAATCGGGGAGGGGGCAAAAATATAAAATGGAGGGGTTACATAAAATAATACCCCCGTCGCAGCAAACCCGCGTACTCAGCGAATTTCCAATGCATATATATGTGACTCACTACTACATAGAGCTCACAAAAATACATCCATAAATAAGTGATATATAGCATTTTATTTATTCTCCATAAGAATAACATTAGGGTTGAGGACGCAGGTTTGCTGCAACGAGGAAGATAAGTAATGTATTTTATTTGCAATTATCAATACAACTGAACCAGATGAAGCTACATACCAAGGTCTCTTGATGTCGGTTCATAATTAAGAGAGATATACAACTCTACTTATTCTCCATATGAATAACATAAGGGCCGAGTATGCAGGTTTGCTGCTACGGGGACTATCAACAAAAAAAAAAACATTTTTTGTGCTAATATCAATATACCACAACTAGTTGAAGCCACATACCAAGTTTCATCAGTATTCAAAAATAATGGAGATATAGAATTTTATTTATTCTCCATAAGGATAACATTGGACAACGTACTGTGTTTAGCACTTTAAATATCTCTGCAACGGTTGGACGTAGAACAACGATTAAAACACCAAAATGTTTGTTTTGTTGAGCTAACCACATTAATAAACAGAAATGTGAAGTTTTTAGTAAAACTATCTGAGAGAAAACTAAAAACCTTTTTCCGATAAGATTAACATGGGACACGTTTTTTTTGGATTTTATCCGTAACCATTTAACCTAGGTTAATGATTCAAAATACTAAATTATTTGTTTTTTAAGCTCTATAAAATGGCTTTAACTAAAATTGAGAGTTTTTAACATTTTGGGATAAAATTTGCAAAAAAACCGATTTTTGGAAAATTGTAAACCCCCATAAAGCCCCTTTCCCATAGTGCAATCAATCTGGTTTTTGAACTTAAAGTCATAAATGCTTCTCTCCACATTTGTGCCAAATTTCATCAAAATCGGGTGTTTCTTTCAAAAGTTATCGCGGTAACGGACACACACACACACACATATATATATATATATATATATATATATATATATATAAATTTGAACGAATAGTGTTTTTGGCATCTGGGGACCTCAAAACGAAAAGTTATCATGGTCTCGGGCTTAAGTCTTACCATGCCACCTACGGTAATAGCTTCTTCCCTATAGAGGAAATTCGCTAAAAATATAAAATCGAAGAGGGGGGATCAAAATATTAAATTGGGGGTGGGGCAAAAATACAAATGGGGGAGCAAACCTATAAATCGGGGGGGCAAAATATATAAAATCGGAGGGAGGCAAAAAATATAAATTGGGGGACATTAAATAAAAATATAAAATCGGGGTGGAGGAAAAATATAAAACCGGGGGGGAGCTAAAATATAAAATCGGTGGGGGAATCAAATATAAAATCGAGGCGGACAAAAATATAAAATCAGGGGGGAGCAAAATATAAAATCGGGAGGGGGTACAGGAAGTATCGGTAAAAATTGTTTTTTGTGCAAATAAGAATAGTCCACAACCAGATGAAGCCACATAAAGTTTTGGTTCATTTAATATTAATTAATAGCTATCTGACGTACCCGTTCTTCGCATAGGGTTTTCTCTACCCGTTTTTCAGTCTATGCAATTTGCATTTTAGTTAGCTTGAAACAGCTGTTCTTGCTTCTGCTCTATAAGCTATCAAATGCAGTGGCGGATTTAGGGGGGGGCTATAGGGGCTGTAGCCCAGGGCGGCAAGTTTTTAGGGGCGGCAAATTTACAGAAAATTAATAAGTTGTTTGCAAAAGAAATGTTGAAACGGGGAACATTTTGACGAAAACGTATGACAATGACGGTGTGCCGCTCTTTTAAAGGTAAAGGTAGTAATCAGAGACTAATGTATTACGCTTGCAGTCCCTCACACTGCAGTTTCTCAAAACAGTCATCATGCATTTGTCATTCATCCATACTAGCGACAAGACGATTACGTTACAGAGAAAGGGCGGCAAGCCACGAACTACATATCAGGGCTGCGCCACTATGACTGCGTCCAACTCACGGACTTCCAAGTTTACCCGTACAATCGCATAGCATTAAAATGATTTTGTACACAATATCAATAAACACACTAAGGCACACGGTTGAGAAATGTTGCATCATTCGAATTTGTGATGAAAATAACAAAATTTAGACTTCAATGATATTGTCGATTCATTTTCAAACTCAAGGTAACAAAGCAAGTTATTTCAGCCGTCTTATATACTTACCATCAAAGGCTACCACACATAACCGTTCATTCTGGAGGTAATTTTTGTAAACAAAACATGGGACCAAAGACAAATAAAGACTAACATAATTTGTGAAGAGAGAGGATTTGACTGGCTGTTGTCATGGAAGCATATAGTTGACAGAGGGTCAAAATGGTGGTCAGCATGTAGGCTGCAGATTTTTACTCCAAGCGAGACCTCTATATAGATTTTTTTGGATGGGACGGAGTCAAAATTTCCCATTTCATTAGATGAAAAACTGTGATATTTGAAGTCTTTAAATTAATATCTTGTCGCATTTTAGGCAAATCATGATGTTAAACTTAACTTTATAATCTTAAGACATATTTTATATGTAATTTTATTGTTTATATGGAAGCAAAGTTATGATTTGAGGTAAATGAAAATACCCTTTTAATATGGCTTTGGAAATAGTGTTGAAAACAAGCCGCCTTGTACATCAAATGACACCGTCCCACCAACAAGTTGACACCACAACAGGACAAAATACCAAACATGACGGCACGATTTTTGAAGGTAACTTGACAGAGTGTGTAGTGACTCCTGTAGGTATTATATTTTAATTCATTTGATCTACAACATCATCGAGGTGAAACTAGAAGATGTGTTTGAAAATGTGTAGAGTTTTATGAGGATTAGGCCTACATAAATTAATTTTATATTTTGATCGTCTAAAACATATAAACAATTATTTGTATAAAAGTATAAATTACAAAATGTCTGAAAAACTGTATTACAAAGCACGAATTCAGGGTTAAAATAGTCAGAATTTTGAGGCTAATGGTCCGAATTACGAATTTTAGGCTAAAGTGTCATCATATCTTATTTATAGGTTATTTATTATAATTTTCAGTAGTCAATGCGTTGGTGTAAAATGTAATGTTTTGATGAAGTACAAGACGGGATTTTAGGCCTTTTTTGAAGGATTTTCTCGTTATTAAAAGTAGCACTGCTTCACTGCTGTTAACAACATTTGTCTATAGGGCTGATTGTCTTTGAGTAGGCTATATTGAATATTAAACTGTAGTTAATGTGAATCAAATCAATTATACAGTATTTTACTGTTTTTTCAACTAGGAAATAACAGATATTTCTTAAACTTATTCATTCAGTTTTTCGTAACTTCTTTAGATACTGTCACAAAATAACCAAACGAGATAAATAACATGTGGGTAAACTTGGTCGGCGAAAAGGACAAATACAGTGACAGTGGTTATAGTGAAACAGTTATTGTGGGGGGGGGGGAGGGCGGCAAATTTCCTAATAGCCCTTAGGCGGCAACTGCTTAAATCCGCCACTGATCAAATGGAAGTATCCACAACTGTTCGCATCACAGTTTTTGAATGTTTATTTTATTCTGAAATGTAAACATTGAAACTTAGGACGTTCACGGGGCGTAGCCCGAGGGGATTTTAAGGAAGTGAATAGGCCTATGTGTTGCATGGGTTCAAGATCTACCTATGTGTAAAGTTTCAGACCAGTCGGTTCAGTAGTTTTTGCGTTCACCCGGAACATCAGACAGGCAGACAGACAGACAGACAGACAGAAACCACCTCTTCTTTGTAATATTATAGATAACTAACTGACACCATCCAATTTATTACAATTAGGAAATTAAAAATTATTTATTATTTGTCATAGTGACAAGCCAGTCAGTTGATGAGTTTACATAGCATTTTTTAGTTTTGCTAAAGTATAGAACACCTAAACATTTTAATAGTCTTACAACAGAATACCGTACTAGGTTGACTAACAACATTTGTATTATAATAGAAAACATTTTGTCAGGAAAATGAATATAGTTTACATCTGAATCTAAACCAGTGGAACAATTTTTTTGTTTATACACGTCAGAGCCAGAAGCGGAAATGTTTATTCGTGAGTGTTTTGTCTCCCACTTTCGGTGTTTTGTTTCTGACAGTTCGTTCCGATGTCCTTCCTTCCATAACTATTATGTTTTGTGATTAGTATTTGCAAATAATTTCACATACAAGTATAATCAATACAAATTTACCTTAGGGGCATAAAGTGTACACACTGATGTTAAATTACAGTCGTTTTATTTACCAATATTTTATACTAGTGCTATAATAAGGGAAGCAGCTAAATATAAATCGTATGCATATGATATATAATATAAATAATATATAAATAAGAAAATAATTTTACCCTAGTTATAAAATTAAATCTCCAAGTTTAAATTTTTCTGCAAAATACACTAAAAACAGATAAAATCTAATTCATAATGATAAATCTAGTTAATGTGTGATTGGGGCTTATGATGCTATGCATTTGTATAACAAATACAGAGACACAAAACGGAGAAGAATGGATTGTTATAGTATTTTATTAAAATAAAATACGATGCCACAACTATCGAGTTTTACATCACACCCACATACAATTATTTTAATCAATAAAAACATGTTGGTGCTAGCAAGAATCTTGTTAAGTAGAAGTTTGTGACTGTGCACATAAAATGGTTATTTTCTACACAAACTACAGAAAAACTAAAACCAATGATTCACTTAATATGTAAACGAAATTTGTTAATTATTAACCTCAACTTTTTACGGCGTTAGTCAAACATTTTACATAATTTGTAGAAGAAAGAGATTGATCTGATTATGACATAAAATATACATTCCTTGTTGTTTGTTGAAGTTATACTACAATGAATGTAGCCACAGGATACAACATAAAAATAGTTACCAAATATGACGGGATGGCCAAATAAATACTCTTTATATTACAAGCAGTAAATTATCCAAAAGTATTAAACTCCAAGAGGCAGCAGTAGTACAGAGTTTATTCCGATTAAAAGTTGATTGAAAAGATTTTACGTTGGTAATTTTCCGTGAACTCGGTTTCCTGGTAAGATGGCGCAATGAATTTAAGTTTGTTTTAAACTTGGTCTCACCTTATGTAGGAGCATTCATTGGCTGAGATTTTAATTGAAATAGATCATTTGGGAATTCATTGCTGCTTTTATAACGTAGGAAGTTTATTGCTATCAGACTTACAATAGTTTTGGAATGCGTCAATGTACACAATATGAAACAATAAATCTTATAAAAAAACGAAAAATTAATTTAATGGTTTGGTTATTGGGCAAGAGCATGCACATTTCGTTAATTAGCTAATTAAGGAAAATCCTCCTGTTTTCTTATGTAGGTGGTTAACAGATGTTTGGCCTAATGCAACCTAACCTGCTAACCGGTAACTCGTTATCTCTTTATTTAAACGAGTCAATTTTGCAACCCTTTTGGGTAAAATTATCAAAGATCAGCAGAAGTTCTAAACCTCTATACATTTTACATATAACAAACGAGATGGTTTATACATAGGTATAGTGAAATAGCTTATTGTTTATCTACATGTTTAATTTATGAGTAATCGGTTGTGGTTTTTATTTACGGGATCAGAAGTAGATTTTTTTATTATATGTTTGAAGAAAAGCGTTTAGAGAAAAAGATAGCTAATCTATAGCTCCATACTGGTCTAAAAGCTTGCTAGCAAAAGTTCAAAAGCTAAGCGATAGCTTGTTTGATAAATATATAATAACTAGTTGTCGGGGAATAGCTAGTTAGTGTATACCTTTTTTATAGTATATAACATTATAAAGAACAGGGTGTTATTGGTAGTATTATGTAATAGCTTGTTATAATATTGCTATTTGTACGCAGATAGAGATTATATAATTTATTTATAATGGTACAAACCTTAATATATTTAAAACGTGATCAAGGTCTTTGTTTTACATTCATTGCTGTTGATGTTATTTAAGAGATTATTGCGGACGTTTTCCATCACTGATTAGTAAAACAAAGTCTCACGACGTTTCGTGATCTAGAATCTGGATCTGGAATATTTTGTGTAATTTTGTTATGTTCTAGCTATTTTTCTCACCTGAAGACGGGATCAGATTCCAGAACCCGAAACGTCGTGAAACTTGTCTTTACTAATCAGTGATGGAAAACGTCCGCAATAATCTCTTAAATAACATGATCAAAGTGATAAAACACAACTGCATGAACCACTTCACGCTATTAAGTGCGAGATAAAACTATTTTACCGTATATCCCCCTTAAATCGTCATTTGTAAAAATATATAACAAGTGATTTTGGAAAAGCACTTGAATGATGTATACGAAACAAATTTCATCACAAAATCTCCACAAATGTCAAAATAAAACACGACTTTTATGGTCCCTGACGAAGGTTACGCATATATATCTTTGATTAATATTACCTAATTCGTCGAAATCGACCATAGAAAAAAAGTGATTTACTGGAAAAAATCTTCAAACAACCATTAATATTTATTTTTAATTCTTGTACATTCTCTGATATAGAAATAAGTGGGTCAAGAATTGTAAATAAGTTGTAAATGGGGTTGGAAAAGTACAATAACATTTAAAAGACATATTTGTGTGAGTCACTTAGGCGTAACGTGTTGATTGTTTTGGAAGAAAATTGGATAGAAGTAGCGCCTGATTGTGTTTATCTGGGTGTGGACAACACAGTTTGGACAACATAGTTCCGGCGTTGGGTGGAATCAAGAATGGAGGATGAATGTCACAATAAACGAAACGAAGAAAATCCAGTTAATAATACAAATAACCAATGCAGTATTGCAGTATATTGCAGTATGTCTAAAATTAAAGGTTGCAAAATAGTTTAAAGATTTTTCTTGTTAATCGTTTAACAGAATGATTGTAAAATATAAGGAGTTGGAAAAATAATTTTAGATACTCTATATATTGAGAAATGTTAAGTTTGTTGGTTTTAACTTAGGGTTATGAAACATGTTTAGCAAAGTAAAACCATAAATGCTTTAAATAAAACGAGTTCGCAAGCAGCACGCTGACGTGAGGGAAGTGAATTTTTACATACAAACTTTTAAAACTTAAAATTAGTCTAAAAACATACTAGTATTCCAATTTTTATTGAAATCTGAAAACATTGATTTTTTGGCTGTTCTGATGCTCCTGGTTTCATTTACCTGCAAAGCTGGGAATACAATTTTGCGCATTATAATGTTAGGAGAAGGTCCAGTCAGGCTTGAAAGTAGGCGTGAGGTTGCTGGGGATGATAAAAGTACTCTAACAAAGGAGTAGCAGGCTTTTCTAGTGTAAAACCCCCATAAGACAACGTACTGTGTTTAGTCGAAACACATTTTCTTTAATAACTCGGTAAATATTTATGCTAGAATGACGAGAGAGGGCTTAAAACTTTTGTCTTACTAATTCCCATCTTTTTTCATGCATTAATTTTACATTTCGGGCTTTTTAGACCCTTTTTGGGCCCAAAAACTCGAAATTTGAAAGATTAATCCCCAAAAAATGGGTTTGGAGTTTTACGATTCTTTTGCCCAACGAACTTGTCCAACTGATTTCAGAAAGGAACGTCCCTACCAAATTTGAAGTTAATCGGACAAAAAATGCGACCGCTAGAGTGCAAACACACACACACACACACATATATATATATATATATAAAATTTCGAACGACCCCCCAAAACGTGTTCAGGAGGTCACGTTAGGTACTTTTATGGTGGTCTCGGGCTTAAGTTTCACCGTGCGGGTCATGCTAATAGTTCACTTTCCAAATGAAATTCACTAATAAAATTATGTAGCAATGTTCTTAGTAGTAGCTTTTATTAAATATTTGTTGACCAAATGTATAACAATTGAATTTACACCTTAAACATTTTACCTATATGCTTTCATTATGCTTTTGTACAAGCAGACCATTTATTTCGAACAAAAACTGTGATTTACGAACATATTTTTACGTTTTATTTTACATTTACTTTTTTGGGGACTGTTAATTTTCCCCTTTTTCTACACCCAAAAACCACTAAAACCAGACAAATCTATATTTTTTAATTCGACTCTATTGCATTTAATTAACATTTGGCATAAGGTAATGTATCAGATCCCTTACAATGTGACACCTTCCACATTATTGGAAAAACTGGGTTGTTAAATTATTGGGCTTAAAATCTTTCAAAATCAGTGTTTTATTTTACCAGTAAGGTTCATTTACTATAGACATTAAAAGAGCACAAGAAAATTAGTACTGTTATATAATAATAATATATTTTAAATTATAATAATTTAACCTGAATAATGGTGGTCCTATGGGGGAAAAAATAAACTGATTATATCCTTATTTTTCAACAAAATTTGGTTAGTAGGCTAAGAGTTGGTTGATTTAGTTGATCGAGGTAAAAAATATGAGAGACACCTGTTGAAAACTACGGGAAAATAACTAGATGCGTTAATGTTAGAATGTAAACAATAACATAATTTGGTAAGAAGTAAGTTATGATAAACTTCATAAAAGCAGACAACCAAAATGGGGACAGCTCACTTACTCTACAGATCATTGGCACAACGGGCCTATTTAATAATATTTAATTTAATATGAGGTCCATTTACACTACAGCTCGTTGATACAATGACCCTCCGTTATATTTAATTTTAAAAAAGAAGGTCCATTTACTCTACAGATCGTTGACACAACGGCCCCTTATATTATTATTATATTTTTAAAGAGGGTCATAGAGCCAATGAACCCATTTAATATAATCAAAACGGTCCAAAGCGTCTACAGGCTCGTTGCGACAACGGACCTTTATCGATATATTTTTATAATTTTATAAAATAGGACCGTTGACACAACGAGCCATTTCATGTGAACTAAATTTAAACTGAAAGAACGGTCCATTTACGCTACAGATCATTGTTCTACAGTGCGCGGGAATAGTATCTGTCAAACTGAAGGCGCTTTACCTTGTGACGCTTGCGCTTAGCGTTGCCCTTTGCCGTCTTATTACGAAAATCAAATGACAAATGTGTATGGTCGGTAAATTTCCAGTATCCATATATATATATATATATATAATACGTGAAGCCGTTTTTTTGTAAACACAACTTCTCCCTTATTTCTTGGCTAATTTTAATGTTTGAAGTGTTAACAAAATTCGTCTCAGTTCGTAGTTTTGCAATAAGGTTTTAATTTTCGATATTTTTATTCTTAAGGGCACGGGCTGCCCTCATAGTTCGTTTTTAGCCCATAATTATAACATGGGAAAAATTTGATTTTAATTGTAGCTGTTCACACATTATGGACAAGCAATAACAGATGTTACACATAAAAAATGTATTAATATGAATAAATCAAATACATTTTTTCTACATCGCTTTGAGCAGTGAAATGTTTCATACAGCGAAGATATTTAAATTTTGTTCACCTGTCTGTTTGTTTGTGAACCAGATTTGTTCAGGGTTTCTCAAAAAATACTGAACCGAATTAAATAAAACATGTTGCCCATTTTCGTGTGGGGCAGGAAATCATTCCATTTCGTGTGGGGTAGGTTTCTGCAAATCATTACGTACGTCATTAGGGTTATATCCATTGGTCCGTCACTGCCCCATAGAAGAGTATATGGGTACAGATTACTCAACATTTCACCGTACAATGCACCATGTTTGTTCTAATGAGCATTTAGTCAGATCATTTATCTTTTACCGCAGAATGGAGGAATCACGTGCTTTACTAACTACTTCACAACGGTATACTAAACAATATAAAACACGGCGGGGCAACGAAACATTGGGTTGATAGCACATAAGACCTTGCAAGATGGTATTTAAAGCTCAATTTATCTAGGTCGTCATTGTAATTATAATGCTGAATTTGTTATTGTTTTTGTTTTTGTTGCTTTATTCATATGTTTTATGATTAAATAAATAAAGTATTCTCCGTTTAACATATTTTAATTCAATTTATCAAAGGATTTTAAAATTGTTATAATAAAAACCCAACAAAAGGTTTTACAAATAAAGGTTGAGTGAGTTGATTGTTTATCCGCCATTTTTTTCGTATTTACTTCTGCCAGTTGTGGTCAGTTTATGATTGTGGTACCACAATATTCGTCCTGATTCGTAGTTGTGCATAACGGATTTCATTTTTCGGTATTATTAATTTGAAGGGCATGGGCCACCCTCAAAGTTAGTTTTTTGCCCTTAAGATTAACATAGGGAATAATTTTATTTGAATTGCGGCTGTTAATACATTATGGACAGGTTATTATCAATACCAGATTTTAAAGGTAAGAATATATTTATCTATTTATGTTGTATGCAACGGAGATATTTAAATTGTTGTTAAAATTTTTCATCTGTCTGTCTGTTTATAAGCCAGATTTGTTTACCGTTTCACAAGAAACGACAATACTGAATGAAATAAAATGTTTTGCGTATTTTCGTGTGCAGGAGGAATTCTTTTGACTGTTTTAAAGCATTAGGGTAGTGCCCCTTTGTCCGGCACCGCAACAAAATCGATCTTAAGGGTACAGGTAACTCAAATGTTCACTGCAGAATGCACCATATATGTTCTATTGAGCATTTAGTCAGCTAATTACATTTTATCAGAGAACGGAGGAAATATGTCTGATTTACTACTCTGCAAAGGTATACTAAACCATACCAAATAACGGCAAGACAATGAATCATTGGCTACAATACACGAAAGCCCTTGCAACATGGTATTTAAAGCTCAGTTTGTCTAGGAGCCATTGTGATTATAATACCTAATATTTTATGTATTTAAATCAACCTTTAATAAGTCCAACAAACTACAGGAGTTATTGATCAGATATTTGAAAGAAGATGGGTCAACAACAACAACAAAAAGTTATGGGTTTATTCCTGTTCTAATAAGGCTCGGCCTTAAAGGCCTTCAACATTTCCATGTTAATTATATACTTACTAGACCGATTGAGCAAATATTTGGTAGAAAGACAGCAGGCAATGAACTATAGTAAGAAACAGGCCTATACTTTCCATCCTGTATGCCCTCTGCTCCGTCGGCCTTACAGTTCAAATTTATTCATCAATGACGTTAGTAGTTAACTGAACCGATTGAGCATGCATTTGTTAGGGGAATATTAAATACGTCAGAAAACATCCTTTGCCTACTCCTGGTCCAAAAATAATTTGAAAAATGTTGGAATAACTATCGAATGTATGGGTTAATAAATGTGTTCTAATCAGGCCTCATCCATGGAAAAATATAGTATTGTTTAGAAAGATATTCGAAAATACTAACATCGGGGTTATGGTTAAGATTTGTAAATAACAAAAATAAAAAAATAATAACAGCTGTTCAAAAGCAATCATTCAATTGTAAAAATAACACTCTCTTGGTAAAGTATCCTGTGATTTTCTTGAAAATAGTGATTATTTCCAATGTGTACACAAATTTAAATGTACATGATTAGGTTAAGTATAAATTGCGAGAACCATTCAAACTAAAGATTGAATATAAAACAGGCATGCCAAAAATGAAAATAATCGAGGAAATAAGCAAAGAAAATACACTCGCCTTGGAGAGGAACCGTGAATATAAGTCTCTAGGCATTTTGTAACAAACTGACTGGCTTTTCGAGCAAAGCTCGGTCCCCCAGGTGCTTAAAAATGTTAACGATTTTCTCAAACATACCATTGTACTGTGATCGGGAGCGAAGCCACGACGGGATACTAGTATTAAGTAACCATGTATCTTATATAATAACAGCGTGTAGTGGCGAAGTGTAACCCTCTATTCAGAGCAAACTATTCAACGTAAAGAGGCCAGGGTTGTGTCAAAAAAATTCTCTTAGCACAAGGACAAAATATAGTTTTGATAATGGAACCAGAAGTTGATGATTTTCCATTGATAAATCCTGGGTCTCTGGGAGATTAAAATATATACCTTTGTGTAAACCAAAACTAACAAGGCCACCATTATTATATTTAAATCACCTAATGAACATTTTTTCATTGAAATCCCCCAAATTTGTAACATCAGTTTGTGATTCCCTTGAATCAGTTAATCAAAACCGAATACACATGTAAAGTCACAATAAAGTAAATATGTTCATGTATATAGCTGATTTATTTCACTACTGTATGAAACCTAAGGTAAAAAAGCTGAATAAAAAGGGACAGATAAAGTAATTTAACAGTTGTTTAGGAGTAGATTTTCTTACTAGCGTAATTTTCAAATAATCTCAGATTTATTTTGGAAGTTTAATTAAATAATATTATTCAACCCTCTGGAATTCAAACAAACATCGGTATCTCGTGATGATTTTATTATTATTTATTATCTTATACTATTCAGATTATGGCGAGATAGTAGATTCTACCAAATATTATATGCGATTTGCAGGAGGGAATATCTGATATTTGTTTGATTATGAGGATGTACTCAAATGGATAAATATGAATTTAAAGGTTGTGTATGTATTTGTTTTTAAGATATATACAAAAAGCATTTACAAATAACATAATTTGTTGAACAAAAGTATGATACGGCGTGGGAACGCATCGCACAGCCGAAGTCGGTATAGGTTGCTAAATTAAACTCGTTACGTGTTTAGTTATCTCAGGCTTTATCTGTGTATAAACAGAGCATGAGATAGGATTTTAATGATTAGCCTTTTTATAAATGTAGTATTTTATTTTTTTTACCACAAATAAGTATTTTATTTACAATTACTGTATCGTAAAATCATTCATCGTGAAATTTTACGTAATCCAAAGAGCTAACTTAATAAATAGTCCAAACATTAAGCAGTATTTAACTATGGTACAGTAAAAATTACAAAACCAAATGAGGACTTATTAGTTCCGATACCGTTTAAAAATTAGATAACTTTTTATAGGATTAAAAAATTCCATTAAATAGAAACTAATTTACGCTACTGTTATTTCAAATGTTAAAATCAAATATATGTGTAAAGTAATTTAACTACAAATTTGGCATTCACAAATTAATTTATTTTACAAAATAGAACATTTCAAATTAATTTACTCCACTAAACAACATCATTTACTGTTTCAATTTAATGAAGACATAAATACTGCTACGCTACATAATAGTTATTTTGTACTGACCTTTTTAACAACTGTTAAAATGTAAGCTGAGAACGTAAAAACAGTTATTGATTTATTTTAACTTTACCTATCGCTTAAAGTGGGGCTTTAAGAGCCACTGGGGCAAAGCCCAATGAAGATATATTAGTCTGTATAAGTGATCTAGACATAATAAGCTATCAATTTTAAAAAATGATTAAAATCGGCCCAGTAGAACTGATGGACTGATTAAAGTTTTAATTATTTTGAAATATACAATGTGATTTTTAATTCCTTCCCCCTTTATTTTTTTATAAGGTATAAGTTAGAAGGTTTAAACCCCGCACATCTATGTTAGACCTAAATATCTTGTTTTTCATGAGTTTTGAAATGAACTTTTAAACAGTAGCGCCATAAAACGCAGATAAAAGCACATTACTATTTTGTAAACTTTAAAACTCTGTAATTATCCATAGGATGAACCTTTTGAGGTCTGGTTTGCGGCATTGTATTCTACTAACAGAGACCTTTAATTTTATGCACATATCAACCTATGCTTACATTTAAGAATCTCGACTTACTCCTCGTGGGCCGTCCCCCATTGGAGGTGGAGAGTCAATGAACCCATGAAAAACAAGATATTTAGGTCTCACATAGATGTGCGGGGTTTAAACCTTCTAACTTATACCGTATAAAAAAAATAGGGGGAAGGGAATTAAAACTCACCTTGTATATAGTGATATCCACTTACATAAAAATCCGATTTTGTCGAATTTCCCCTATAGGGAAGAAGCTATTCCGTGGCATGGTAAGACTTAAGCCCGAGACCATGATAGAAGGGTGCTAAGCAAATCTCCTTTAAGAGTTTAAATAAAAAAAATAAAAAATAAATTTCCATTAAACAATTACAACATTTCTGGGGTGATACACTTATCACTGAGTAATGAAGTAAAAATTAAATTGTGCCATCAAATTGTTCTGCCATCGAATTGTTCTACCATCAAATTGTAAAAAGAGCGTAATACAAAATAAATTTGTATAAAAAAGGCAAATGTTAATGACGAGTTTTCCGAAAATGAATCAAATATAATTTAGCGAGCCATAACATAAAAGTGCACCTTTTTAATAATTGAGTTAAAAATAACTGACACTGAAGACAATTGCATAGAACTCATTATTCCAACAAGTAATTTAAGGTTAAGGTTAAGGGTAATTTAAGGTTTTATTACCTTTTAATTTGGAAAGTAAAGAAAAAAACCACAAGTATTTGCAATCTAATGCTACATACAAAATGCGTACTCAGCGCCTATGTTATTCTAACGAAGAATACAAATTTGTTACGCCTCATTTAATTATGAACATAAATTAATATAACTTGGTATGTAGCTTCACCTAGTTGAGTTACATTGATATTTGTATAAAAAACCATAATTTGTATCCCTTGTTGCAGCAAACCTGCGTACTCAGCCCCCATGTTATTCTTATGGAGAAAAATTAAAATTTAATATACAGCTAATTTTTTAATATCTATGAAACTTGGTAAATGGCTTTATATAGTATGTATATATATATATATATATATATATATATATATATATATGCATTGGAAATTCGCTGAGTATGCAGGTTTTCTGCAACGGGGGTATTATTATATAGGATGGTTGTACTATTAAAACTCATATAACATTATTATAAAATAGGAACTACAAAAATACTATGTTTAGTTAATTAAATTTCATTTTTATTATTTACTACATTACTGTAGATGTTTTGGGTCATTGTAGTTTCGATTTATAGTTACAATTATAAGATTTCAAACATTGAAAAACGTTTGTTCTATACGAAATGGTTTATTTAAAACAAAATAACTTACCAATTGGTGAATTTTACTGTTGGGTTGGACCGTAGCTCGTCGGTGTGGATAAAAAACTAAAGAAGTGCGAAAATTTTGAGGTGTATCGGCAAGTTTCTTCGAATTTCAAGGTTCTTCGGAATATGAACCACACATTGTAATACTAACTTTTACCAGTTCGTTTTACATTCAATCTTGTCTACTCTATGGAGCAACTATTTTCTGTACGGGACCTCGTATACAAGGTATCCTTCCCAGGGTTAACCTGTGTTACCATGCAAAATTTCAAAGCAATCGGATGAACGGTATAGCAACGCATAAAATACGAACGGACAGACTATCAGACGTACAAACATTTATTTTTATATATTAAATTATGACTACTTTAATTCCAACAGTTATAATATTTTCTGCACGAGGTCTCATTTACGAGTTACAGTAAATAAATGAAAGAAGTGGGAACTTTATGAGGTTTATCGGTAAATTTCGTCAAATTTCAAAGTTCTTTGGAATATGAATCAAATTTAGTAATAACACTTTTGACCAGTGTATTTGATAAAAAATCGTGTCAACTTTAAATTGAGCATGTATAACAATTTCTGTACGAGGCGTCATTTAGGGCCTACAAGAAGAAATATGGAAAAAGTGTAAAAAATATGAGGTTTTCGCCTGCTAAAAGTTCTTCCCATGGCTTTAGAGGTCACAAACATAGATTTACAACCCCTGTTATAAACACCAGTACCAGTTATAAACACCAAACAATCAAGTAAAAAGATATTTAAATAGAAAACCTCGGAGAAGTTGGCACATTGTATCATTATGTTATTTACATGTAATAAAGTCGAATGATCTGACTTAAGAATAATATTTATTTAGTTGATATTTTAAAATTAAACTATACAAAAAACTTAGGTGACAACCAGAACCACCTTCACAAGCCACCTGCACTTACATCTTGTAAAACACCTTTAGGAGTCTTAAGTTAAAAAGACCAACCGGTTAAGACCGTGTGAATATCATGAATGGAAAAACCGGGCCAATAATTTTTGTCTTCCATACGGAGTACCCAAATAGGGACTACAGTCACGCCAAATTCCTCGCTTATCATTTCCGTAATACATAGGCTAATTTTAAATTTAAAATTATATGTACTGGCATTAAAGCTCCTTATGATTCTACTACTTGTAGAACAGTACCTATGATTATTGTCATGTTCATACACACATGTAGTCTAACATTAAAAACGTACAGGTTGAATTCGATTACTTCCTGGACGAAATAAGCACAGGCAATACGTTAAGCTTCTACGTCTTCAAAATATACGTCTATTAAAACACGGCATTTTACTGTAGTAAGTTAGTTGTTTTGTACAGCAGTTCCGTTGAATATATTTACTTGGTTCAATTTACTCCATTTTACTTACCTTATATTTGTGTCTTAGTTCTCACTTTAAAGGCCTTTTAATAATGGTTAGGATTTGTCAAAGCTTCTGAATTATAATATTAAATATAGTATAATAGTGCTATCAAATTAACTTCTTGCATTAGCATTGTTTTACGGCAATATATTTTGTACTGCATTAAAAATAGTTGACTTTTATTTGTTAAAAGGAATTTATATAAATATGGTTTTTAGTAATAATATGCGCAAATTAATTTCGTCCGTCGCGTCGTGTCGGCCGCGTTGTCAGTGCGAATGGATGAGCGCCTTCCGTTTAAAGATACTTTTTGCGCACCATGTAGAACGATGATCTGTAGTGTAAATGAACCTACTCTTTATATTTTCACTATAAAATATATGAAATGGCTCGTTGTACCAACGGCCCTAAAGTTGAAATAACAAATATGTTAAACTAAACGGCTTGTTGTACCAACGACCTAATTTCATATTTATTTAAAATATTACATTTTAAGGCCGTTGACTCAACGATCTGTAGTGTAAATGGACCTTGAATCATTATTTTATTATTTAGATAGGGTCATAGTGCCAACGAGCTGTAGAGCAAATGAACCTTTATTTTTGTTTAGTTATTTTAGAAGGGTCATTGTGTCAACGATCTGTAGAGTAAATGAACCCATGATATATTTTATTAAATATTTAGGAGGGTCGTTGTGTCAACGATCTGTAGCGTAAATGAACCCTAACCCGTAAAATGACTTGGTAATTACAAGTTTTAGGAGGAATAATATAAACTGAACGTAGCATCTTTTTAGTCTTAATCATGTATTTATAAGGAAAATATGTTACCTTAATAGAAAACTAAACTGACTTAATATGTTTTAAAAAATTTTCAGTTATCTATTGGATAATATCCTGGAATGGAGTATTTTTCAACGATACATTTATGTTCAACGGCCCCACCAGTTTTACCTAAGCAGTTCAAGTTTCCAAAAAAGCATCCAACTCCTCTCTTCAAACTTTTAATCAAATTTCATTTTTACTGCGAGCACTCCTAGCTCTTGGTACGAGTACAATTTGGAGATCGAATAACATAGCTACCAGTACATTTTAACTTTATGCCATATAATAGATATTTTAGATTATTTACAAAAATTACATTTCTCCCAGTAAAACTTTCAACGATACATTCATAACCAAGGTAGAACTCTGAGAGTCAAACCCCGACCAATATCAGACACAGGAGACACTGGATGATCACGTGGTCAGTCCTGAGGTGTCAAGTGGCAGGATCAAGTCGCCTGAGCTCCTGCCTCCAGGAAGTCGTGGCCAACAGTTTAGTTAATGTCTCCACTCGTGCTTTATAAACAAATAAAGTATATTTATTTTTATCATATCAGAGCTACATGGTGGCTGGGATATCATATAGTTTGTGAATACAGTAGATTTTTCAATTATTTCTAATAAATGGTTTGACTTTCAATTTTTATCTTTCCAAAAACTATTTCTACTCTTGATTTTTGTTACAACTTATATAACAGTAAAATCCCTTTTAGCGAATTTCCCCTATAGGGAAGAAGCTATTACCGTAGTCGGCATGGTAAGACCTAGGCCCGGGACCATGATAACTTTTCGTTTTGAGGTCCCCAGACCCCAAAAACACCATTCGTTTGATACTGTATATATATATATATATATATATATATATATATATATATATATATATATATATATATATATGTGTCCGTGAGCACGATAAATCTCGTAAAAATTATCCGATTTTGACGAAATTTGGTATAAACATGTAAAGCAGCATTTATGACTTTAAGTTCGAAAACCAGACAGATCGACCTATCCAAAAGGGTATTTTGAGCGGGTTTTGTACCCCAAAAATGGGTTTTTTGAATTTGTTACATATAATTTTTGAAAAAGTCAAATTTTTGTTTTGACCATTCGATTCAGCTTAAAAAAACACACAATTTGGTATTTCAATCATTCCTCTACGTCAATTGGTTACCGAGATATTGAAAGTGCTAAACACTGTACGTTGTCTTATGTTATTCTTATGGAGGAAAAGAAATTTTTTTTATCTCGCTTATTTATGAATGTATACTGACGAAACTTGGTATACAGCTTCATCTCGTTGAGGTCTATTGATATTTGCTCCAAAAAATTGTTTTTGCATAATTCTCCCATAGCAGCAAACCTGCGTACTCAGGCCCCATGTTATTCTTATGGATAATAATTAAATGCTCTGTCTCCCTTAATTATGACCATCAATTAATAAAAACTGGTATACGACTTCACTTAGTTGAGATATATTGATATTAGCATAAAATCCAATTTTTTGTGTTCCTTGTTGTAGCAAACCTGAGTACTCAGCCCCAAGGAGAATAATTAAAATTGTATATATCGCTTATTTGTGAATATATTTTTATGAAACTTGGTAAGTGGCTGTATGTAGAATTAAGACATTTATATCTCCATTGGAAATTCGCTGAGTATGCAGGTTTGCTGCGACGGGGGTATTTTTATTTCAAACTGATTGATTTAAGATTAAACCTTTGCAGCAATTTATATTAATAGAGCGATATAACAATATATATATATATGAATTCATTCAACATAATTTTAAAGATGGTAAACCTACTCAGTTTGATTTGTATGGCTATTGTAAGTGTATTGATGTTTGTATGGTATTGTTTGTATGGTAATATTTGTCTCGGCCACACTATAACCAATGACTACATATACAATTGTATATGTAGTCATTGCTATAACTATTAGATATCGGGCAGCTTGCGTCCAAATATATTTTACGTTACGAAACAACAGGTAAAAGAATTTAACCAAGGAAAACAACTACTAATTTGTTAAAACCGTAAGTTATAATGATAAAACGATAAAATTCTTAGAACAAGTCTTTAAAATTGTTCAAGATTTTAATTTGCATTTTTGAAACTATAATTTGCCAGCTGCTACCCGCGGCTTCGCTTCCGACAAATTAAAATACATTAAAAATACTAACCTGATCAGCACTATCGAATCGTTGTTTAGTTTTACCAATTGATTTCCTTTTCCCTAACTGACAAACAACTTCAGCTGGTAATTATATATATGATATGCTTCCATAAGATTTGCATTTAAAATTACATGACCCGGGGGGTAGAGCCCTAACCTTGGATTTTGACATTATCAGGTCTATATGTTAATGTGGTATGTAAGGTATGTTCATGCACAATTTTAGCTTAATCGGTCCAGTAGTTTATGCATGATGGAACTCCAAATATCGATACATACATCCAAACGAACACCCAAACTTTCACATTTATAATTTTAGTAGGATTGCTATTATGTGTTTATATATTATGATTTATTTGTTATTTATTGCAAAGTTTATTATTATGATATCGTATTTATTATTTATTTTATATATTTGAATGGGATCTTAGATCTGAGTTGGACATGTTGGAATTTCTTTGTAAAAATGTTCTTTTGTAATTTATTTATTTCTTGTTCCTTATTTTTTGATACAAAGTGTTTAAATATTCATTATATGAGAATTATTCTTAAAAGTAAAGTGAAGATCTCCAAGAATGCACATTCAATTTATGTGAACTGCTTCAATGTAATTGGTTTGTAACTGTTTTGAATCATGCAAATAAATAAATAAAATATGTCCCACGTAATATAAACTGCAAATTAACTGCATAAAGGGTCCAGTAATAAATTAATAAATTGATTATTGCCAAACAGTTTGATAGCAATAAAATAAAGTACTCAACGTACTAAAATTTCAAGTTAATCTTATTAGATACGTAAGAAGGTAGGTCATAATACTGAACATCACATAGAAGTCAGTTAGGTCAGGAGGAAAACCCATGGGAACAAGAAAAACATGGTTTGTAAGATACAATAAATAGTTTAAATCAACCAAAAGTAATTTTCGTATAGAGAACATGTTTACAAATGTATTGCCGAATTAAAATAAAAAAGAAAATTATTCATTTCAAAAATAAAATTGCTAATATTATGATAGAATACACGTTGAATGTCACTAAACAAATATGTGAAAAATACAAATCAAAACTAAATTTAGGTGACAAAATAATGGAGGTAACAGAGAAAACACAACTGATAAAACGTCTCCCTATTTGACAACGCCATGTGCAAACAAACATTGCTCTTGTACCTCGAAACGCTTTATGAAAAGAATCAGCATTCGTAAAATAACTGAATTGAAATAGTCAATGGTAATTCATGATTGGTGTCTTGCTCGTGTCTTGTGATGCTGAATTGAGGGATAATCCGTTTAGTTTAATATAAATGTTTAGAATATTACTATTTAATTTTAAAGATTGTTTTAGCTTCTGACACTTGTTCCAAACATTTGGACATATTTTGGCACTAGATTGCGACCAGGTCTTTAGACCTGATCACTATCATGTCTTAAATGAGATCACTAATCACTATCTCATTTGATCTTACGAACTGTTAGTACTTCACAGTGAATTTTGAACAATCTCAAGTCTGGTCTTTTGATCAACAACTAACATTGTTTAAAAGTTACAGAAATTTGTTGGGTGAGAAACTAGAAAAGTATTAAAATATAATAATTATGTGTTAACGGTACTTTAAATATATTTGTGTCTACTTGAAGTAATGTGCAACATAACTTGTGTATTGAATTTAGGATGTTTTAAGAAAATAAAGTACAGTAATTTGACTATAATATTATGTTGGTTTCAATATAGAACTCTTGGTTAGTATCGGTGGTCTGGTAAGTCAAAAGTATGCATGAGCTAATAAGTATATTAAACGGCATATGCTTTTATATATATTAACACGAATGCAAATTTGTAACTATTAATATTAATAAATTTTACACATATATATATAAGTATTCATAAAACGATTAATCATAAAGATGATTATTTAGAAAATGTAAATAAATATTTGTTTTAAAATCTTAATGAACTAAACCACTGTTTACATGTTTATAATACCGACACAACTAGGGCGTATTTTAAGGCGAATGTGAATGAATTACGTGTTTAAAATTAGTGAAATGCCTAGTGTACTCTTGTTATTACTAAAATCTACCAATTTGTTATTTCAGTCATAAGTAAATAGTATATTTCGCACGAAGGGCTGAAAGTGGGGTTTTGCTGGCCCGAGATCGTGTTTTATGACCGAGACGAAGTCGAGGTCATAAATCGTTCGAGGACTATGCAAAACCCTTTTGGTAGAGGTGCGAACGCTATTTTTCACCATACTACAATTATTCACGGGTTAAACGTGATCGGTCATAAAACACGAGCGGCCTCATTCAATCTCGGACTACAAACAGTTAACCAATAAACAACACATCGATAATACAGTGTTTTTAATTTTGTTGTTATTTTTTCCAAGTATTTCAACCAAAGAACACAAAATAGTATGCACGTATTAACCAGGTAACGTCGTGTACGCATGAAAACAAGCTGGCAAAACTGGCTAAATAGATCAGCTGACTTTTGGCCCTTGGGCGGAAAAACTCTACTTTCGGTATTCAAATAACGTTCCGAAAACAGATGATTACAGCGTAGTGTAGTGAGATAGTATATTTCATAAAAATAGTGGAAAGTGGCTGTTTCCGGGCCGAGAAAAAAGGCGAGCGCGGAATTTCGATCAAGGCACGGAATAACACTTTCTACTGGAGTTATGAACGATATTTTTTATCACACTGTAGTTAATTAATAATAATAATGAATTAAATAATATAAGTTTAAGAAATAACCTGTAGGTGCTCAATTGAGTTCCGCAGTACAATGAAAACAGTGATACTGTTTACACAGCTGATTAAGTTATTGAGAACAGCAGATTTATGATAAATATACTCTTAGCGCTACTAGCGCTGTTTGGGTCAGGAATCATAACTAAATACTAGTGTGGAAAATCAACAGCTGATTTTCCCACTCTATAACGGGAATACGTTATTCTCTGCACTCGCAGCTGATGTTGAAAACAGCTGTTTTCCGTTCTGTGTGATGAAATAGAATATTTCATCACTAGGGCCGAAAGTGACGCTTTTCGATACGAGCTCAAGTTTAACGACCGAAGCGAAGCCAAGGTTTGAAAACGAGCCGGAAAATATATATATATAAAGATAATTCATCTATAATAAATTAACACATTCCTTCTCCATCGAGAAAGCTGCATAAAATACAGAGGATGCAGTACAAGCATTAACAAACAGAATACAGTTTTGAAGTTGATTTTGAATTTTCAATGTTGAGCATATAGATGGTTTCTTATAATTGCGACAGAATGTTTTAAGGCTTTAGCAGTAATATATATATTTATTTCCCGTGTCACTCATCTTGTCGGACTGAAACGCAACAAATATACTCAAACCGACAACAATGCAACAATGAATTACAATCGATAAAATAATTGATTACAACTCTCGATGCAATCGATTACTTACAATCGACGTACACAAGTTCGCAGATTCATTACATTGATATTTATAAATGACAGAAACGGAACAGCTGATGACCTCGACACCAGCTGATTCTTTTCCGCCCTAGGACTGAAAAGAACTACTTTCGCCCTGCAACGCATGTATTGAAAACAGCCGTTTTCCAAGCAGTATGACGAAAATATAATATTTATTTTTACCAACGATTTACCATTACCATATAATGACATTATTGTATGGAATCATAATTAGTCTTAATCATAATTAATCATAATCATAATTAATTATCATCAGTCTCAATTTTGTTTCTTCATCTGTACGTTTGACTTTACTAGTGTAAAATATAACAAATATTTTTCGGACTCGTTATTCAATATACTTAATATATATATTCAATTAACTCTATATGTTTAACTGTTATATATTTTGGTTCCTTTTAACTTTATTAAACTAAAGAGTAACATAATGTAAAATTACATATACTGTGTATAAGTATTGAGGTTTAATCTAATTCAAAACAACATAAATTTACATTTTAATTAAGAAAGTTAATTTTAATCCTTAAAGATGCTGAGATTTAGAAAATTGTTCCAACGTTTTCTTTAAAGAACCATATATCATTTTACAAAGCGACGATTGACGGAAAAAACCGCAGACAGCCAAAGACGAACGATCAGACAGTCCCATGAGAAATTACAGTGATTTTGCCTCAGAAACCGATGGATCTTTCTCGTCTCTCATAACCTTTAGCTTTTATACTCCTTCCGCGTCATAGAACATATCTGTTGGATAAAGGATGATTTGAGATTAATTTAACGAATAACAATACAATAATAGTGGTTAAATATAACGTGAACACAAATCATTGAAGGGGAACCAGACATGCACGTTTGTAAAGAAAACCTAAACCAAATATCCATACAGAGTTTTACTTTAGGCAACAAATGAAACAAGAGGTATTAGTAAAGCTTCAACTGTTGGTATCCCACCACTTCCCATGAGCTGTGATGAGTTATCAATCACTGTGCAAACTGAAAAACAATTGTTTTACTTAGTTAATTATTTTTGTTTATTTATAAATTTCATCAACAGCAAAGCCTTTTTTTACTTGTAATACAAATTCATCTTTACAGGACTATAAATAATTATACAACAATAAAACAAACAATGACATTTGAAAGCTAATTCATTAAATTTTATAAGATGACTAGATTATTAAGATATTAAGATATATTCAATAAATAACTTAAATAACAAGTGAATAATTAAGGTGATCAAAATGACATAAGTGTACTGAACATAATATACAGTATATGAAAACAAGGAATTTTGAGATTTGATTAGTACAGACAAACAATATATATATATAAAAAATACAAGACTTGATGAGGATTGAGTTGGTTTCAGGTAAGGGGTTTGAAGGATCAGTCGTGGGGGAGAAGAGCAGACGTCATCAGCTTGAGGCGAATTGTAAATAACGAGTTATAGAAAAAGTTTACTTCCTCTGTTACTAATTCCCAAGTATTTGAATCCCATACATTGGAGATAGATACATAATCCCATACATTGGATTGGAGATTCAGATAGTTTGTCCTGTGCCACGGACGTGCAAACAGCTCGCAGTACCAAGTTCTGACAGGAACTCTAATCTCAATGCTGGCCAACAGGTCATAGCTGTCAGTTTATAAAAAGTTGTGATATTGACAACTCCTTTTCTTAATATGATAAATAATATATGCCTTAATTGTAATTTTTTGTAGTTTATCTTGGATGAATGTTATATAATAGCATTCCTTTGTTAGTTAACTTACGATATTACCGTTTATTTAGTTATGAATACACTGCATTGAAACCTTTGAGCTCAAATTTTAAAAACATCTAATGGCTTCAAATAATACAATTTGACTATATAGAAGTGAAAAAAAAAATAATCATATAATTTATTGCAAACATTCTTGATTAGGTAAACATTTGTCAACACTCACGTGCAAACAGCACGTAGGTTCTGACAGGAACTCTGATCTCAATGCTGGCCAACAGGTCATAGCTGTCAGTTTATAAACAGTTGTGATATTGACAACTCCTAGTCTTAATATGATAAACAATATATGCCTTAATTGTAATTTTTTGGAGTTTATCTTGGAAGAATATCATATAATATCATTCCTTTGTTAGTTAACTTAAGATATTACCGTTTATTTAGTTATGAATACACTGCATTGAAATCTTGGAGTTCAGATTTTAAAATGCCACCAAAGGTAATTTTAGTATCCCTTTAGGCAAATTTTGAAAAGGCTCTAATAAATGAAATAAATGAATTTGTTAATTTACACATTTTCTACCAAAGACCTACGTTTTTAAACCTACTAAAACGGTTAATCATAGATATATAAAATACTGAATCAAACTAAATGTCAGAAACAAAATACCGGAAGTGACCGATAAAACATTCCTGAACAAACATTTTTACCACTGATCCTGACACGTGAAAACATCAAATGTTATCCTAGTTTAAACTCTCCTAGAATATATATTGCTAAAATTATTTGGTTTAGGTTATTGATTGGTCTGTAAAAAATAAATTTGGGAATTATCCTCTTTAAATTATAAACCACGAATAAATTCCGCTTGACAGTAAACAATTGACTATCACATGTATTAAAGATATAATGCCAATAAATTATGTTTGTAGTGTCCTAATATATAACTGCGTAAGGACAAATGGTAAATTTGTATCTTTGTGCACGTTTCTGAAGCAAACGTACAGATCCGAAATCTGGAACATTCGTAAAAGCAAATATAAGGGGAAGAAAACTAGGAGTCCAAATTTTGTTCTGCTCTTATTTACCCGGACATAATCCTTAACGTACAAAAACAATTATAAACCCTTAAAATGAAATATTGATCAACAAATATAATTTTTAATTTAATTTAAGCTTCAGATTAACTTACCTAGTAACATGTATTCATACTTGCATAGATATATGTTTTACTCATCATCTAATGAATAAATGAAAAAAGATCCACATATACAAAAATAAAGTGTCGGGGGTTATATTTTCTGTAAGTTGCTAACATGAATTATTGGAATTCATCCCTATTTGTAATGGAAGCTTCATTACGTCGTTACTCGTTGTATAAGTTATATTATTAGATCAGAAGTCGCAAAAATCGTGTTCAGTGGTCACCCAGTGTGAAGTCCGCCAGCTGATTCTATTGTTGATGTTCCCCGAAACAATCAACAATTCACACTCCAGTTGCTTGAGCTTATGTTTTCTTTTCTTATCAACCTGTTTTTCTTTTCTTTTTGTTCAACTTTATGATATATTTGTTGTACTTCATTTTCAATAAAACCAATACGATTATATTTTTGCAAAAAAGTAATACAATTACCAATTCATAATATTAACTATAAATAACGTATTGTATTCACTTTAAATAATGTATTGTATTAACTATAAATAATGCATTTTTAGCATAGTACTTGTTATTAACAGGATAAACGAACTATATCTCACAATACTATAAAATATGTTTGGACTAAAACCTTACATAAATACAAGGTAAATATATACAAGTTGTACGCCATTTTGTTTCTGTCATTCTCTGATTGGGCCTGATGATGAAATCATCACCTTGTACCTTGTTACTGGTTGAAATCGATCACCTTGTACAATCCCTTTCGTATCTTTACCATTTTGTATGTAAGAAAAGTATACGTATAAATTTATTTTTTAGTGTTGTGAAGCGAAATTTATTTATCCTTTTTCCTTAACTATTGAAGATTTACAGAAAATGAGTTGTTATATTGCATTCGATACACGAAATATTTTTGGAAAATAATTCAGATGCTCCTATAAGTTATATAATCTGCTTTTTAGCGAATTTCCCCTATAGGGAAGAAAGAAGCTATTACCGTAGGTGGCATGGTAAGACTTAAGCCCGAGACCATGATAACTTTTCGTTTTGAGGTCCCCAGATGCCAAAAACACTATTTGTTCAAATTTATATATATTTATATATATATATATATATATATATATATATATATATATATATATGTATATTAATTTTACTATCATTATGAGAACAAAGTACCCTTATTTAGTTTTATAATTTATATTTTGACTAATATATATATATATATATATGTGTGTGTGTGTCCGTTACCACGATAACTTTTGAAAGAAACACCCAATTTTGATGAAATTTGGCTCAAATGTGGAGAGTAGCATTTATGACTTTAAGTTCGAAAACCAGATCGATCGCACTATGGGAAGGGGGTTTTATGGGGGTTTACAATTTTCGAAAAATCCTTTTTTTCTAATTTGACCCCAAACTATTAAAAACACTCAATTTTGGTTGTAGCCATTTTATAGAACTTAAAAAAACAAATAATTTAGTATTTTGAATCATTAACCTAGGTTAAGTGGTTGCGCAGAAAATCCAAAAAAACGTGTCCCATGTTAATCTTATGGGATAAAGGTTTTTAGATTTTTCTCAGATAGTTTTACTAAAAACTTCACATTTCTGTTTATTAATGTGTTTAGCTCCACAAAACAAACATTTTGGTGTTTAAATCGTTGTTCTGCGTCCAACCGTTGCAGAGATATTCAAAGTGCTAAACACAGTACGTTGTCCGATGTTATCCTTATGGAGAATAAATAAAATTCTATATCTCGATTATTATTGAATGTATATTGATGAAACTTGGTATGTGGCTTCAACTAGTTGTGGTATATTGATATTAGCACAAAAAATTAGTTTTTTGTTGATAGCCCCGTAGCAGCAATCCTGCATACTCGGCCCCCATGTTATTCAAATGGAAAATAAGTAAAGTTGTATATCTCCCTTAATTATGAACCTACTAAATTAATAAAACTTGGTATATAGCTTCACCTGGTTCTGTTATTGATAATTGCAAAAAAATTACTTATCTTCCTCGCTGCAGCAAACCTGCGTCCTCAACCCTAATATTATTCTTATGGAGAATAAATAAAATGCTATATATCACTTATTTATGGATGTATTTTTATGAAACTTGGTAAGTAGCTCTATGTAGTTGTGAGTCACATATATATGCATTGGAAATTCGCTGAGTACGCAGGTTTACTGAGACGGGGGTATTAATTAGTATGTCTGTTGTTTTCATTGTTTTAAGATAAGATTTTGTTGTTTTGCAAAACTCAAGTGGTAAGCAATTTGGCAATAAATGTTTGAAAAATAATAAATATGTGTTTTATTCTCATTTGTCTGTATATTGTACTATAATTCTCGGTTCTGTATAATGTATGATATATGACTCTTTGTTAAAAAGGGTAATATATTCTAATTCATCAATTCTATTAATTATTCATCACTACATTTGATTACAAAATAAATCAAATGTAATAATTCGAAACGGTTAACGAATGGCAATTATATGCAGTAGTAAAGAGGAAATTTCCTTATTCCTTATTCAAATAATCATGTTTTTAATATTCCTGTTCCAAAGGCAGATAGTTTCTTTTTTCACTATTAGCAATAATCGTATTTAGTAAAAGTGTTTGACTGTGCACATAAAATGATTACTTTCTAAACTCATATCAGGAAAGCGAAAACAATGATTCACTTAATCTGTAAACGAAATTAATTAATTACTAAACCACTTATTTTTTCGTAATCAGACACACATTTTACGTGATTTGTATAGAATATGATTGTTCTAATTAGAACCAAAACCATACATTTTATGTTGTTTGCTGTTAATGCTACAACCAGAGTACCACACGATACAATATAAAATAAACGGTTTCGGGGAACTGACACATCTTTCTCCCTTTTAGCCCAACTTTAATCAATAAATTACGTTTTATTTACTAAATATAGAATAAAAAGCACGGTCGTATGTACAGAAAATCTTGTAAACAAGTTGAATTCAAAAATATCCAACCAAATCCCTGTTTAGGAGGCACTACAGAATCCATCTTTACACACGTGGTTTTAAGAGGGGAAATACCCCCTATTCCACCCCTCAGGGTTATTAAGGGGCAACATATTTCGAATTTGCTCTGTTGGTCAATGCTAACTTGACAAGCATATCAAGTTTGAACGAAATTGATCAATAAATAACAGAGCAATAGTAATTTTTCTATTCCCCATGAGAATAACATTGGTCAACGTACTGCGTTTACCACAAAATGAACATTTAAATATTCTCCGAAACCAGTAATCGTAGAATAATAATTCAAAGTACTAAATTATTTATTTTTTTAGCTCTTTTTATTGGTGAATAGTAATATTCGTTATGTTTATGTTTTTTTTATGAAAAATCAAAAAACTTAATTTTTGATATTTTAAGTCTTGTAATTTCTGAACCCGAATGTTTAAAGAAATGCGAGTGGTGTCATTTTGTTGGAAAACTAATGTTCTACAAACGACTAAAGTGTAATCAAAATCGTTAAAGCCGTTTTTGATAAATCTTGATTTTTCATGCTTTTTGGCGGTTTTGAGGGATAATTACCCCTAAAAATAAAAAATTCCAAAAAAATGAAAAAAATCCTGGAGATATCGTGGATTAGTACCTACATACCAAATTTCATAAAAAGCGGACCATTGGTTAGGGCTCATAGCTATGTACACATCCATAAGATAGGCAGAAAGATAGACACACAGACATCACGAAAAACTCACTTTTTTGGGTTCAGGGAGCACCAAACCGAATATTTCCACTAACAACTCAAATTCGCAAATTTTCACGGATACAATACTTTCTCCATATAATATGTATGTATAAGGGGGAGAATGTAAAAAGCTATCAAATTTTTCGGCCTGGCCAAAATAATTACTCTTTCCAATACAAGTAGTAAAATATCCAAAAGTGGTAAACTCCAAGAGGCAGAAGTAGTAGAGAGTTTAATCCGATTAAAAGTTTGCTGAAAAGATTCGACGTTGATATTTTTCCGTAAACTCAGTTTGCTGGTAAGATAGCGCAATAAATTCAAGTTTGTTGTAAACTTGGTCTCATATTATTCCTTGGTCAAGCTTTTAATTCAAGTAGTTCGTTTACAAATAGTTTTCTGTTTTTGTTTTCTAGGTTATTAATTAGCACACATTTTCGTAATCAGCTGAGTAGTGAATATCCTGATATTTTTGTTAATAAGGCTGTATACAGATGTAATCCATTAACCTAACCAGTAATTTCTGATGTCTTATATTGATTATTTTATTTATTATTTTAGTTTTTATTTAATGTTCATTTTATTTTACATTATAACACGTACATGTTAAAATTACACTCATACTCTAAACAAATTATTCAGTTAAAAAAACTAAAGTTCAAGTTAATGAATCTTCGAAGTTGGTAAATATTTATGCAATGAGTATTTTTTGGGTTTCGAAAAGTAAACCCGGTAACATATAATATAGTATGCTCCCAAGTTATTTCCGGAGGGGTACCATTGGAATGTCTCACTCTTTATTTACCATTGTTAAACATTTTACATTTCAAATAGTGATTATAAGCTTTATAATGCATCACGCATTACCAATTTTAAATTTAAATTTTAGGCTCCAAGTTGGAAAAAATAGCCTACATGCTCTTAATATTTCCTGAAATTTTTACATTCAATTGAAAATTTAATTTTAAAAAATTAAGTAAATTATCGTACTAGTAGGGGGCAATAGCCGATTCAAAACCAGCAGCAAACAGCAGTTATCCACTGTGGATCAATCCACCCCCCACGTCACGTGACCCATTAACCTAACTTAAACCTGGCGCCTGGCATGAAGAGCCTGAGGAGCCCCCCCCCGTCACGTGACCCATTAACCTAACTTAAACCTGGCGCCTGGCGTGAAGAGCCTGAGGAGCCCCCCCCCCGACATTCCCCATAGCCAAGCTCGGACCCCCCCCCGACCGAAATCAGCATGTAAGTGAGGAGCCCCCCCCCCCGGTCGCCAGCGACACTTTTCGTGATGACCTTGAACATGAGGAAAAAACTTTCAAAAATTAATAACTAGCCTATTTATCCACCGATTCCCACGGGACTTTTTCCAGAGTGTAGGCCTATCCCCAAGGAAGCGAATGACGAAAGAACCCCATAGATCCGCCATCAAACAAGCCCGTTATTAATTTTTAAACGCGTTTTCCTTATGGGATCTCGGCTGTTTACCGGCCGATTTTGATGAAACCTCACCACATGTCGGGCGGCGGCCTAAGTAAACCATCGCTTAAAGAAAATTGAAAATCCACCATTAAACAAGCCCGTTATTAATTTTTAAACGCGTTTTCCTTATGGGATCTCGGCTGTTTACAGACCGATTTTGACGAAACCTCACCACATGTCAGGTGGCGGCCTAAGTAAACCATCGCTTAAAGAAAATTGAAAATCCACCATTAAACAAGCCCGTTATTAATTTTTAAACGCGTTTTCCTTATGGGATCTCGGCTGTTTACCGACCGATTTTGATGTAACTTCGCCACATGTTGTATGTCGACCTAAGCAAACCATCGCTGAAGGAAACCCAAAAATCCACCATCAATCAAGCCCGTTATTAATTTTTAATCGCATTTTCCGTATGGGATCTCGGTTGTTTGCTGACCGAACTCGATGTGACTTCACTACACGTCGTATGCCGGCTTGGTCAAACCAAACTGCGAGCGGCTCCGCGGCGTCACGTGTCGAGGCGCGTGCTAGGGCCTACGTGACTGTTCCAGCCTGTTTACTCATTAGCGGTTCCGAGAACTGTTTACTGCTTTCACCGCCTACTGTACGGTACGTAGCTATGTTACTTCAGTGATTGTCATCGCTTCCTTCATTCAGTTTGTGTTTGGAGCCCAGTGTGTGTAGACGTTCTACTTCAGTGCTGTGCTAGTCCTTACCGCACCATATCCGAGATCTGTTAAACGTAAGTATATGTAGTCTTATAAATTGTAGTGTGGACCGCCTCAGGCCGTTTACTCATTAGCGATAATTGCCGCGACTTCGAGAATTGTTCACCGCCTTCTACTGTACGGTACGTAGCTATGTTACTTAAGTGATTGTCATCGCTTCCTTCATTCAGTTTGTGTTTGGAGCTCAGTGTGTGTAGACGTTCTACTTCAGTGCTGTGCTAGCCTTTACTGCACCATATTCCAAGATTGTTAAACGTAAGTATATGTAGCTCTTTTAAGTTGTAGTGTGGAAGACTATTACATTCCCCTTTATAGTAAGATTCTCATTTAAGGTATGATCGTTCAGCAACTTTCAATTCATAATGTGCAAAGAGAGGTCTGGCTTGTTAATAGAAGTTGAATAAATTTCATTATGTTTTAGGGAAAAACGATTCGTTATTGCTATAGAACAACTTACACGTCATTCTCAATTTCTTGGAGGAAACCTGTATACTAACATAAAACGAGGAAACCCGTGCACTAAAATTACATTTGCCATGGCCTTGACTCTTGTCTACCACGCATAAAGTATGTGTTATGTTACCAATGAAGTGTTCTCGTTGCGACTAATTTGTAAATGCAAGAGACTTATCATATTCGTTGTTGCAGATGAACAACCAACACCTGTGCGAGGTCTGCGGCCGAGCCTTCAGCCTGCTTGGAAACCTGAGGCGACACGTGGAGTCCGCCCACAACGCCAGACGTCACGACTGCCACGTCTGCGGTAGGCACTTCACAAGAGGCGACAGCCTCCGCCGCCACGTCGCCACGGTTCACGGACCACACGCCGCGGTGGAGCCCCAACCGCAACGAGTGGACCATCCCTGCCGACTGTGCCCGACCATCTTCGCCAGCCTGGAGGACGTGCGCCGCCACATGCAAGTGGCTCACTCCGCGATGCCAGCAGCAGCTCCTTCATCCTCCTCGAGCCCCGATCGCCACGTGGAGTGCGAGCGATGCGGTAGACGCTTCGACCGAGACTTGGAACTGAGACGACACGTCCGGACCGTCCATCCTCCCACGTTCCGTTGCGCCTACTGCGACCGCGGGTTTACCCGTCGCTTCAACCGCGACCAGCACGAGTCTCACAACTGCCCTGTTGTGAGGAACCTGACTCAAGAACCATCCAAGTTCCGCTGCGTGTACTGCGACAAGGGGTTTACTCGCCGTTTCAACCGCGACCATCACCAGTCTCACAACTGCCCTGTTGTGAGGGACCTGACCCAAGACCGACTGCCTAGGTTGTCCTCTCCTCCTCTTCCTCACAGCAACCAGTCGTTGCGCCAAGGAGCCAGCGCCGAGCCCCGACCGCACCAAGTGCCTAGCGCCGAGCCACGACCAGGACCGAGCACCGAGCCACAGCCAGGGCCCAGCACCGAGCCCCAGCCCCGCCCAGGACCTAGCGCCGAGCCTCAGACCATCGATGACGAGATGGAGGGTGGCGGCCGCCCCGTGTTCCAGCTCGTGCATCGGGCCTTCCGGAGTCGCCTCCTCACCTACCGCCTGGCCCGGCCGTTAGACGCCTTGCTGACCGTTGAGGATGCGCTGACCCTGTTGTTTGACGAGGTTCTGGACCTGATGGAGAACGTCATGACCCAACATCCGAGCATCAAGGCGAACATGGTCCTGGAATGTGAGTTCTCCAACATTCATGGGGCCACCTGCCTGCGCTCCTTCAACACGAAGAACGTCCCACTGACCGAGGCCTCCGACTTGGAGGCTTTCCTCTCCGAGACGTTCGAGACGATCGTGAAGAAGAAGGAGCAGTGTGAACTGGTAGGCAGCGGCTGGACATACCTGCGTATACGGGACCTGGAGATCCGCGTGAACGAGTACACGCCGCTCGGAGGCAGAGCGTATCTCCAGCTGCCAAGGGCTATTGCAGACACGCGCGCTGTTGTCAATGTGCTAAACGCCGACGACATGTGCTTCATGTACGCTATCCTGGCCAAGTTCGTTGCGCGACACGCGGAGAGACCTGCAGCGTACACGCCGGACATCATCGCTCGCTACGACTGGACCAGTTTGCGTTTCCCCGTGACGCTCAAGGACATCAAGACCTTCGAGGGCAAGAACAACATCAGCGTAAACGTCTACGGGACCGAGCGCGCGATGGTGGGAAGACGCCCTGACGGAACTCCCAAGTTCATGGATAGGGTCTACCCCTTGAAGATCTGCAAGCGAGAGCTTGAAGACCACAGGGACCTGCTGTACGTGACCACCGACGGGGACAGCCACTACGCATACATCACGGACCTGAGTCGACTGGTCCGTCGCCAGCTCACTGACCACGGGCATAGGATCTACGTCTGTAAGCGGTGCTTCGCTTACTTCGACAATCAACCCAACAAGCTAGGGTTGACGGGCGCTCAGCGTCTGGAGGAGCACAGGCGTTACTGCTACGCCAAGGCTCCCCTTCGCCTGGACTTGCCGAAGAAGCAGCAGATCCGCTTCACCCATCCAGAGTACACTAGGCGGGAGAGGTTCAGCATCTACGCGGACTTCGAGTGTGCTCTGCAGCCTGTCGCTGTTGACCCGGTGGAAGCGCCGCCGCCCGGCACGACGCCTCTGCAAATGCACGTCCCGTACGCCTTCGCCTACCAGATCGTGGATTCGCTCGGCCTGGAGGAGTTTGAGCCGCGGGTATACTTCGGAGCTGACGCGTCCAAGGTCTTTATGGAACGGCTCAAGATGGACGTGCTGAGCCTGTGGGAGTTCCTGTTCAGCACGAGAGCTCTGCACCCTTCTCTGACCCGGCAGGAAATGGACGAGTATCTCGCAGCGACCCGCTGCTACCTCTGTGGCAAGGAGTTCACTGAGCTGGACGTCAAGGTGCGGGACCACAACCACGCCCCGCCTTACGAGTTCCGAGGAGCGGCGCACCGCTCGTGCAATCTGCGGTACAGGGAGCAGCGGGTCATCAACTGCTACTTCCATAACCTGTCCAACTACGATGCCCACTTCGTAGTGCGGGAGCTGGCCATCGACCCCGGCGATGTGGACGTGCTGGCGCACACTGAAGAGCGTTACATCGCCTTCACCAAGCGGTTCCACTTTGGCCAGCCCGGGGACAACCCACGACAGAGCAGTTTCGCGGTGCGGTTCCTCGACACCTACAGGTTCTTGTCCATGAGCCTGGCCAGCCTGGCAGCGGGACTGCCCACCGACAAGATGCGCGAGACCAGGAAGCGGTTCCCCGACGACCGGCTGTTCGACCTGGTGCGCAGGAAGGGCGTGTTCCCCTATGACTTTGTCACATCGTACGAAACGCTGTACAGGACCAGGGAGCTGCCGCCCAAGGAGGCGTTTAGGAACACCATGACCCTGGAGGACGTCAAGGACGAGGACTACCAACACGCCCTCAACGTGTGGCGAGCCTTCGAGTGTCACCACCTCAAGGACTACGCCGACACGTACCTGCGCTGCGACATCGCCCTCCCCACCGACGTCTTCGAGCAGTTCCGTGACACCTCTTTGGCCGAGTACGGACTGGACCCCGCTCACTACTACACCCTGCCATCCTACGCTTGGGACGTCATGTTGAAGACCTGCGACGTAGAGCTGGACACGCTGCAGGATTTCGACGTGTACCTCTTCGTGGAGCAAGGCATCAGAGGAGGCATCTCCCAGGCCATCACCCGCTACGCCAAGGCCAACCACGAGCGATGCCGCCCTGAGGACCGACGCCTCGACGAGCCGACACGCCACCTCCTGTACCTGGATGCCAATAACTTGTACGGCTGGGCCATGTCCCAGTACCTACCCACTGGAGACTTCCAGTGGCTCAGCCGTGAGGAGATTGACGCCTTGGACATCGCCTCGTTGGACGCGGAAGCTGACCGGGGCTACATACTAGAGGTGGACCTCAACTACCCCGCCCGTCTCCACGACCTGCACAGGGACCTCCCCTACTGCTGTGAGACCAAGCGGCCTCCAATAGGCAAGTTCCCCAAGCTGGTGACCACCCTGGACAACAAGGAGCACTACATCTGCCACTACAGGATCCTGCAGCAGGCGCTGAACAACGGACTGGAGCTTGTGGCTGTGCACAGGGCCGTCTCGTTCCACCAGTCTCGATGGCTCGAGCCCTACATCCTCATGAACACCGAGCTGCGGAAGAAGGCCAAGACCAAGTTCGAGCAGGACTTTTTCAAGTTAATGAATAACGCGGTCTTTGGCAAAACCATCGAGAACGTCCGCAAGCGCCTGAACGTCAAGCTGGTCTGCACTCCGGAAAAGTTCTCCAAGTACGTGGCCAAGTCCAATTTCCTGGACCGCACGTATTACACGGAGGACGTATCTCTCGTGCACCTCGCCAGGGTCAACATCGTCCTGGAAAAGCCCATATACGTCGGCATGTCTGTCCTGGAGCTGAGCAAGTGGCTCATGTACGAGTTTCTGCGGAAGATGAAGGACCGCTACGGTGACCGCTTAAAAGTAGACTACATGGACACTGATAGCTTCGTGTTCGACATCCTATCCCGGGACATCTACAGGGAGATGATGGAGCACTTGGACGACTTCGATACCAGCGCCTACCCGAGGTCCCACCCCTGCTACAGCCCCGACAACGCCAAGGTGATTGGCAAGTTCAAGGACGAGTGTAACGGCCGATCCTTGTTCGAGTACCTCGGCCTGCGCTCAAAGCTCTACTTCATGGACGTTGAGGACGAAGACAACGGATCCAAGGCGATCAAGCGAGCCAAGGGAGTCGCTAAGGGGGTTGTTAAAAACGTCCTAACCCCCGACGACTACAGGGAATGTCTGTTCGACGGGGTGTTGAAAACCACCGTCAACACCCGTTTCCAGTCGTACCTGCACCGTGTCTTCACCGTACAAGTAGAAAAGCTATCCTTGAGCCCGGCCGATGATAAACGCTACATCTTGGCCGATGGTATCAACACCTTACCTTGGGGGCATAAGGACATTCCACCACTGCCCGCAGCAAGAAGGCGAGGCAATCCCGAGGAGGAGCGAGGCGAGCCTATGGAGGTGGACGAGGAGGAGGACATGAACGAAGAGTTCCCGGTGTAGATTTAAGTGTAAATAGAACTAGGTTAACTTTGTAAATATTTTGTAAATAGTATTCGTAAGCAAATATAGTCAAAACAGTTTAGTTTACAGCATACATCTGTGTTGTTACTACCCCTTGCATTTCCCTGACATTTACTTTCAAAAGACTCTTCTAATGCAAACCGAATTTGTAAAACTATCCAACGCGCGATGTTCATGCATCCTCAAACCTAACTTAAACCTGCGTCTGTAAACCTAACCTAAGCCTGCGTCTGTAAACCTAACGCACGCATTGGCCTACCATCGCCTTGGATCCGTTGTCTTCGTCCTCAACGTCCATGAAGTAGAGCTTTGAGCGCAGGCCGAGGTACTCGAACAAGGATCGGCCGTTACACTCGTCCTTGAACTTGCCAATCACCTTGGCGTTGTCGGGGCTGTAGCAGGGGTGGGACCTCGGGTAGGCGCTGGTATCGAAGTCGTCCAAGTGCTCCATCATCTCCCTGTAGATGTCCCGGGATAGGATGTCGAACACGAAGCTGTCAGTGTCCATGTAGTCTACTTTTAAGCGGTCACCGTAGCGGTCCTTCATCTTCCGCAGAAACTCGTACATGAGCCACTTGCTCAGCTCCAGGACAGACATGCCGACGTATATGGGCTTTTCCAGGACGATGTTGACCCTGGCGAGGTGCACGAGAGCTACGTCCTCCGTGTAATACGTGCGGTCCAGGAAATTAGACTTGGCCACGTACTTGGAGAACTTTTCCGAAGTGCAGACCAGCTTGACGTTCAGGCGCTTGCGGACGTTCTCGATGGTTTTGCCAAAGACCGCGTTATTCATTAACTTGAAAAAGTCCTGCTCGAACTTGGTCTTGGCCTTCTTCCGCAGCTCGGTGTTCATGAGGATGTAGGGCTCGAGCCATCGAGACTGGTGGAACGAGACGGCCCTGTGCACAGCCACAAGCTCCAGTCCGTTGTTCAGTGCCTGCTGCAGGATCCTGTAGTGGCAGATGTAGTGCTCCTTGTTGTCCAGGGTGGTCACCAGCTTGGGGAACTTGCCTATTGGAGGCCGCTTGGTCTCACAGCAGTAGGTGAGGTCCCTGTGCAGGTCGTGGAGACGGGCGGGGTAGTTGAGGTCCACCTCTAGTATGTAGCCCCGGTCAGCTTCCGCGTCCAACGAGGCGATGTCCAAGGCGTCAATCTCCTCACGGCTGAGCCACTGGAAGTCTCCAGTGGGTAGGTACTGGGACATGGCCCAGCCGTACAAGTTATTGGCATCCAGGTACAGGAGGTGGCGTGTCGGCTCGTCGAGGCGTCGGTCCTCAGGGCGGCATCGCTCGTGGTTGGCCTTGGCGTAGCGGGTGATGGCCTGGGAGATGCCTCCTCTGATGCCTTGCTCCACGAAGAGGTACATGTCGAAATCCTGCAGCGTGTCCAGCTCCACGTCGCAGGTCTTCAACATGACGTCCCAAGCGTAGGATGGCAGGGTGTAGTAGTGAGCGGGGTCCAGTCCGTACTCGGCCAAAGAGGTGTCACGGAACTGCTCGAAGACGTCGGTGAGGAGGGCGATGTCGCAGCGCAGGTACGTGTCGGCGTAGTCCTTGAGGTGGTGACACTCGAAGGCTCGCCACACGTTGAGGGCGTGTTGGTAGTCCTCGTCCTTGACGTCCTCCAGGGTCATGGTGTTCCTAAACGCCTCCTTGGGCGGCAGCTCCCTGGTCCTGTACAGCGTTTCGTACGATGTGACAAAGTCATAGGGGAACACGCCCTTCCTGCGCACCAGGTCGAACAGCCGGTCGTCGGGGAACCGCTTCCTGGTCTCGCGCATCTTGTCGGTGGGCAGTCCCGCTGCCAGGCTGGCCAGGCTCATGGACAAGAACCTGTAGGTGTCGAGGAACCGCACCGCGAAACTGCTCTGTCGTGGGTTGTCCCCGGGCTGGCCAAAGTTGAACCGCTTGGTGAAGGCGATGTAACGCTCTTCAGTGTGCGCCAGCACGTCCACATCGCCGGGGTCGATGGCCAGCTCCCGCACTACGAAGTGGGCATCGTAGTTGGACAGGTTATGGAAGTAGCAGTTGATGACCCGCTGCTCCCTGTACCGCAGATTGCACGAGCGGTGCGCCGCTCCTCGGAACTCGTAAGGCAGGGCGTGGTTGTGGTCCCGCACCTTGACGTCCAGCTCAGTGAACTCCTTGCCGCAGAGGTAGCAGCGGGTCGCTGCGAGATACTCGTCCATTTCCTGCCGGGTCAGAGAAGGGTGCAGAGCTCTCGTGCTGAACAGGAACTCCCACAGGCTCAGCACGTCCATCTTGAGCCGTTCCATAAAGACCTTGGACGCGTCAGCTCCGAAGTATACCCGCGGCTCAAACTCCTCCAGGCCGAGCGAATCCACGATCTGGTAGGCGAAGGCGTACGGGACGTCCATTTGCAGAGGCGTCGTGCCGGGCGGCGGCGCTTCCACCGGGTCAACAGCGACAGGCTGCAGAGCACACTCGAAGTCCGCGTAGATGCTGAACCTCTCCCGCCTAGTGTACTCTGGATGGGTGAAGCGGATCTGCTGCTTCTTCGGCAAGTCCAGGCGAAGGGGAGCCTTGGCGTAGCAGTAACGCCTGTGCTCCTCCAGACGCTGAGCGCCCGTCAACCCTAGCTTGTTGGGTTGATTGTCGAAGTAAGCGAAGCACCGCTTACAGACGTAGATCCTATGCCCGTGGTCAGTGAGCTGGCGACGGACCAGTCGACTCAGGTCCGTGATGTATGCGTAGTGGCTGTCCCCGTCGGTGGTCACGTACAGCAGGTCCCTGTGGTCTTCAAGCTCTCGCTTGCAGATCTTCAAGGGGTAGACCCTATCCATGAACTTGGGAATTCCGTCAGGGCGTCTTCCCACCATCGCGCGCTCGGTCCCGTAGACGTTTACGCTGATGTTGTTCTTGCCGTCGAAGGTCTTGATGTCCTTGAGCGTCACGGGGAAACGCAAACCGGTCCAGTCGTAGCGAGCGATGATGTCCGGCGTGTACGCTGCAGGTCTCTCCGCGTGTCGCGCAACGAACTTGGCCAGGATAGCGTACATGAAGCACATGTCGTCGGCGTTTAGCACATTGACAACAGCGCGCGTGTCTGCAATAGCCCTTGGCAGCTGGAGATACGCTCTGCCTCCGAGCGGCGTGTACTCGTTCACGCGGATCTCCAGGTCCCGTATACGCAGGTATGTCCAGCCGCTGCCTACCAGTTCACACTGCTCCTTCTTCTTCACGATCGTCTCGAACGTCGCGGAGAGGAAAGCCTCCAAGTCGGAGGCCTCGGTCAGTGGGACGTTCTTCGTGTTGAAGGAGCGCAGGCAGGTGGCCCCATGAATGTTGGAGAACTCACATTCCAGGACCATGTTCGCCTTGATGCTCGGATGTTGGGTCATGACGTTCTCCATCAGGTCCAGAACCTCGTCAAACAACAGGGTCAGCGCATCCTCAACAGTCAGCAAGGCGTCTAACGGCCGGGCCAGGCGGTAGGTGAGGAGGCGACTCCGGAAGGCCCGATGCACGAGCTGGAACACGGGGCGACCGCCACCCTCCATCTCGTCATCGATGGTCTGAGGCTCGGCGCTAGGTCCTGGGCGGGGCTGGGGCTCGGTGCTGGGCCCTGGCTGTGGCTCGGTGCTCGGTCCTGGTCGTGGCTCGGCGCTAGGCACTTGGTGCGGTCGGGGCTCGGCGCTGGCTCCTTGGCGCAACGACTGGTTGCTGTGAGGAAGAGGAGGAGAGGACAACCTAGGCAGTCGGTCTTGGGTCAGGTCCCTCACAACAGGGCAGTTGTGAGACTGGTGATGGTCGCGGTTGAAACGGCGAGTAAACCCCTTGTCGCAGTACACGCAGCGGAACTTGGATGGTTCTTGAGCCAGGTTCCTCACAATAGGGCAGTTGTGAGACTCGTGCTGGTCGCGGTTGAAGCGACGGGTAAACCCGCGGTCGCAGTAGGCGCAACGGAACGTGGGAGGATGGACGGTCCGGACGTGTCGTCTCAGTTCCAGGTCTCGGTCGAAGCGTCCACAGCATCGCTCGCACTCCACGTGGCGATCGGGGCTTGAAGAGGAGGAAGGAGCTGCTGCTGGCATCGCGGAGTGAGCCGCTTGCATGTGGCGGTGCACGTCCTCCAGGCTGGCGAAGATGGTCGGGCACAGTCGGCAGGGATGGTCCACTCGTTGCGGTTGGGGCTCCACCGCGGCGTGTGGTCCGTGAACCGTGGCGACGTGGCGGCGGAGGCTGTCGCCTCTTGTGAAGTGTCTACCGCAGACGTGGCAGTCGTGACGTCTGGCGTTGTGGGCGGACTCCACGTGTCGCCTCAGGTTTCCGAGCAGGCTGAAGGCTCGGCCGCAGACCTCGCACAGGTGTTGGTTGTTCATCTGCAACAACGAATATGATAAGTCTCTTGCATTTACAAATTAGTCGCAACGAGAACACTTCATTGGTAACATAACACATACTTTATGCGTGGTAGACAAGAGTCAAGGCCATGGCAAATGTAATTTTAGTGCACGGGTTTCCTCGTTTTATGTTAGTATACAGGTTTCCTCTAAGAAATTGAGAATGACGTGTAAGTTGTTCTATAGCAATAACGAATCGTTTTTCCCTAAAACATAATGAAATTTATTCAACTTCTATTAACAAGCCAGACCTCTCTTTGCACATTATGAATTGAAAGTTGCTGAACGATCATACCTTAAATGAGAATCTTACTATAAAGGGGAATGTAATAGTCTTCCACACTACAACTTAAAAGAGCTACATATACTTACGTTTAACAATCTCGGAATATGGTGCAGTAAAGGCTAGCACAGCACTGAAGTAGAACGTCTACACACACTGAGCTCCAAACACAAACTGAATGAAGGAAGCGATGACAATCACTTAAGTAACATAGCTAAGTACCGTACAGTAGAAGGCGGTGAACAATTCTCGAAGTCGCGGCAATTATCGCTAATGAGTAAACAGCCTGAGGCGGTCCACACTACAATTTATAAGACTACATATACTTACGTTTAACAGATCTCGGAATATGGTGCGGTAAGGACTAGCACAGCACTGAAGTAGAACGTCTACACACACTGGGCTCCAAACACAAACTGAATGAAGGAAGCGATGACAATCACTGAAGTAACATAGCTACGTACCGTACAGTAGGCGGTGAAAGCAGTAAACAGTTCTCGGAACCGCTAATGAGTAAACAGGCTGGAACAGTCACGTAGGCCCTAGCACGCGCCTCGACACGTGACGCCGCGGAGCCGCTCGCAGTTTGGTTTGACCAAGCCGGCATACGACGTGTAGTGAAGTCACATCGAGTTCGGTCAGCAAAACAACCGAGATCCCATACGGAAAACGCGATTAAAAATTAATAACGGGCTTGATTGATGGTGGATTTTTGGGTTTCCTTCAGCGATGGATTGCTTAGGTCGACATACAACATGTGGCGAAGTTACATCAAAATCGGTCGGTAAACAGCCGAGATCCCATAAGGAAAACACGTTTAAAAATTAATAACGGGCTTGTTTAATGGTGGATTTTCAATTTTCTTTAAGCGATGGTTTACTTAGGCCGCCACCTGACATGTGGTGAGGTTTCGTCAAAATCGGTCTGTAAACAGCCGAGATCCCATAAGGAAAACGCGTTTAAAAATTAATAACGGGCTTGTTTAATGGTGGATTTTCAATTTTCTTTAAGCGATGGTTTACTTAGGCCGCCGCCCGACATGTGGTGAGGTTTCATCAAAATCGGCCGGTAAACAGCCGAGATCCCATAAGGAAAACGCGTTTAAAAATTAATAACGGGCTTGTTTGATGGCGGATCTATGGGGTTCTTTCGTCATTCGCTTCCTTGGGGATAGGCCTACACTCTGGAAAAAGTCCCGTGGGAATCGGTGGATAAATAGGCTAGTTATTAATTTTTGAAAGTTTTTTCTTCATCACGAAAAGTGCCGCTGGCGACGGGGGGGGGGCTCCTCAGGCTCCTCGCGCCAGGTTTAAGTTAGGTTAATGGGTCACGTGACGGGGGGGGCTCCTCACTTACATGCTGATTTCGGTCGGGGGGGGGGTCCGAGCTTGGCTATGGGGAATGTCGTGGGGGGGGGCTCCTCAGGCTCCTCACGCCAGGCACCCGGTTTAAGTTAGGTTAATGGGTCACGTGACGGGGGGGGGGGCTCCTCAGGCTCCTCATGCATGGCGCCAGGTTTAAGTTAGGTTAATGGGTCACGTGACGGGGGGGGGGATTGATCCACAGTGGATAACTGCTGTTTGCTGCTGGTTTTGAATCGGCTATTGCCCCCTACTCGTACTGATGTAAAAAAATAAAATTATTTCACATTTTAAAACTAATTACATATCATGGTCATAACAGATTCTGTGTACAGTTAGGTCCATAATTTTCTGACAGGAGGAAAATTTTACAAGAATAAAATTGCTCTACAAGCCTTTAAATATTAATAATAAAAATGTGTTTTACTCATATTAAATATCAAACTGACACGTTTATCAAGAGCTTTACTAAATGAACTATAACGATTAAATATGACACACATGCGGCGTAAGCATCCTGGGTTGTGCCTGTGACCCGCTTGGCTGAGATGGACTTTATAGTCAGACCAGACATGAAGGTTAGGAATATTTTAACAGACAGACAAGTGAATTAACACTTGTAAACCTCTTTACAAGCGTCAGTTTAATTGTTTTTTTCAATCTCGTCAGGAAATTATTGTTATTTTGTAATTATACCTTACTCAAAATCTTTTAAGTACCGTACACAAGTTATCAACCTATCTTACTTTTAAAACTTTGCACTTTTAAAGCACATCACATATAAAAAACTGCAAAACAAAATATATTGTATAAAGGTTGTAGGATATTTCAGGATTAGTTTGGAAGTTCTGGTGATAATTTATGTATTAGCAGCGACTAATTTATTTCTGATCTCACTGTCGTTGTTGTGATTATGATGTGTGATGTCGGAAATAGTGGGATGTGTAGGATTAACCTGGGTAGCACAACTAACAAATGTGAATACAGATCGGAAGATGGAGGGTTTGAAAAAAGACCTCGTTGTACAAGATATATTATAAAATATACCACTGTATGCTAATCAACCAAAAACGATGGATTGGCTATAATTATTCACTCAAACAACAAATTGTAAACTAAATTACTCTATATGTAAATGATCTACAGCATAGATTTTTTAATTGAGGAGCCATAAATTACTTACTAAATAACCTACTATACAATCCATTATAATTTCTACTGCTTAAATAAAGGCGAAATTTCACAATTTCTTTGTATTTAATTTGCATCAATAATATATAACTTTTCCTGTTATATTTTATTTTCAGAGAAGATCTTTAAATAGTATTTTGCAAAATATACGCAAAATTAGTTGGCTCAGCATAAATTTAAGATAATGCGTTGTTCACTTCATGGACAGAGCAGAACAATGAAAAGCGAATGGGTGGTGTAATGGTTAAAACAACATTAGTAATAAATAAAACAACCGTGAATTTTATTTGAAAATATTTCTGTTAAATATTTTAGCTATCCAATCGGTCCTAATTGGTATTCTCTTACTAATTAGAATAATTAATAACCATGAACATTTAAATGGTATTTTATCTTTCGTTTCTAATTAATTGATGAACCACTTTAATATTAGGTTTCTTAGTTACACAACATTTAAGACTTTCTATGTACTAAATTGTAAGCCTAATACATATTTCATAGGAAAAAGTAAATTTATATTTTAACCGTAAGTATGTTGAATATTCAAAAACACTTATGCACACGTAACTGCTTACATAGTTATGTGTTTGAATATTGGTCATAAGAAAACGCAAGAAAGTTCCATACAATAACATTATTATAAGACACTCAAATATACTATAACATTAACGCCAACTATGTGAAGTACAGTGTACAGTTGTCTGCAAGTTGTCATGCTTGCCATGGACGCGATGTTTCCATGGAAGAACATATCAAGTCATATGGAATGTTTGTCAGAATCAGTTTCTGAAATATTTACGCAATGAGATGGATTTACAAATCGCAGCCCTCGACATATTCTGTGATTGTAACAAAGAAAAGAAAATAGTTGCCAATCGTATTTGTTTTCTATTTAGGTGGACCTACAACTAAGGAGGGTCCCAGACCAACAGGTCGCGTCATCATCACATAGTTGTGGCTTATTATTCAGTTGTGATTGGTGGTGTTCGAACCCGATGGCTTACGGACCAATGCCGTCAGGTCTAATCCCAAACCAGGGCGCTCTACGTAAGTATTAAACCAAAGTTTGGTGACCTTCATATTAAAACCGGTTAAAACGATCAGTCTTATAAATTAGTTTGGTTTCGTATTCACATTCACGTCAGCATCTTCATAAAGTATGTTTCTGTACGTAAAATTTGGTGAAATCACTTTCGTAAAGTAATTTATGTATCGTGTTAAAATTCCTCACTTTCTCAAATTTAAAAAGTTGTTATAACTTACAAAAATAAATAAATTGTGTTAGTAGCTATGCAGTTGAGTTAGTTATTTATTTTGATAATATTGTATAGTTATGAAATTATATAATCATTTGCATCCTACATAAAGTTAATAAAGCAACAGTGATTTCATAATAGTATTAATGTCTATAGTTTTTCTAGCGAAATTTCCTAAAGGGAAGAAGCTATTAACGTAGTCGGCATGGAAAGACCTAGGCCCGGGACAGTGTTAACTTTTCGTTTTGAGGCCCCCAAAAGTCAAAAACACCATTCGTTCAAATTCATATATATATATATATATGAATATATATATATGTCCGTAGTCACGATATCTTTCGTAAACACATAATTATTTTTAAACCCAAACTTTGCGTTACACCTTTGAATCCATCTTAAAAAAACAAACAATTTTGTATTTTTATCATTGCTCTACGTCATTTGGTTACCGAGATATTGAAAGAGCTAAATACAGTACATTGTCCAATGTCAATCTTAAGGAGAATAAGTACAATTTTATATCTCGCTTATTAATGAACATTATGTAAATGAAACTTGGTATGTGAATTCATATGGTTAGGGTTTACTATTTGTATACAAAACCCATTTTTACTTTCTCCCCCTTATACATATTGAGAAAGTATTGTTTTCATCAAAATTTTCGAATTTGAGTTCTTAATGGAAATATTCGTTTTGGTGCTCCCTGAACCCAAAAAAGTGATTTTTAAGTGCTGAGTGTCTGTCTGTCTGTCTGTTTGCATGTGCACAGAGCTAGAGCCCTAACCAATGGTACGATTTTGATGAAATTTGGTATGTAAGTACTAATCCACGATATCTCCAGGTGTTTTTTTCATTTTTTGGAATTTTTGATTTTTAAGGGTCCCCAAAACCGCCAAAAACATGAAAAATCAAGATTTCTCAAAAACGGCTCTAACGATTTTGATTAAACTTTAGTCGTTTGTAGAACTTAAGTATTCCAACAAAATGACACCAACCGAATTTATGTAAAAATTCGGGTTCAGAAATGACAAGACTTAAAATATCAAAAATTCATTATTTTGGATTTTTCATAAAAAAAATATAAAAACATTAGTATTCACCATTAAAAAGAGCTCAGAAAACTAAATAATTTAGTACTTTTAATTACTATTCTACGATTACTGGTTTCGGAGAAAATTTAAATATTAATTTTCCGAAAAACGCAGTACCTTGTCTAATGTCATTCTTATGGGGAATCCAAAAATTACTATTTCTCTCTTATTTATTTATCAATTTCGTCCATACGTGATATGCTTGTCAAGTTACCATTGACCAATAGAGGAAATTCGAATTATGTTGCCCCTTAATAACCCTGAAGGGGGGAATAGGGGGCTTTTCCCCTCTTAAAACTACGTGTGTAGGAATGGATTATGTAATGCCTCCTAAACAGGGATTTGGATGGATATTTTTGAAAACAACTTGTTTATAAGATTTTCTGTACATTCGACCGCGCTTTTTATTCTATATTAAGTAAATAAAAAGTAATTTATTCATTAAAGTTGGGCTAAAAGGGAGAAAGTATGTGTCAGTTTCCTGATACCGATTACTTGTGGCCCCCATGGCAGCAAACCTGCGTACTCAGAAGCTATAATGCTATTCTTATGGAGAAAAAGAAACATACTAAATTCCATACCTTGCTTGTTTATGAACATAAATTGGTAAAACTTGGCATGTTGCTTCATCTTGGTGGTCCATTGGTATTTGCATAAAATCCCGTTTTTTGGGGTCCCATAAGCAGCAAATCTGCAAACTCAATTCTCATGGTGTTGTTATGAAGAATAAATAAAATACCATGTTTAGCTTGTATGTGAATAAACTTTAAGACAGTTGGTAAGTGGCTTCATGACGTTATGAAGTACTGTTTAAAATTCGCCGAGTATGCAGGTTTGCTGCAACGGGGGTGTATTTTATTAACTGGCCCATTCCTCTTATCTGTAAGCGAAATTTTTAAGTAAAAATTTTGGGAGTTTGGCAAATTGCAGGATGGTAAGAGACGGCTCAAGTAAAATGTCTCGATCCAAGGGACTCAGGGAAAACAGCAGCAGCGTACGAGAAATAAATTAAACATCCCCTATAAGAAAAGCATGGGGATTTTAAAACGTCTATATTGTTTAAATAAAAAACATGTGATCCTACTTATAATGTTCAATTTTCATCAGCATGAACATCAGATGAGGCAGAGTATTGGAGAAAGGTTTGGGGATTTTGCCCCATCAAGCCACTAGTTTACAACTACTATTAAATGGGAATATGTGTTTAACCAGATACAAATAAAGTTTTTAACACAACTAACAAATTATAAGTCTGTTTTTAATTACAGATATTTTAGCTGCAATATAAGAATATCATTCCTAACGTCAGAGTTTCAGATGAAGCTGATAAATTGACAGAAAAGACACGGGCTTTATGGCCAGACCAGTTGCGACAGTTCAGAATACTAAAAAGACTGAAGTTATATATTTAAAAAATTAACGAGGGAATCCGTCTTCCTTCGTCTTTATATTTTGTATTATAATTGCTTGTAAATAAATCATTTTTATACGGTAAAAATTTGTATATTCTGAAAAAATAACTCTTGTAAATTAGTTTCCCCTCAGAAAAAACATATAACAACAGGTGCTAGGCCATGCCCTCAAAATACATTTTCAACTTGAATATTGTTAATTAATTTTGTAATACAATATCCTGAACTTCAAGAATTAATTTTCAGCGAATATGTGTTGAATATTTATTATATTTACGCGTTCGTAAAAAAAGTCCGTGAACAAAGTATGGTTTCAAAAACAAGGACAAAAAGTCCTTGTTGAAATTTATTTACCTAATCAGTCGATTAATTCTATATTCACTAGTTTCGAAATTCTAAAAATAAATGCAGTCATGATTTAAATTAAGAATTATAAATTGTAATTATATAATTCTTAACAGATTGGATGAAAGAAAATCAAACTTGGGAGGCAAGAAAAACTGTGATAAACCCTGGCAGCTATAATGATTGAATATTGGAAAACGGATGAAGTGATTAAAGTTACTTCGTTACCAGAGGCACGCTTTCGCTCGGGCGGAGAATTGGATTTATTATTAAAGTCGTGGTTTTATTGGATTATTTGGTATAATATCTAGCTCATTGACTGCAGTTAAACTATCGGAATTGTTCTTTTAGTATACAAATTAATTGTAGGTTAAAAATAAAAAGTGTTTAGTTTAACAGTAAAAAAGAATTGAATAACCTCGATTGATATAAGGATTTTGTTTATATTCAAATGTAGTAGATTTTGGTGAAATATTGTTAATGGTGATGACGATGAAAGGAAATATTACAAATCTGAATTGAAGCTTATTGCTTATATTGCTTGGGTTTTTAAGGTATTTAATTCCTGACAACCTCATTAATTATGTAAATAAATCAATTCAACAGAATTGATGCTGTTGTCATGAAACAATAAACTCATACAACACTTTAAGGTATGTTAATATAAACAACATTACAACTTAATATAGTGAATTACATATTTTTACTATTTTGATAGTTGATTAACAGAATAGGTTTGGTATATTATAAGTGTGATCTATTATTGTTGATGACATTCCTTTAAAATGTAATCAAAACCTGTTTAATTTGCTGAATCCCTCGTAAGCTTTATGATATATTTTTTAGTAGTTGTTCATTTTCTGTAAACCATACACTAATATTTATAACATAATTTCATAAACATATTGTTAAGACATGTTAAACCTTTACTACAGTTTTATTGGTAACTCTTTCTTTCTAAGTTCAATATTTTACTACAAATAACAAAGGTTTGGAGATACATTAAGGGGATAGGGCTTTTTGGTTGTTTAATCCTCTAATGAAAAAAGAGATTACCTGCCAAATTTGAAATTAATCACACAATAAACGGGAATTTTAGAATGCAGAAACACAATACTCAGAAATATAAATCGTATATCAAACCATACCATTATTTTTTCTTCGTAAAATTCGCTAAAAAACTCCACAATCACAAAGGAACGAGGACAGCACAAGTAAGCCGCAATGTTTGTCAATAGCATTTCCGGAGATGTTTGTTCGCCGAGCGTTTCACTCGTCACTTCCGTCACGCCCTCACTTCCGATCTTCAATGATATGCCTTCTAGGCAATTTTAGTAATATATTACAACTTCAGGATTGGTGATTTTTATGGCAGGTTATTAAACTAAACATTTCGGAAATACATATTTTTTACATTTGGCCAAAAGTGTTATCTAAATAATTTCTCCTAAATTGTCACCCAATAAAAACAATTATTAGTATCCGGTCACGGCTTTGCTTGTAATCACAGTTGAATATTATGTTTGAGAAGTTTGTTAGCTTTGCTCGAAAAACCAGTCAATTTGTTCAAATTACTTAAAGTACTTATTTTAACGGTCTTTCTCCAAGGCGATCATATTTCTTGATCTTTTCTTTATATTTAATCTTAATTTTTACTGGTTCTAGCAATTTATAATGAGCCGTGACACTTTTTGCTGCTTCGCAATGTTGATTTTGACACGACTCATAATTTTGTATATGTTGTTTGTCTACGTCGTCGTATTATGTTGTCAATCCAGCCGGCCGTGTTTTTTTCTGTATGTGAACCCCAGAGAAACGGGTTTTATAAGGGCAGGAACTTCGACTGGCGTCTGACGGTCAAGTTTTACGTTGGCTATATTTTCACATTAATTTTGCCCTACGATGTTTCCAAAAGTTAATTCCATTTTCTTGATGCGTCAATAAGTTTTCCGCCCCTATGCTCACGATGAAGTACTGTTGTGTATTTCGTTAATTTTCAATAATACAATTTTCACTGTTGCACTACTGGCTGATCACACATGTTTCCAATTTATTTTGTCAGACCAATGCCTTTGAATGATTTAAGTTGTTTTCATTAAGACTAGTTAATAAAGAGAGCACTCATTTTAAATTTTCCCACTGGTTATTCTAGGTTAACCTCTGTCAGTTTGGCTGGGAGAACCAATCTTAGGCCTAAACTTTCTCTAGGCAAAAATTGTGGACGAAACTGTCCCAATTTGTGATTTTCTTATTCCTAAGATACCTACCCAACTTCTCATCAGAAATTTTGGGTAATGTCTTTTATTAAAATGATAGAAAAAAGGGATTTAGCGAGCCACAGACAAGTAACCTCTTTTTCAGTTTCTAGTTTCATTAACTATTGTAATAGTTATAATGAAACGATGTCAGCCCCCATTTAAATTTTGCTAGAGTAAAATGAATAATTGCTTCAAATTTTCCTGTTAATTAATTGTAGTCTAGCTTAAGGCCATTTCACCATTAGTTTGAACCTCCTGAGGTTTATTGTATTGGAAACTAACTATACCAGTATAAACATGTTTTTCTCTCTTCAAGGCTGTTCACTGGAACTGAAATTAATCTGTAGCATTTAGTATTTTATGTTTTTGTATTTCAAAATGGGGTCCATGATGGGATGACAAAAGGGCCCATGTTGGAAAAATAAAATTACACGTTGGCCAAAAGTGTTATCTAAATAATTTCTCCTAAATTGTCACCCAATTAAAACAATTATTAGTATCCGGTCACGGCTTCGCTCGTAATCACAGTTGAATATTATGTTTGAGAAGTTTGTTAGCTTTGCTCGAAAAACCAGTCAATTTGTTCAAATTACTTAAAGTACTTATTTTAACGGTCTTTCTCCAAGGAGATCATATTTCTTGATCTTTTCTTTATATTTAATCTTAATTTTTACTGGTTCTAGCAATTTATAATGAGCCGTGACACTTTTTGCTGCTACGTAATGTTGATTTTGACACGACTCATAATTTTGTATATGTTGTTTGTCTATGTCGTCGTATTATGTTGTCAATCCAGCCGGCCGTGTTTTTTTCTGTATGTGAACCCCAGAGAAACGGGTTTTATAAGGGCAGGAACTTCGACTGGCGTCTGACGGTCAACTTTTACGTTGGCTATATTTTCACATTAATTTTGCCCTACGATGTTTCCAAAAGTTAATTCCATTTTCTTGATGCCTCAATAAGTTTTCCGCCCCTATGCTCACGATGAAGTACTGTTGTGTATTTCGTTAATTTTCAATAATACAATTTTCACTGTTGCACTACTGGCTGATCACACATGTTTCCAATTTATTTTGTCAGACCAATGCCTTTGAATGATTTAAGTTGTTTTCATTAAGACTAGTTAATAAAGAGAGCACTCATTTTAAATTTTCCCACTGGTTATTCTAGGTTAACCTCTGTCAGTTTGGCTGGGAGAACCAATCTTAGGCCTAAACTTTCTCTAGGCAAAAATTGTGGACGAAACTGTCCCAGTTTGTGATTTTCTTATTCCTAAGATACCTACCCAACTTCTCATCAGAAATTTTGGGTAATGTTTTTTATTAAAATGATAGAAAAAAGGGATTTAGCGAGCCACAGACAAGTAACCTCTTTTTCAGTTTCTAGTTTCATTAACTATGTAATAGTTATAATGAAACGATGTCAGCCCCCATTTAAATTTTGCTAGAGTAAAATGAATAATTGCTTCAAATTTTCCTGTTAATTAATTGTAGTCTAGCTTAAGGCCATTTCACCATTAGTTTGAACCTCCTGAGGTTTATTGTATTGGAAACTAACTATACCAGTATAAACATGTTTTTCTCTCTTCAAGGCTGTTCACTGGAACTGAAATTAATCTGTAGCATTTAGTATTTTATGTTTTTGTATTTCAAAATGGGGTCCATGATGGGATGACAAAAGGGCCCATGTTGGAAAAATAAAATTACACGTTGGGAAAATAAAAGTTCATGATGAAAATTAAACTTAGAAGGAGAAAATATTGAAACCATGAAGATACTTAAGTTTTTTTTTCTAGGTGAGGGACCTTAACGTAATTTCTTGAAGTCATGAAGCTGTGTTAACCTTAGCAGTGGCCAATTATGTAAGTGAGAAATGGCAGGCTAACTGTTGCATATTATGTTATTTTCATTAAGGTTGGCCAACCACCACTGCAGGTAGGATGTGTGTACGATTGTTTAATCTTTTTGTTCAATATAAATTTGTCAAATGGAAATTTTGAAGTTGACTGATACCGGTAAACGACCTTAATGTTACATGATTTGCAAGTAATCCTGATTGTTTTTTTCATTGATGCATTCTGGTTGATTATGCTGCAAAGGCTTTCTTGTCTGACAAATATATATTGTTTTGTTATTTTGGGTGTTTAATTCTTGAGTTACCCAAGGTTTTTAACTGTGAGCTCCTTCGTCTCTTGGGTTTTTAGCACGTTTCCTCTTTGTTAAGTTGGGAGGCCATAAGATGGAGGAGTGCGGTTCAATAAATAACCTAATAATGTGTATATTCAAGTTATGTATATATTAATTCTAATCACTATTCTCACAAAAATCACATGCTTCTTTACCATGTCGGTGTTATTTTTACAATTGAGTGGGATTTTACTCTTTTGGTTTAATTTACAAACCCTAACCCCAATATTGTTCTTTTTTATAATTTTCTATGCACAATTATATTTGTCCAAGGATGAAGCTTGATTAGAACACATTTCTTTAACCTTAAATTCTATAGCTACAACATTTGGGGAGCCTTAAAGTAATTTTGGAACAGGATAAGGAAAAGGTTTTATCCTTGTGTGTTAACCATCTTCCTTACAAATATATGCCCGATCGGCCCAGTTAACTAATTCCGTCACTTATGTTTAAGTTAAAATGTTAAAAGCCGACGGAGCAGATAAATTCAAAAGGCCATACAGGATGAAAACTATAGGCCTGTTTCGTGTTATGGCGCATTGCCTGCCGTCTTTCCACTAAATATTTGCTCAGTTGGCCCAGTAGGTAGTAAAATGATTAACATGGCAATTTTGAAGTTCATTAGGGCCGAGCCTCGTTGGAACAGGAATAAGCCCATAACCTGTTATTTGGGATAGATCCATCTTATAAATATGTACTCAATAACCTGTGTAGTTTATTGGGCTTATTGATGATGGACTTAAAAATGCATACAAAACCAAGCATTATAATTACAATGACTATTTAGACAAACTTAGCTTAAAGTACCACAGTACAAAGGCTTAGGTTTTTCGGAATGTTTAATTGCCGAGCCTTTAATTTACATGGTTTAGTGTACCGTTGTAGAGTAGTAAAGCAGCCGTGTTTCCTCCATTCTGTGGTAAAAGATAACTAGCTAATTAAATGCTCATTAGAACCAATATGGTGCAGTCTGTCTGTAGTGAAAGGGTGTGTAACCTGAGCCCTTAATATCTAGTTTTAGCAGTGCCAGACCTAGGGGCATAACCCTAACGACGTACTATAGTTATATCCTAAAAGTTTCCTCCTCTACAATTCAATATTTTATTTCATTGAGTACAGTAGTTTTTGTGGAACGCGAAACAAAACAGACAGACAGATAACAATATTTTACCAGAAATTAAAATACCTCCACTGCATACAATATTTTACTGCTCAAAACGACGTGGAAACAAAACTTATTTAATTTATAAAGACAAATACATTCCTCACCTGTAAAATATGGTATTACTAATGATCTGTCTATAATGTATTACCAGCTGAAATTCAAATGCAATTATTCCCAATGTCAATCTTATGAGCAAAAAACGATCTTTGAGGGCGTCTCGGAGCCTTAAGGTAGAATATATTGAAACATGAAAATCGTTATGCACAACTATAAATCAAGAGGAATACTTTGGTACCTCAATAATTAAAATCGGTTCAGAAATAATGGAGGAGTTCTCTTAAGAAATTCACCTTTAGGTCTTACTGTATATACAATTTTTATTAACAGTTTAATACTTTTAAAAACAGCTTGTAAATGTTATGCTTAAACACTTTTATAGTAAGTTTGGACGTTTTGTAACTAAATTATATTATATATGTATTCAAATAGTATCTGTCATTGTTAAAATAGAAGTTTATAATTTAAATCAGAAGTTTATTTTCCTCTTCTTTAGTGAGTTTCACAAAACGTCAATTCGTCCTTATCTAAAAAATAATTGGACTAAATTATTACAGTTTCATAAATTGATTACTGCTCAATGTTCAGGTAATATTACAGGTGTATATATTGTTTTAAGAGGACGAACATAAAATGAATATATAATTACAGAGGTGTTGTTCAAAATCGTTCTCCAAATGAACAGTAAAGTTATTATTTGAGCTATTAAACATTATATTTTAACACACATTTAAATGAGTTTACTTAATTAAGCGTTTATTGAATAAAATTAAAGCTTTATTAAAATTGATTGTGATAGTGCTACCTAAATTAATGCACGTGGCTAAGGTTTTAGCGAATTTCCCCAATAGGGAAGAAGCTATTACCGTAGGTGGCATGGTAAGATTTAAGCCCGAGACCATGATAACCTTTCGTTTTGAGGTACCCAGATGCCAAAAACACTATTCGTTCAAATAACACCCGACTAAACACCCGATTTTGATGAAATTTGACACAAATGTGAAGAGTAGCATTTATGACTTTAAGATTGAAAACCAGATCGATCGCACTATGGGAAGGGTTTATGGTTTATGGTTTATGATTTATGGGGGTTTACAATTTTCCAAAAATCGGTTGTTTGCAAATTTGACCCCAAAATGTTAAAAACACTCAATTTTGGTTACAGCCATTTTATAGAGCTTAAAAAACAAATAATGTAGTATTTTGAATCATTAACCTAGGTTAAGTGGTTGCGGAGAAAATCCAAAAAAACGTGTCCCATGTTAATCTTAAAGGAAAAAGGTTTTTAGATTTTTCTCAGATAGTTTTACTAAAAACTTTACATTTACGTTTATGTATTGAGTAATGTGTTTAGCTCAACAGAACAAACATTTTGGTGTTTTAATCGTTGTTCTACGTCCAACTGTTGCAGAGATATTCAAAGTGCTAAACACAGTACGTTGTCCATTGTTATCCTTATGGAGATTAAATAAAATTCTATATCCCGATTATTTATGAATGTATATTGATGAAACTTGGTATGTGGCTTCAACTAGTTGTAGTATATTCATATTAGCACAAAAACAAGTTTTTTTTATAGTCTCCGTAGCAGCAAACCTGCATACTCGGCCCCCATGTTATTCATATGGAGAATAAGTAAAGTTGCATATCGCCCTTAATTATGAACCTACGTTAAGAGAACTTGGTATATAGCTTCAACTGGTTCAGTTGTATTGATAATTGCAAAAAAAAAAACAAATTACTTATCTTCCTCGTTGCAGCACACCTGCGTCCTCAACCCTAAAGTTATTCTTATGGAGAATAAATAAAATGCTATACATCACTTATTTATGAATGCATTTTTGAGAAACTTGGTAAATAGCTCTATGTAGTAGTGAGTCACATATATATGCATTGGAAATTCACTGAGTACATAGGTTTGCTGTGACGGGGGTATTTTAAGTTAGATTCAAACATAACAAACTTTGGAGTTCCCATAAAAGAATAACCTTTAAGTGTTAATGTATATACGATTTTTATTAACAGTTTAATACATTTAAAAGCAGCTAGTAAAAGTTATTCTTAAAAAGATTTTACAGTAAGTTTGGACTTTTCTAACTAAATGATATTATATATGCATTCAAATAGTATCTTTCGTTGTTAAAATATAAGTTTAAAATTCAAATCAGGAGTTTATTTTCAAACATAGAAGCCCTCTTCCTTAGTGAGTTTCAGAAAACGTCAATTCGCCAACATATATCTAAAAAATAATTGGACTAAATTATTACAGTTTCATAAATTGATTACTGCTCAATGTTCAGGTAATATTACAGGTATATATATTTTATTAAGAGGAAAAACATAAAATGAACATATAATTAAAGAGGTGTTGATCGTAATCGTTCTCCAAATATACGGTAAAAGTTATTATTCGAGCCATTAAACATTATATTTTAACACCCATTTAAATGAGTTTACTTAATTAAGCGTTTACTGAATAAACTGAAAGCTTTATTAAAATTTATTATGATAGTGCTACCTAAATCATTGCACATGGCTTAGGGTTTTTGTTTTAAATCAGTTTGGCAAATGAAAATAATCTTTACTCTGTAATTGATTGTAAATTATACAAATATGAGTAAGTTTACGTAAACAAAGTTCACTATTTCACGAAATTAAACACGAAAACGATTAAAACAATGATACACAGTGTTATCTATATGTTTGATATATAGAAATAAAAATTAGGTGAAATATGATAAAGTAGTAAGTAAATTTAGTTGATAAATATTCAAGGAGGTTTTTAAACCTTTTACATAAGCACCTAGGTTTGTGTGCACATTTATCTTATACATAAGTTAGATATTTAACACTTGTAATTCTCTAGATTCCTCAGATATTGTGATGAGCAAACTAATCTACAGTGACACGTGGTTGCTTCCCCATGAAACCAACCCCATAGCAGTTAGAATATAACTACAATATCCTCTTGATCGCATCTCATATTGAGTGCCGTCAACATCTCATGCGTCGCGCTGCTGTGTCGCTGGGTCACGTAAACAATGCAAATTTGTAATTCTCATAGTGAAAATAAATATCGAGGATTTGTAAAACATAATACATATGGTAAACTATATGAGCGACCATTAAGTTTATTAGCTTCACTTCAATTAGTATTCAAGAGTAATATGTTACAGCTAACAGGTTTGTTACCTGGTTTAAAACTGGTTCATACCATAAGTGTTTTAACTTAATGGGGCTACGAGACATTTTCTGCATTGATAAAAACACAGAATGTTACCATGGAACAATGTGTATAATGAAAAATATAAGCTTATAAACTGAAACATTTTGTTTTGTAAAAATACTTAATTGTGGTTAATATTGTAGCAATCAATTGACACAGTAGTTACCACTTTTTCATACATCAAAAAGAGGGAATCTGTGCAATAATTTTATAAAGTAATGTACTCTATTTTCATAAAAAGAGCAATTGTAGCTGACATTTTGGAATTGTTTGTAACAGTAATTAAAGAACTTGGTGAACAAGTACAACGGTTAAACTACTTGAACAAAAAATGTTATTTCTTGCCAAACCTCATAAACACAGAGTTGCTTGTTGTCTTTTTCTACAATCGTATAAATCAGCTGATAGCTGTGTCTAACGACTCCTGCAGTTTATTACCGTAAGAAGCTTCCTCGTTCTTTATCACCATTAATAAGAGACATGGTTGTGTAACAGATTATGACATCGCACCGGTTCCAGTGTTAACATAAAACGTATGACAAACACGAAACAAAAATTTTATAGTATTTTGGTTGTTACTGAAAGATTTTTTATTATAATAAGTTAATCACACAAAATGTTTGTCTCTTGTCTGTTTTTGTGGCGAAAAAATAATTACTCTTCTAAAATATGTTGTTTTATTTTATTATGTATTATATTCTGGTCTCATTGTATTTACTTGTACTCAAGTTACCATGGCAATTTATCCATTCATGTTCTTCGTGATACATTTTACTCGTTCTTACAGAACTTAGTGTTGGTAAATTTGGCTTTCTATAAAAAATTAGGGAGATTTTCTGTTTCTTGATCAAGAGCTTATGATTCTGGTAAATCGAGAATTTTTTTAAAAATGTCCACAGATAATATTTAGAAGCTCATGACTAAAATAAATTTTAATTCTATAGTTTTTACTATACTAAGTGACATTAGTTACATGACTGTAATATATTAAACTGTTTACTGTCAAAATTAAAAATAAAACTATGGGTGTAGTTTGACAAGTTTAATGATAAAGGTACAGAATAGAGTGAATAGAGTGTCAATATGGATAAACCTGGTCCTTCAAGAATCAAGATAGTTGAGCTTTTTTTTATTACACTAACATACACACAAAGGTCGTGATTATAACCACACTTGTTTAAAAAAGCTTATTTAAACTTATGGAACTGTTAAATAGGTAGTTACAGTATCACTAAGAAACAATTATCAAATATAAAGTATTTAATGTAAAGACCAAAGGCAAAGCTTCCTACATGAGAACTTCTATTGAACATCTTTTCTTAGACTATTAATTATCCAATCATTCAAGAAAGCCAAATGAACCAGTGTAATAATCAAGAATTCTTGCCACGAAAAAAGATTTAAACTTTAATTTATTAAAAATTGAGAGTATATATCGTATTTTTTCAAATATACAGATGAAATAATAAAAGTGTAGTTTTGTTAATTAAGTGTTATAATTCTTATCTTTTCGTTTTCTCAAAATTTATTTTATTAGTTAATTTAAAATCTATTTGAAATATATCCATCGTAACATCGGTTTTTTAAATTAAGTTTTTTTGATTAAATAGATCATTAAAATGCATTAGAAATACAAAGTATAGACTGCAAGCAACAATAATATTAATATTTTAACATATATTTTCCCATTTATAAAACACGTTACAAATATGTCCTAAGCAAAGATTAGACCATTGTAAAGTAAGTGAAGCTGGTTGTTAGTTCATTAATCTCCAATCCTAAGCATATCACAAACTAAGCGAGTAATACGTGGAAGAAAGTGTTTTATAGCATATGTTTTGTCTAAAACACTGATGTGGAAATAATGGATGGAAGATTGCAATGTGGGACATAAGGCAGTTTGCTGCAGCCTTCACAGACAACGCCACTAAATCAACTGCTAACTCTTGCTAAATGACTCTGGTTCGTATTAAAGGAAGATACATTAACTGTAAGAGAAGAAACGAGAGCTACAACTGCAGTAAAATCACTTATATTTGCAGCTACATTCCCAACTCAATGAAAACAAATTAATTGAGATATAATGCTACCACAACAAATGAGGCTAGATGCATAACTCCTGATAATTATCAATGAATACTGTAGTACCTTTACCGCATTGATATGTAAGTTATATATCTCTTGTTACCGGTAAAGTGTATATAAATAAGAAATTCACTCTTTGATTTCAAATCAATTATATTACTTACACTGAGGCGAATAATCCGTAAGTGCGTGACGAGAAAGATAGTAACATTTGCAGGGAAAGATAATCTTTTGTAAATTTAAACTTTTGACCCTGATCATATGCTAAGACCAAAGGCCTTACAAATAATTAACTAATATTAATCGATTAGTAATATTGTGAAGCAAAAGGAATCGTTGGACCACTCAGTCCTGGGCTTGACCGCTCTTACACCTTCTCTCTGTAGACAAGGTAGAAATATAGATATGATTGTCTTACATATAGTATGGTGTATGTCTTGTAATTATAATACCCCCGTCGCAGCAAACCTGCGTACTCAGCAAATTTCCAATGCATATATATATGTGACTCACTACTACATAGAGCTATTTACCAAGTTTCACAAAAATACATCCATAAATAAGTGATATATAGCATTTTATTTATTATCCATAAGAATAACATTAGGGTTGAGGACGCAGGTTTGCTGCAACGAGGAAGATAAGTAATGTGTTTTTTTTGCAATTATCAATATAACTGAACCAGGTGAAGCTATATACCAAGTTTTATTAATTTAAGTTCATAATTAAGGGAGATATACAACTTTACTTATTCTTTTTATGAATAACATGGGGGCCGAGTATGCAGGTTTGCTGCTACGGGGACTATCAACAAAAAACTTGTTTTTTTGTACTAATATCAATATACCACAACTAGTTGAAGCCACATACCAAGTTTCATCAATATATATTCAAAAATAATCGAGATATAGAATTTTATTTATTCTCCATAAGGATAACATTGGCCAACGTACTGTGTTTAGCACTTTGAATATCTCTACAACGGTTGGACGTAGAACAACGATTAAAACACCAAAATGTTTGTTTTGTTGAGCTAAACACATTAATAAACAGAAATGTCAAGTATTTAGTAAAGCTATCTGAGAAAAATCTAAAAACCTTTTTCCCATAAGATTACAATGGGACACGTTTTTTTGGATTTTCTCCGCAACCACCTAACCTAGGTTAATGATCCAGAATACTAAATTATTTGTTTTTTTAAGCTTTATAAAATGGCTACAACCAAAATTGAGTGTTTTTAACATTTTGAGGTCAAATTTGCAAAAAACCGTTTTTTGGAAAATTGTAAACCCCCATAAAACCCCCTTCCCATAGTGCGATCTATCTGGTTTTCAAATTTAAAGTCATAAATAGTACTCTCCACATTTGTGCCAAATTTCATCAAAATCTGGTGTTTCTTTCAAAATTTATCGTGGTAACGGACACAAATATATATATATACATATAAATTTGAACGAATAGTGTTTTTGGCATCTGGGGACCTCAAAACGAAAAGTTATCATGGTCTCGGGCTTAAGTCTTACCATGCCACCTACGGTAATAGCTTCTTCCCTATAGGGGAACTTCGCTAAAAGGGAATGACATTTAAAAAAGTAAGTTCCACTGGAAGGTTAGCTTCAAATAGGTACTTTTTCATTATCGTTGTCCTAAATGGCAATTCAGCTATTTAACAATGTATTCAACAGTTGTGTTGGCAGCCTTACACTACAGCTTTATAACTGTCGTCAATACTTGGATTATTAAAGTTGATTTAATCCTTTTTCAAGTCATAAAGTAAAGCTTAAACCAAAGGAAGACACAAATGATATTTTAATGAAGAATTTAATTATGAATTTAATGTAGGCCTATGTATATTATTAACAGTTAAAAGTTTTAAATCTAAAATACTCGTGCGCGAATTTTTTTGAAGTTTGGAATTTAAAAAACTAATAAGTATTGGTACCTTAAAATATTAATCTAAAAAACCTATGGAATCGAAGGAAACAATTTTAAGAAGTCCTGAGTAAACTAGAAAGAACTTGATTTCTAAGCCTTAAGCTCTTGGTGTTGTTTTCTTTTAAAGTTGTTAGTCCACTTTTAATCGTTGTTTGGGGAATATTGTGCTTTTATAACTATTTCATTCCGAGATTAACTTATCGTTAAAATGATCAAGTTGCAATACAAGCGAGTCTCAAGTTGTTCCAAACATCAAGTTGAGCTATTGAAGTTGAAGATGCTAGTTATATTAATGAGACAATTATCCCCCTTCTAACCCCTCACCATTACATTTCACTGTTACAGTAAACTTTGCTCTGTTAGTTGCCTTTGTTTATAATATAATCGGATTTTAAATCTGTATTGTGTTTAGGTTAGTGTTCCTGATATTTATGACTACTGAAAGCCTCAAATATTTGTTTTTTCCTTAACCATTTTCCGAGAGCTAACAATCAAATCACTGATTTAAGCTTTTACATAGTTTGTAAGGTAAAAATCGAAACGATTATAATGTCTGCAATTGTGATAGGAAACAAAGGATGGCAAATTTATATAACCAGATTAGCTTTACAAACTCGATTCTTCAATAAAAATTCACAAAAGGCCTTCCTTTTGAACATTGAACATTGAGAACATTGAGATACCAACTCTTTTGTTAGTGCCCTTATCGGCAGTGTAATCCATCCACACTATGTCCATCGATGTGGAAAACCAATCTGTTTAGTTGGTGGGAGGAGGAGAGAGGTAAAACAATAAAAATAAATCTTAATTAAAGAGTAAAATTCCCTGTAAAACCATAATTTAAACATTTGCTAAGTGCAAGTCACAATAAGACTGTGATTACTGAGTTTAAGTTTGTTAACTAAAATTCAGTAAATTTGCACATAGCCTTAAATAGCAACGCCAAATCATTGCATGGTGCTACTCTTGGATGGCAATAACAAGGTTTTAAATCCTGAAAAAATGTTATGCTTAGTCAAGACGTACAATTAATTAACTAAATTTGCCATCACTTGCTTTTAAATTTGGTTGAAAACAAACCGTTTTGTTAATCTGTATTTTTAATTTCCCATCCCAACATTGGTAACCCCATTTTTCAAATAATAGCTCACAATTTAAGATACCATATTACTTTACAAATATCACAGCTGATTTTAAAACTAATGTCTACCTTTTGGGTTATGGTTAAACATATTTATGAAAAGTCTTTTATCATAACTCTTGGTACCGTAAGCAAAAATAAATATAACAGTTTGTTTTAATCTTGAAAATATAGTACTTTATTAGGACTGTTTATAACTTGTAGTAAACTATAGATTTCTACAATGTATTACAATGTCAAGTCCAATGCTGAAGAAGAGTGTTATTTAAGTTGATCGATTGATAGAAATAATATACCGTAAATTAATTAATACTCAATTCTGAGACAGTGATTAATTAGATAAACTTGTAACAATGATTAATGTTAATAAGCTAAAAGTTAGCAATAGTGGGTAAGTTTGTGAAAGTATGATCCTTTATGTTTTTAAAACTCGATTTAGAGAATTTTTCGATGCCAAAAGAGGTAAAATAAACAACATAATAATTTCATTTTAAGTAATTTATCTCTTAAATTAAATTTAAAGCTTACAGTTATATATAAACAGTCTTAAAATCACAAGTGGTGCATAATATATTTATTCTATAAATCATACATCCAAAGATATCATGTAAAGAATTTATTCTGTGTCTACTCCGAGTCACCCAAACTGTCCTGACATTTAAGACGGCAATCACAACGTCCAATGAGAAATCATTCTGAGGATGGATTACACATCACCGAGACCCGAGACATCACCGCGATAGCGTTATATAATAGATATTTTCCCATTATTTTATACTGTAGATAAGTATTACGAACCAAAGTCATAGTGTCGTTAAGAAAATGTTTTACAAACCGTTTATTAATAATCATTGAGCAAGTATATCTTACTAATTGTTTATAGAATATGTACATTTGCAAGCAGAGTTGTACACATTTAATTACGAATAAGTAGAATAATTGGTATCAGACAACTGACAAATGATTTCTCCCATCAACCCTCTCGTTATCAATGAACTCCCATACAGTTATACTTTACTAATGAATGTAAATTTTGGTGTAGCCTATTTAGAAAACAATTATTAGATTATTTTGTAAGTATTATTCATACAATGATACAATCCTGTTTTGGAAGAATTACTAAATTATTTTCTGCACACAGTGGTTTTAAGATAAAACATTCCCTATCCACCTTTACCCCCAGGGGTAAAGGTACCCTCATTGGTCAATGGTAATGTATACTATCCTAACTATAGTTCAAAACCTAGGCCTAACTTAACATAACCTAAATTTATCCAACCTTACTTTCATTGATACCAGCTCCCTATTTCGTGCCTTAGAAGTAGTTACCTATTATTAACTGACTGTTTATTCTCTGTGTAGACATCGTTTATCTACCTTACAGATAAATGAAGAGTACTATGACCGCAGACCTCACGACTTTTGAATAAAAAACAAGCACACGAGCAGTGCGCTTGAGAACATCTAAGGTCACTTCCGGTGGGAGGTTGCCCAGCCTTAACTGCCCTCACAATGCATGATAATTCTCTAAGAGTAATTAGGAGTTCGACGGGAAAGGGATACTGATACTATAGGAAACATAAATATTGTTAAATATGTCCGGTTGTGTTATAATTCTAGGAAATAAGTTAATAAATTATGTTCTCCCTGAGGGGAGTCGATTTAGTCTTGTAACAGAGGATACAGCTTTTACAATGTTAGGGGCGATTATGTGGCTAGGGACCAACAAAGCTAGTAAACTTCAGAAGCATTTGTGTTTCTGTACTGCACTTCGGGGAAATGAACTGTAGTGGGTCTATTACCTGTTATTAGAGTTAACTAGAAAGTTGAGAAAACTAAAATATAAATAAAATTTAATTTACAATAATTAAGAATGTCTTACATAAAAGGTATTAAAGTTAAGTGGTTTTGGTTTTCTTCACATGCAAACTCCTCTTTCAGCTAATAATTTCATTGGTACCTTCAGTACCTGTTGTTGTACAATTTGAACGACTGACACATGTTTTTATTGTGATATTTATAGTAACTAAGAATAGATTATTGTTTCTTAAATGTAAATTCAAATAAAATACATTTACTACAGACCAAGATATGAGGAGTTTTGACCGCTTTCCCTAAAGACGTTTGTGTACTCAAGTAACAAAAATGACATTGGCGTTGAAAAAAGTAAAAAATACCGTTATAAAAAATAAATCTACAGTATTTGTATTACAAATCAACTTATGTTAATATTGTATTTTTCAATGAAAGAAAATATGGAAACTATAAGAATGAAATTCAAGAAGTATAATTCACTACACAATACTAAGTCAGTTTTGTGAACATTAACTAGATCCACATAGAAGGAAGGTAACCTTATTTTATATTTTGTGTTTGTGAGAAATTTTATACTTACTAAATAGTTACTTTTCCTCAACCCTTACAGTGTATGGTTTTAAAGTGACCTTATAGAACAATCCTCAAGCGATTAAAATGCAAGCAAACTTACAAATACCTTTAGGGCTCTACAACATGTTGTGAATATAGAAGTCAAATTAGGACCATTTCTAGGTTTATTTTTTTATAAAAGATTTACCTTTATTCTCAGAATATATGTGCAGACAGATAATTATATAAGACTCTTTAATGTTGCTCAAAATGTCGTTCCTAACATATTTATAGTCTTTATGACTTTTGTTAAATATTCCAAAACCACAATACTTGCATACATACAAAAATATTTTAGTTACATGTATATACATATTTACATACTAACACATTAGGGAGGAAGATGCGGACAAAGTGTCAAGAACAATGATATTCTCTAGACAATGTGCCCGGGCCACAGAATGGTTAGCATTGTTATATACTGCTGATAATGACGGGTTCGTCTTAGCACTGGGAATACAAAAGGAATCATTGGACCACTCAGTCCTGGGCTTGACCGCTCTTACACCTTTCTGTAGACAAGTTACTTCGCATAGAGAAAGTTTGCAGAGTAGACTACCTGGAATAATTTAATTAGTGTTGTTTTGTGAATTTACAAGGCGATATCAATTGCCCAACATAAAATTCTCATGCAATACATGATTTTTTAATGTGAGTGTGATCTTACACATCCCCATAACCATGTGTTTAAGTGCAAAACCCTCTTAAATGATTTTTTACGAATACAAGTTTTAAAATCAATAAAAACCTATATAACCTGAGTACAGTTCATAACAGTAAGGAAAATAAAGACTAAGCAATCTGAATTTTAACGGTACGACCTATTTAGACAACTATAATATTTTTTTATTCAAACCCATCAGGAAGAAATAAATGTTCCGTCAGAACGGTACACGAACAACCACATTCAATATGTAAATTAAATTGCTGTTTCCAAAATGTATCGAATCCTGAATAATTTATGGAAGGAATCGGATGTTATTAGATTGCATGAAGAAAGGGAAATTCACCATATTGCTCTTGCATGGGCACAGCTTTGTATTCATAAATTTGTTCGGTTTCCATATAATCAGTGGCCTAGAAGATATTAACATAGTCTGAATTCAAGAAAGTTATAATAAATTAGTGAAAATATATATAAATTTGGAATACACTTAATTGTTACCAAACAAACATATTTATCCGGAGTTAAAAGATTTTGCTGATAGTAGCCTTAAAAATCTCCTTATCTCAAGTAAAAACTTAGGAAACAATTGGTATTTTTGAAAAGTCAAGAAATCAATTTAACTCTGCGGTTTAACTTAGGGGGTTTTGAAGTGTGACCAATAGACTTTCTTTTTATGTTTTAGCGAATTTCCCCTATAGGGAAGAAGCTATTACCGTAGGTCTCATGGTAAGACTTAAGCCCGAGACCATGATAACTTTTCATTTTGAGGTCCCCAGATGCCAAAAACACCATTCGTTCAAATTTTAGCGAATTTCCCTTATAGGGAAGAAGCTATTACCGTAGGTCTCATGGTAAGACTTAAGCCCGAGACCATGATAACTTTTCATTTTGAGGTCCCCAGATGCCAAAAACACCATTCGTTCAAATTTTTATATATGTATATATATATATATTTTTATATATGTATATATATTTATATATATATATATATATATATATATATATATATGTGTCCGTAAGCACGATAACTCTCGTAAAAAAGGTCCGATCTTAATGAAATTTAGTACAAATGTGTAAAGTACCATTTATTTGAACGAGTTCGAAAACCAGATGAATCGCACTATCCGAAGGGGGGTTTTTGGGGGGTTTTGTACCCCAAAAATGTGTTTTTTGGGATTTTCACATGTAATTTTAATTTAAATCAAATTTTAATTTATACCATTAAATTCAGCTTAAAAAAACAAACAATTTGGTATTTTGATAATTGCTCTACGTCAATTGGTTACCGAGATATTGAAAGTGCTAAACACAGTACGTTGTCTAATGTTATTCTTATGGAGAAAAAGAAAAATTGTATATCTCGCTTATTTATGAACGTAAACTGGCAAAATTTGGTATATGGCTTTATTTGGTTGTGGTCTATTGATATTTGCACAAAAATTTATTTTTTTCCCGATAGTTCCCGTAGCAGCAAACCTGCATACTCAGCCCCATGTTATTCTTATGGAGAATAATTAACGTGTTATCTCCTTTAATTATGAACATAAATTAATAGAACTTGGTATGTGGCTTTACCTAGTTGAGTTATAATGATATTTGTATAAAAGCCCATTTTTAGTGTTCCTTATTTCAGCAAACCTGCATACTCAGCCGCCATGTTATTCTTATGGAGAATAATTAAAATATCATAAATCGTTTATTTATGAATGTATATTGATGAAATTTGGTATGTGGCTTTATGTGGTATTAAGATAAATTAATATGCATTGGAAATTCGCTGAGTATGCAGGTTTGCTGCTACGGGGGTATATATTTATATATGTATATATGTGTGTGTGTGTGTCCGTAAGCACGATAACTCTCGTAAAAAAGGTCCGATCTAAATGAAATTTGGTACAAATGTGTAAAGTACCATTTATTCGAACGAGTTCGAAAACCAGAAGAATCGCACCATCCGAAGGGGGGTTTTTGGGGGGCTTTGTACCCCAAAAATGTGTTTTTTGGGGGTTTCTAATGTAATTTTAATTTAAATCAAATTTTAATTTATACCATTAAATTCAGCTTAAAAACACAAACAATTTGGTATTTTGATCATTTCTCTACGTCAATTGGTTATCGAGATATTGAAAGTGCTAAACACAGTACGTTGTCTAATGTTATTCTTATGGAGAAAAAGAAAAATTGTATATCTCGCTTATTTATGGACATATACTGGCAAAATTTGGTATATGGCTTGATCTGGTTGTGGTTTATTGTTGTTTGCACAAAAAAACTATTTTTCGCCTATGGTTCCTGTAGCAGCAAACCTAGGTACTTGGTCCCCATGTTATTCTTATGGAAAATACTTAAAATGTTATATATCAGTTATTATGAATGTATATGGATGAAACTTGGTATGTGACTTTACTTAGATGAGTTCTAATGATATTTGCATAAAAACCTATTATTTTGTGTTCCTTATTGCAGCAAACCTGCATACTCATCCCCAATGTTATTCTTAAGGAGAATAATTAATATTTTTAATATCGCTTGTTTGTGAATATATTTCTTATGAATCCCGTTAAGTGTTAATGTGTTATGTTATATATCCATTGGAAATTCGCTGAGTATGCAGGTTTGCTGCGACGGGGTATTTTACTTGTTTTACCTTTTTTCACTGGCCAACAAGAGTTAAATCTATGATTGCATTAAATTCATATGGGATGGTTTCATTTAAATTGTGAATTTATTTTTTAAATCGAATTGAATTAAGTAGAACCAAAACTATCGTATTTTTTAAATCTACTATGGCAAAGTCGTAAATTAATGTGGAGGACAATTGTTGGGATTTTGAACTTTAGTTGTGGTACCTGAAATCTCAACGGAATTTATTAGCAGTGATCCAATTTTGCTAAGTAACAGTAACAACATTCTGATGTTTGCGTTATATAGCAGGCACATTAACTATAGTGCTTTATCCTGTTCATTATGGAATCCATTTATTAGTTACTTGGTAATATTTACCAGTGGTCTTTTCTATTTGTCATCTTAATGATTCAATATTTAATAGGGGAAGTAAACACATATATTTTTAATTTATAAACCTGTATTGATTTATTTTTGATGTTAGGGTTTATGAGACTCTTATAAAACCATTTTATTCCCTTCATTCCTTACTCTGCCCATCCTCCTAATCCCTAGATCTGTGGATGGAACATACCAAGCATAACAAGTAGTGAGCCATTACAGTACGGACTGACCTGTCTATGAAAGAAGGGAATAACTACTCATTGGCTTTTTTAAATTTAGTACCTCTCAAAAGTATTACGAACTTAATATACACCTGACCCTTTCGTAAAATCAGAATACTATCGCAGATCCAAAAGAGAAAAGCGAATTCGCATCCGTGTTGAGTAAGCTAGGTGTAAAGGCGAAATGAACCTATCCTTATTTACCTATAAGTGTGAAGCAAAGTCTAAAAATTTAAAAATTAATGTAAGCATAGTTCTGACCTGACCCTACCTTGATCGTTACCCATAATTTTGAAATTTGAAGCAGCTATCTGAATTGCTTGAGTAATATGAGAAGAAATGTAGTTTCTATAATTCTAAAACAAAAAGGTAAAATTCCAATTCGTGCAAAGTCACCAATGACAATCTGTTAGCAAAAGTTAAAAGCGATAATATATATAACGTATATACAAAAATAAAGTGTTTAAGTCTTTTAACATATATTTTAATATTTAATATCTCAGTGTTTTAATGTTTGTATGATTAATTATTACGGAAAATTACCTATAAAATGCACTTTTTATTTATGAGAGGTATAAAATGTAAGTAAAAATTTATAAATTAACCTTTGGGTTTTATAATTAAAAAGAAACTTTGAAAATGTAGTTCTCCCCCGAATGACATGAGAACTTCATCACAGGTTTGTAAAATTTAATTTGTTGATACAATTTTGAAAATACCCCTGTCGCAGCAAACCCTGCGTACTCAGCAAATTTACAGTGCATTTATATGTTTCTCCCTACCACATAAAGACACTCACCAAGTTTCATAAAAATACATGAATAAATAAATTACATTTAGCATTTTATTTACAGGATGTAATAAAAGACGTCTTACAACACTTAAGATATATTTACACTTATACTGATTCACATACAGACGGTAAACATATATAAAAGATGGTACTAGGCTATCGATTTCGACCAGTCACACCAGTCATCACCTGGGTCAGTTCTCTCATTGACCTGATGATGACTGGTGTGACTGGTCGGAATCGATAGCCTAGTACCATCTTTTATATATGTTTACCGTCTGTATGTGAATCAGTATACGTGTAAATATATCTTAAGTGTTGAAAGACGTCTTTTATTACATCCTGTAAGTAATAACAACACGTAATATGCTAATAAAAAGTTGCATTTTATTTACTCCCCATAAGAATAACATTGAAGGCTGAGTACGCAAAAACCTCATGCAAATAAAAAAAATGTGTTTTTGATATTGCCTAGTGCAAGGCCAGTAAATTTAATTTCGTATTAGGGATGACATATCATACATATTCGTTTATTGACGAAGCTACAGGACAACTTAAATGTTTTGTTGCTTAGTTAATTAAGTATAACTGTTTTGCAAGCGCAATCACAACATTAGCCAAATCATATGTCCCAATGAGATTCTAGAAAGATTATGTAAAAAAACACTATTTGTTTTGATCATTAAAGCATTTTCTTCTGTCACTTGCATCGAAGACGGATAAGTCAGGTTTCCTGAAGCAATATCGGCACTCTAGCAATACCTAACTGTTAAACCGTGATCCCCCAACCTTGCCATAAACCTGCTACAAATTACGTTATTGTGCTAATTAATCCAATTGGAGTAAATTTGGGACCGGTCGCATTGAGTTTGCTAATACCAAGTGTTGACTGTTGAATGGTACGGGTATGATTAAATTAAACGCCATAAAACAATTAACCAACCATAGAGGCGAAGGAAAACCTTTATGATATTTTTTTTGCATTTATGTTTTTGGATTTACGCTCCATGTAACGAATAATTAGAATTGATTGATTAAAAATTATGATAAAGAGTACAACTTAAAAATATTGTGCAATTTAATTCAAATTGACATTTAGAAGTGAAGTACTACTAGATCAAAACGTTAACCAAGATTCACAAAAATGCTTAATAGCATGTATAACTCAAAACCATCTGGCTTTCCTTAAAGTAAACGTCAATTCTAAGTTGTATAACAAGCAGTTCATTAGAAAGGGCTGGGTCCTCATCCAAGAGAAGTTTGTCTTTAAGGGTTTTAAAAATAATGAGGGGAAACTCATTTGTGTTCTTGTATTACGAGAAAATGAGGTGACGATTATAAGTTTTAGTCTGTCATAAAATTAATTGGGTTTCATAACTAGTTTCTTGAGTAGCATCATACGTATTGTTACAACTAACAGGATAAAATAAAACTACGGCTCACAACACTACAAAATGTATTTACGCCATAAAAGATGTATTTGTACCATAAAAGATGGTACAAGGCCTTGTACAATATTTTTGTATATTTACCGTCTTGTATGTAAGTACAGTATAAGTGTAAATATTCTGTGTAGTGTTGTGAGACGTAGTTTTATTTTATACTGTCTTATAAATTGCAAGTGGTTTTGTATGCTCTGTTAATATAATATTTACAATACATATTGTATTAAATATCTTAAATCTATTCATACAAACATATAAAAAATAAAAAATAACAAAATATACATAAACAATCAAATAATTATTATTCGTGAGTAGATAAATATGTTCTTGTCGAATGTCTGAGATTAATAATTGGTCTTGTAAATTGGTATTTCCAAAATATATTGTACTGTTGTAGATCTAATGGTGGTAAATGAACGAATATTTCAATACATATTGTATAATAAAGTTGAACTTATATGTAATATTAGATTACTTACGTACAGTTAGTTAGTTAAAATTGAATAAATCATGTTCAGGTCAGCTGTGTGTTGCTAGGTTGTACAGCTCAGAGGCTCAAACTATGGATTTGATTATAATTTGGATGGTTAAATTCCTTTATAATATCTGGATAAATTAACACATCCTCAGTGGGATCGGTTTTACTCCAATACTGGTGTAACCAACGGCCCTTGGGTGGAAGAATTATTCATTATTTTATCCAGCATTTTACGAATGGATTTTTATCTTTTGCAATGTTTAATAATGCAAAATGTTTTTATTTGTTTTCTGCACCCCCTGCAGAAAACAGGGGGTGCATTGTTTTTATTTGTTTTTCGTAACAGTCCTGTACAAAGGGGGTGGATCTAGTTAAAACCTGAGGGAATAAAGGATTGTGGTCCAGTTTTTTAATGCTAAATATTTTTAACCCTTCTACACTCACGATACGTTGTTACTTTAGCTTCTCTAGCCATGCTACGGTACTTGTTAGACTTTACTAAAGATGTTCGTTGTTAGCTTGTATTTTGTTCGTATTTATACCATAACTGTTTTTGCAGCTAAATCACTCGTTCACGTTATTAATCTAGTTGATGAACCATTTTGACTATTTATACTTGCATTATAGTTAATAATTAAATGGATAAATGATTTATTACCTCAAAATAGAAGTACAGGTAACAGTAAATCATATTGGTACTACAGATCTATGATAACCAAAAATAAAATTCCTTTTACGTCAAGGAAAAATAAACTTTCTAAGAGGGAAAATGGGTCCCAAAGGCAAAGCCTGATTAGGGATTCCATCACAACAAATTTACCATTTAGATACAGAAGAGTTCATTTGCGGTGGCAGACACTAACACTAAATATAATTATAAATCCCATATACTTATTTCTAGTTATCTTTACTTTTATACCATAAAAAACAGAATAATTCAAATAAACGTCACCTTCGTGTATTTATAAGTAAATAGAGTACACTTTTTAGAAATAAATTATTTTTAAAATATTGATTAAAATCTACTAAAATAAAAAATAATAACAAAATGAAAACGTTTTAGCGAACTTCCCGTACAGGGAACTTTTCGTAGTCGGCATGGTAAAACCTAGGCCCGGGACCATGATAACCTTTCGTTTTGAGGTCCCCAGATGCCAAAAACACAATTCGTTCAAAACTGTATATATTCGAAAGCAGACAAAAGTACATCAGTGGTAACTATAGAACGAAATGACTATGGTAACAAAATTAAGACATTTTTGTCAAATAACAAAAATAAACTCCTAATAAATATGCTACTGAGGAATTTACTAAAATCGTAAATGCAACCATAGCAAAAAGTAAAAATATGCCAACAAAAGTAAACTACCAAATAAAAGTCACAAATTTAAAACCTACAAATATGAAAGGTCATCCAAAAGCTCATAAAAAAGACTGCCCAATACTTCCAGTTGTTAACTTTATAAATGTTCCTTTATATAAGTTATCAAAATAATTAAATAACAAGATAAAAAATAGCATAAACTTGGAAAATGGATACAGTATAAAAAATACATGTGATTTAATTTATAAAATAAAAATAAAAATATTATTCCTGACTCATTACTACTATCGTTTGACGTTAGTAATATATAATCAAACATTCTATAAAATAAATGTTAGACATTTTAAGGAAGTATCTAACCGATGGTAAATTTCTTAAAAAGAGTGAAATAGATGATACAATTAAGTAAATTCAAATGACATAGAAACAAAAATATTTTAGCTATAATTCTAAATTTTACTTACAAGAAGACGGTTCGCCTTTGGGATCTCCTCTATCAGGACTTCTAGTCAATATTTATATGCACGCAATGGAATCAAATAAAATAGCAAACAACTCCAATCCATTCTACAAGAAAATTAAATATTGATATCGATATGTTGATGATGTTATTTGTTTATTTCAAGGCAATAAAGTAGAAACAAAATACCTTTTAACATATATATCTTAATACTTTATCAAAAACTGTACAATTTACATAAGAAATACAGAACAACCATATACATTTTCTAGATGTAAAAATAACAATTAAAGATAATGTTCATTCATTTGACATTTATAGAAAACCTACAACAACGGATGTCATAATCCCTTCACAATCCAATCATCCTTGGCAGCATAAAATAGCCATATTTCATTCACTAACTCATCGACTTGTTAATATACCACTAAGTAAAGACAATTTCAAAAAAGAAAAAGAAGTAATCATGTATTTAGCTAAAACTAATGGATATAACCCTAATATGGTAAATAAATTGATTAGAAGAAAAATTTAGAAACGAACGATCAGAAAAGATTCGACAATAAACAAAAATTCTAAATTTATATGTGTGCCCTACAATGCTTCTAGTGTTTAAAACTACAATACGTTTTGGGAGGTAAGGAAACTCCTCCCGTTATCAAGTGAATCCTACTAACATCACAATATCAAGTTCTTAAACCTAACTAACCTACATTTGTTTGGATTTTCTTAAGCTTTTTCTTTTACATTTTAATTAACACCAACACAAAAATAACAAATACATATACAACAAATCAAATACAATACACTAACACAACATTTATATACACGAACATATGGAAAACTGACAATACGTTACTGTTACAGACGGATGTGCGCGATCTGGTGGTGAGTTGACGTGAGATTGAGGTTTCCCGTTTTTGCCGTCAGCTTGGAGGCAACGATGGAGAACAGGTAATGTATTGTCAGTTTTCCACTTGTTCGTGTATATAAATGTTGTGTTAGTGTATTGTATTTGATTTTTTGTATATGTATTTGTTATTTTTGTGCTAGTGTAAATTAAAATGTAAAAGAAATATACCCCCGTAGCAGCAAACCTGCATACTCAGCGAATTTCCAATACATATTAATTTATCTTAATACCACATAAAGCCACATACCAAGTTTCATCAATATACATTCATAAATAAACGATTTATGACATTTTAATTATTCTATATAAGAATAACATGGCGGCTTAGTATGCAGGTTTGCTGAAATAAGGAACACTAAAAATGGGCTTTTATACAAATATCAATATACCTCAACTAGGTAAAGCCACATACCAAGTTCTATTAATTTATGTTCATAATTAAAGGAGATAACACGTTAATTATTCTCCTTAAGAATAACATGGGGCTGAGTATGCAGGTTTGCTGCTACGGAAACTATCAGCCAAAAAATCGGGTTTTATGCAAATATCAATAGACCACAATGAAATGAAGCAATATACCAAGTTTCATCAGGATAAGTTGATAAATAAGCGAGATATACAATTTTTCTTATCCTCCATAAGAATAACATTGGACAACGTACTGTGTTAAGCACTTTCAATATCTCAGTAACCAATTGAAGTAGAGCAATGATTAAAACATCAAATTGTGCGTCTTTTTAAGCTGATTGCAATGGGAAAAAACAAAACTTTACTTTTTCAAAAATTGTATGTAAAAAACTCAAAACACCCATTTTTGGGGTACAAAACCCCCCCAGAATACCCCTTCGGATAGCTCGATCCGTCTGGTTTTCGAACTTAAATTCATAAATGCTACTTTACACGTTTGTACCATATTTCATCAAAGTCGGACCTTTTTTACGAGAGTTATCGCACCCACGGACACACACACACACACACACACACACACACACACACACACATCTATATATATATATATATATATATATAACACCATTCCCAAAAACACCATTCGTTCGAAACTGTATATATATATATATATATATATACAGTTTCGAACGAATGGTGTTTTTGGGATCTGGGGACCTCAAAACGAAAAGTTATCATGGTCCTGGGCCTAGGTCTTACCATGCCGACTACGGTAATAGCTTCTTCCCTATTGGGGAAATTCGCTAAAAGATTAAGAAAATCCAATAAAATGTAGGTTAGTTAGTTGTAAGAACTTGATATGTAGATGTAAGTAGGGTTTACTTTGAAAATTTCTTTTTTTTAAACAGCGCTCAAAAGAGCCTTTATTACTTTTTTCAACCCAGTTTTGATTCACGATATCCAAGTGGAAAGCAATATCCATTTGGTGGTCAATATATTGTCTTACGGAGTGCGATATTGTTTCTTATCTTTATCGCCTCTGGAGCTTTATCTAATATATCTGTGTTCCTCCTACATTGTTGGTAAATATATTATTGTTTCATCTGTAGTGATAGAAAACAATAGTGGTAGTAAAATAGTGATTTATACGTATTGCTTTATTTTAATAAAACAATTGTATTCAGATTATCTTAACTTATCCTATTACTGGTTGGTATGTATCAAAAATAATGCCAGAACCTTTTAAAAAGGTATTCAGAGTTTAAGAAAACTGCTGAATATATTTCCAAAACTAGGGAAAATAAGAATTATAAATCTTTATCAAAAACTTGACTTGCTGTAAAGGTTAACTTATTTTTCCAAACGGGTTAGTTAAAACAAACCCTTTTATATTGATTAAACAATAATTGTTAGTAATATCTGAAAACCTTAACTTGATTATAAATACTCTTTCAATTTATACTTTTCAGTCAAATCCAGCAGCAAAATATACTTATACAATCTTTCAGAAACAATATTTTTGCTCAAAATAGTTACTATCTTTCAGTCTTTGTCATTATTTTATATCAGGCTTCTTTTACTGCATTGTATAAATAAAATGGTTCGATAGCACTATTAATAAATGATATAGTAGATTATACGTTTCTGGGTCGTACATTTTTCATGGCTACGGCAGGGACACTTTAAGATTCATTCTAAATATGTTTTATTTGTTTTAAATAAAACATGGGAATATTTTATTTTTTAATCAAGCTACTGAATGTGAAGAAATATTAAAACTTTATTATGACAAAATAATAGGCTCAGGTTTAGGTAAAATATAATCCCGAGTTCTAACGTATTTTACCAAACTATATAAGCTTAAGAGTTATAGGGAAAATGCAAAACTTTACGTAACACTTTCGCCAAAGCATAACTAAACGGGCAAGCTCCACTCGTTTGGAAAATACACATGGTTTCATCATTAGTGAATTTCCTTTGGAAAGTGAACTATTATCATGACCCGCACGGTGAAACTTAAGCCCGGGACCACCATAGAAGTTCCTAACGTGACCCCCTGAACACGTTTTGGGGGGTCGTTCAAAATTATATATATATATATATATATAGACATATATATATATATATATATATATATATATATATATATATATATATATATATATATATGTGTAAGCACTCTAGCGGTCGCATTTTTTGTCCGATTTACTTCAAATTTGGTAGGGACGTTCCTTTCTATAATCTGTTGGACAAGTTCGTTGGGCAAAACAATCGGAAAACTCTAAACCCATTTTTTGGGGATTAATCTTTCAAATTTTGAGTTTTTGGGCCCAAAAAGGGTCAGAAAAGCCCCAGATGTAAAATTAATGCAAGTAAAAAGATGGGAATTAGAGAGGCGAAAGTTTTATGCCCTCTCTGGTCATTTTATCATAAATATTTACCGAGTTATTAAAGAAAACGTGTATCGGCTAAACACAGTACGTTGTCTTATGGGGGTTTTACACTCAAAAAGCCTGTTATTCCTTTGGTAGAGTACTTTTATTATCCCCAGCAACCTCACGCCTACTTTCAAGCCTGTCTGGACCTTCTCCTAACCTTATAATGCACAAAATTGTATTCCCAGCTTTGTAAGTAAATGAAACCAGGAGTATCAGAACAGCCAAAAAATCAATGTTTTCAGATCTCAATAAAAAATGGATAAATGTATGTTTTTACACTGATTTTGAGTTTTAAAAGTTTTTATGTGGAAATTCACTTCCCTCACGTCAGCGTGCTGCGTGCAAACTCGTTTTATAAATTATATTGTTAGGATAAAAGTAAGAAACTCACATGCTCTATTTATGAAGCAAACTGTTTCATCAACCGTTTCGCAACAGACAAACCAACATCGGAAATACTTTTTAATGATTTAAACATCTTACAAAATTAAGTTTAGTGGTAGTACGGTTTAAATAAATGTTTAGACTATTTGGAATATTCTGTATAATTTATGTTGATATGTTTTGATCAGCTACGTTCTCTTTTGAGATCAATGAATTAATCTTCTGTAGGCAGATATGAATTTTGCTTTTAGTTGGTCATTAAACAATCATATGAAACATCAATTATGTTAACAACTAACTTGGGGACCGAAACCGTCCGTAAGCCTTAAAATTAATTTGTTATATTATTGAATTCTGTGTACCAGGTTATAAATCAGACAATAAATAAACTGTTTATCAATGCAAAAAACATATAATGTTTCTTTTACCAGATATTTTGAGCTGTACGTCTCCTTAATTATGAGACTCTAAATTGAACCTAAGTACGACTAATTTATATTATTTATCCAGTAAAGTTAAAAGTGTTGTCATTGTCGGAATACATTAAGGATATGAAGTGATTGATAATCATTCTAATTGCTACACGAATATCAACTTAAAAGATAAAAACACGTTTTAAATTTTTTGGAAAATAATATTTTAGGAGTTTTCCTATAACTGTATGCAATATTTAAAGGTGTAGCTAAACAATTATTATATAGCTAATTAATTGTATTGCATTCTTTATTTTATTACAGTACTTCTAAGAACTATCTAAACTTCTTTAAAACACAATAACCATTTATATCAATAAGATATTTAATCACTTAATAAAACTCAATAATTACTTGTTTTAGTATATAAATCAACAAAAAACATTTTTTGCAACTAAAGAAATTAATTTATAAATCATACTTTTTCACTTGTTATAATGAAGGGGTGAAATGAATGAAAAATCAGGTGATAGAGTTAATTGATTCAAATAGTATAAAGAAGAAACACATATCCCCACAAATATCCACTATCGCCTACTCCCATGGATATATACATATGATGCATGGCTGCTTGCATGGTGCATGGTATGGTATTAGTATGTATTGTAACTGAGGTGGATGTGGCCTCTCTTTCAGCAAGCCTCCACAAACTCATCGCCTCAGAAAATTCTGAAAGATAATCTTAGCCGTGTTTCCGTGTGTAATCTTAGAAGACGTGTTTCGGTCTTCTTTTGATCAAATATCTTCTGGATTCCCGTCAGTTCTGTTTTTCTGGGCTTCATTATTTCTGGTGGGGTAACTAGTCCATATAAGCCTTCTGCTTCTTCCTTCTGATTACATCCGCTATTGTGATAGGTCCCTTGATTTTCTCATTATACTTTAATCTCCACACACCTCTATTCTTGTTAGTTCAAAGATGTATCTGAATTGTGTTATTATGAATCTAATTTTTGTATTTTCATCTATTATCCATGTTTTAGTTGCAATTGGTCATTGTTTTTTTTTTGTAGGGATTCAATTTTTGAATCAAATTTAACCTTTATTCTGTGGAAAATGGTTTCAACATCTTTTTAAAACATTCTATTATCTTTATCTTTATGTCGTATGCAAAGAAATGGGTAGACCATTGTATACCAAATACATTTATTCGAGGCATACCTTTACTGCTCTGTCTTAAAAATTATGGTGTTGATGTTTAAATTAAAATCAATTTCTCAGCGTAGTAAGTGTTACTCTGAAGACAGTTTCGGAATTTGTTTTAAAGAACGACGCTTAGGAATGTAGCGTGAAACTAACTGCGTTCCAGTCTCTGCACCAATCTTGGTGGAATGCAGCAAGCTCTGGCGCTTCCCAAAAACGCCAATGTTTTTTGATGTGGTGATAAAAAAAGTTGGTCAACAGTTTATGTAAAATAGAAAACTAAAATCAATATAACTTAATTAACTTAGACTTAACTCATTAACGTTTATTGTTTTGTTTTTGTTTACTCCTTGGGAGGTACTCCCGATTAAAAAAAATACTGATTAGGTAAATAATTAAGAACTACAGGTTGCAAACGTAGACATATTTTGGAAAAATACTAAGTTTTGACAAATTTGATAGTTAGAAAAGGTTTTTTACGTTATTTACAACAAATACAAATCTTTATATCGACTACTTCAACAACGTAGTGAAAGGGAATAAAATGGAGTGTTTTTTAACAGTCGGAAAGACAAAATACATTGTCTGCAAGTGATCCGATGTATAGTTTGATGCAAGTTTCACCACGAGCGTAAAGGTCAGTAACGCACATAGTATCTAGAATAATTATGATTAGGTATTACAATAAAGATGCAGAGTAGATCAGTGACGTCAGTGGCACCCACCAGCTGTTTTCAACCCAAAAAAACTCCCATATGTCAAAACTAGAATATTGAATGCTGTTGTTTTGACTTTGACGTGTCCATTATAATGCAGTGTTGAACTGGAATATAAACAAAACAAAAATGTAAACAATGCGACGTCCCTTGTGCGTAGCTAACAGCTTTGTGCAGCTATGACACCTACAGTATAGTTACTCTAGATAGTGTGAGTAGCGCAGTGCTGTGGCCACCAGTCCACTTCTCCGTGTGTAGTATTGTTATGACGACTTGACAAATTTAATGCAATGTTCGCATGAGGTCCTTCACCACGGTACGGCAACCGTAAACACCAGATAGGTGATCACTTTAATAAGTTTAGGTGGTTATAAGGACTAAAAATATCAAATTTACTCGTTATGTAGACTGTTGGTCGGTCTTAACCACAGAGGTAGTGCAGATAAATCCGAGTGGTGCACCACCGTCGACAGCAACAGTACTGATCACGGTCGTATCAGTTGTTTAGAAGCCGACTTTTAAGGTTAGATTAATATATTTTTATTTTTAGTGTGACAGTAAATTATATTAGATTAGGTTCAATATGTTTCACGTAGTGTAAAAAAACAGTCACATCCGTAAATCTATCACATCCGTTAATTTACGACGTATGTGATCTACGGGAAGTGCCTCATAATTTATGACAGTGAATGTCAGTGAACCCGTCTAACATTAGATAAGTAGATGTACTTCAGACTAACGTTATTTTATAAATTATAAAAGTTATAAATATATTGGTTGGTGCAGTATGAATTAATACACCTAACCTTAGTGTCTCAATAAATAGCTGACTAAACAAATACATTTTTTAAATCCACTCATTGATTCGGACAACTTAATGCGGGCACGTGAAGACTTGGTCGCACTTCTCTATCGTCCAACTACCTACTTTACTTCTTTAAAAACATCAGATTTTTAAATTTGTATAGCCCTAAACACAAATCATTACTACGTTCAATAAATCATGAAGCTCTGCAATAGTTCAATATCTGCTCGCACAAGATGTGTGGATCCTGTTTGCCAGAAGCATTGACACGAATCTACAAGTTCGTTATTTTTTTCCTACAACGTCCTTCATCATTGATGCGGATTAGGAAACCCAGGCTAGGCACATCTTCTACAAGCGGGAATATTACGCAGTTTACCGGAAGGATAGGATATAGCAGGAAAGAAAAGGGTGGTATGGTATGGCAGCCAAATTGACCCTTCAGAGGGCCAACTTCCGTGCCCCTATGCTGGGACGATGCTCTCAAACAGTGGACCTGCATTCTGCCCTCCAACTGGTCAACTCAACTGACAGGGTATCCATGTACAACAGCCAGGGACCATCCATTCTCAGGTTGGCAGGTTGGGGACGAAACCCGAAGATTCTGTCCTTAGCCGCTGCAAATGGAGGGACCAAAATGTAGTTTGTCATAATGGACAGCCAAAAGACTTACCATATGTAATGAAAACTTCATTTGCTGTACCCAATGTTGGCCTCAAATCTGGTATAGATCAGTTTTAAGGTAGTCCTGGGACTACAACGTAATCGAATCCCACTGCTCTTTGAGAGATTTGATCTTTCAACTCATTGGTGTTGATAATAATTGGTAATGGTGGTTTATTCATAACTAATTCACGATTCACCAAACTCCTATACCTGTACAGCTATATATCTTTCTGAATTAAAACTGAAGCAGTTCCCTTTGTACAAATATAACTGCTGCACATTTTCAGCAGTGCCCCGATCCGTCTCTCGACATAGTCACTGAGCATATATTAATACCGACTGTGACATTTATTTTTTTCTGACCCTCTGAACGCTCATCGTTTTAACTTAAAACCACCCGCAGTTAAATACTACGGTGTTCTCTAGCAGAGTGCAAGTAAGAACACTAAACACCATTTGCAACATGTAATTGATGTCACTGTCATAAAATTACTGGTCGACATTATCCAAATTGTCGGCCGTGTGTTGAACTCTCAACCTCTAACTCCATCGTTTACCAACGACATACTGTCAGCTTTAACATTAAATCACTTTCTTGTAGGTGGACCGATTGTTTTCCTTCTAACACCAGATATCTTAAAGAGTTCAGCAATTTAGTTAAAACACTGGTGAATATTATAAAGATTTTACTAAAGGATTAAAATAAATGCAGATGTTATCATAATTACATACTAAAACAAAGTACAAAGTAAACTAAATCATATTTTTCAACACATTCTACGGCAAATATAAAAAATTCTACGTTTTACTATGCGAAATTAGTCACAGTACCTAGTATTCAAGGTTTGCTCGGAATAGGCAAGTCAGAATTTTCAATAGGCCTAGAGTAATCTTTCACCTCGGCCCCCTTATGACAAGCAGATTTGTTTCGTTGGTTTACCGCGTTATAAAGCTATTAAAGCTATTCCAGCTGTTATGTTAACTCAATAGTTATTTTTTGTTGTATATGCAAATTTGATCCAATTTTAATATGTCCACTCTATATGCAATCTTCATTCTGTCTTCTTAGTTTACGAGTTAAATGCATAAATGTATTAAGCTACGTGCACGCATTGTCACCTAATGCATTAAGATTGTTCGTTCTACTCTCCCTCCTCCGGAAATCACATGTTTTACGTTACTTTGACAGTTGAATGGCTGTTTATGAAGTAAAGTTGGAGTATCCAAGCGATGGAAGTGCATATATATTTGTTACCCAAAATTGGGATTAGAAGTAATAGTTGTTATTCTTAATGAAAATTATTGTCTTTAAACTTTATACTAAATTATCTTACATTTTGAGGATGTCAATAATTCTTTAGATTGTGTTTAAATTTTGATATTAAAAACGTACGAATAAATGTAGGTTAATCTTTTCTAAACTTGTAATTCCTTGTAGCCAAATTATGGCTTACGTTATCAACCAGAATAATTACTGTATTTAATAATATTTTTAAATATTTTAAATCGTTAAAACTAATTAATAAAAGCTCATTAACATTGACCTATTATTTTTCCAGGCAAATAGTTAGTACACTATAACCATAGCTTTATGTTTTAAATAAAACTTTCCAGCTGTGCAGCAACTGTGAAGGTGGAGTGAGGCGAGCTATATCAATCTAAATCTAAATACGTTTGACTTTCTCCCCCTTATACATAGTATATGGAGAAAGTATTGTTTTCGTCAATACTTTTGAATTTGAGTTGTAAGTGGAAATATTCGTTTTGGTGCTCCCTGAACCCAACAAAGTGATTTTTACGTGATGTCTGTGTGTCTACCTGACTGTCTGTATGGATGTGTACGGAGGTAGAGCCCTAACAAATGGTCCGATTTTTATGAATTTGGTATGTAGGTACTAATCTACGATATCTCCAGGCATTTTTGAATTTTTGATTTTTAAGGGTAATTATCCCCCCAAAACCACCAAAAAACATGAAAAATCTAGATTTCTTAAAAACGGCTCTAACGATTTTGATTAAACTTTAGTAGTTTGTAGAAATTTAGTTTCGCAATAAAATGACACAACTTGCATTTCTTTAAAAATTCGGGTTCAGAAATTACAAGACTTAAAAAATCAAAAATATAGTTTTTTTGGAGTTTTCATAAAAAAACATAAATATAAAAATATTTCTATTCTTCATTAAAAAGAGCTCAAAAAACTATATAATTTGTTTTTTTGAATTACTATTCTACGATTACTGGTTGCGGAGAAAATTTTAATTTTAATTTTGCGTTACGTTGCCCGGTGTTATTCTTATGGGGAATACAAAAATTACTATTTCTCTCTTATTTATTGATCGATTTCGTTCAAACTTGATATGCTTGTAAAGGTAGCATTGACCAACAGAGAAAATTCGAAATATGTTGCCCCTTAATAACTCTGGGGGGGGAATAGGGGGCATTTCCCCTCTTTAAACCACGTGTGTAGCGGTGGATTCTGTAGTGCCTCCTAAACAGGGATTTGGGTGGATATTTTTGAAAACATCTTGTTTATAAGATTTTCTGTACACTCGACCGTGGTTTGTATTCTATATTTAGTAAATACAAATTAATTAATTAATTAAAGTTGGGCTAAAAGGAAGAATGTATGTGTCAGTTTCCTGATACCGTTTATTTCAGCCTTCTTATGATCACCAAGGGAGGATGTTAGGGAAAAATTTGCCTTTTTAAATAAGTAATATATTCCGTAATACCTAAGAAATGTTAATAAAAATAATTTAAATTAAATAATAATGACAAACCTTACTTTTATTCAAACTATATTTTATTTATTATATCAATTACATTTGTTTAGAACATCTTTTTATGTACTAGGAATTACTGCCAAGAAGACGAAAAGCCTTCCAAATGAATTCACAGTATTCAATATTTTAGATATTTCAGAAATGAATAGGGTGATAGGGGAATTCGAAAAGTTATTTTCTGCGTTATTTATCAATTTTCCTTGTTCCTAAAATCATCCAAGCAAGGTATTAAAGCATCAGTTTAGTATTACCTTCGTTTACTTTAAATCCTTTACATAAACTCATATCGACCTTCGTAAAATCTGTAACACAAAAATTCAACATTACATTTTGTTTACTTCATGAGTAGTATTAAATGTTTCAAAGAATTTTAAATAGCTTACGTCAAAGATGAATAGTTATAACTAAATTAAATCAGTTATGCAATAGTTAAACCCTCCAAGGAATCTATCTCCCTCCATTGTAATAATCATTCAGTGCTCAATCGCAGAAACTCAAATTGCATTGTTCATAGTTACAGCTGACAATTAACTAGTTCCTTTAGTTGGACATTATTTTCTGTACTTTAAGGGCATTTGTAAGAGACAATAAGGCAAGAATACCCTCGTAGCAGCAAACCTGCGTACTTAGCAAATTTCCAATGCATATGTATATATCTTAATACTACATAAAGTCACATACCAAGTGTCATCATTATACAGTTATAAATACAAAATTTATGACATTTTATTCTCCGTAAGAATAACATGGCAGCTCAGTATACAGGTTTGCTGAAACAAGAAACAGAAAATTGGGTTTTATGAACATTATTTTATAACTCAACTATATGAAGCCACATACCAAGTGTCATTAATTTATATTCATAATTAAAGGAGATAAAATTTGTACTTATTCTCCATAAGAATAACATGGGGACTGAGTATGCAGATTTGCTGCTACGGGAACTATCGGCAAAACAATCGTTTTTCGTGAGTATATAATAGACCACAATGGTATGAAACATTATAATAAGTTTTCGGAATAAGTTGATTAATATGCAAGATATACAATTTGTCTTATTCTTCATAATAATAAAATTGCAAAATGTACTGTGTTTAGCATTTTCAATATCTTTGTAACCAATTGACGTAGAGCAATGATTAAAACAAAAAAAAATTTAAGCTGAATTCAATGGTGAAAACTAAAATTGGATTTACTAATACATTGCATATAAAAGAAAAACTAAAAACACATTTTTGGGGGAACCCCCTCCCCAAAATACCCCTTTAAATGGAGCTATCTAGCTGGTTTTTGAACTTAAAGTCATAAATTGTTGCTTTACATGATTGTACTAAAATTAATCAAAATCGGACCATTTTTACGAGGGTTATCGCACCCCCCCCCCACACACACACACACACACACACATATATATATGTATACAATTTTGAATGAATGGTGTTATTGGTATCTGGGGACCTCAAAACGAAAAGTTATCATGGTCCCTTGCCTAGGTCTTACAAAAAAAAAAACTGTAATTTTGGAGTGCTTGTGAAGACTAGGATTTTATTTGGTAAACACGTTATTTACGTATAAAACTGTTTGATAAAAAGTTTCATTAGTTATGCCAGCGATGCAACCCAATCAATTAATTGTTCTCCTTCTAGCTATAAGTGTTCTCTTTGCCGGGGACTTAATAACGGCTAACTTATCTTTTAGACTCATACAAACGCTAGATAAAAAATGTGTAGTTTTAAATAAATAGTTTTAATTTAGTTTAATCACTATATCTATTACTTCATCACAGGAAGATGAGGAAACCTGGAAGGACGGGTCTCGTCTTGGTCTATACTGAAACATTAGTTGTTAAAAAAACATGTGTTATTTGACAACCGAAAATATACGTGATGAGTTTTAGTGTCAAATCCACTGAATATTTGGAGAACTGAGAGTAACATTATTTTTATTAATTATATTCTTGAATACAAACGAGATTGCGCGAAGTGCGCTGACGTGAGGGAAGTAAATTTCCGCATTAAAACCTTAAAAAGATAAAATAAAGGGTTTAAACTAACACTGATTAAAGTTTTTTTTATAAATTGAAAAATGTAATTTTTTGGCTGTTCTGATGTTCCTGGTTATATTTAAATTTACTAATAGGATGCCAATGTTGTAAATTATAAAGTTAGAAGGAGGTAAAGTCGGGATAACAAGTTGGTATAGGGTTATTGGGGGTAATAAAACGATATAAAGATATGAAAAACAGCCTTTTCCAGTGTAAAATCCCCATAAGACAACGCACTGTATTTTGACAATTAACATTTTCTTTAATAACCCGGTAAGTACAAGTGCTAAAATGATGAGGGAGGGCTCAAAATCTGTGGATTTTTACGTAATATATTTTAGTGTGCAATTGTTAAATTCAGGGCTTTTCTGACCCTTTTTGAGCCCAAAACCTCAAAATTTGAAAAATTAATATCCCCAAAAAGGGGGTTATAGTTTCCCAATTTGTTGCCCAAAGAACTTGTCCAACTGACTATCAAAGGGAATGTTTCTACCAAATTTGAAGTCAATCGGACAAAGATTGCGACCGCTAGAGTGCGAGCACACACACATATATTATATATATATATATATATATACACACATATATATATATATATATATATAAAGTTTTTAGAGACCCCTCAAAACGTGTTCAGGGGGTCACGTTAGGAACTTCTATGGTGGTCACGGGCTTAAGTCTCACCGTGTGGGTCATGCTAATATTTCACGTTTCCAAAGGAATTTCACTAATAATATTGACGTTTATACATCTGTTAATACCGAAAGTAGCTTCAGAAAAACGAATGGTGTGTTTACTGGAAGTTACAAAAGTTGTTAAAAAACCTAATTTTTGATGCATTAGGCCTATACCAAACGTTGACAGAAGAAATTAAATTTAACCAAAATAACGATATCTAAAAGTTTTATATAAAAATCAGTCAGATAATTATTGGAAATAACGACTTCACAATTCACTGTATGTCAGTAAAAACTATCAAATCACAATTCACTCAGCTTATGATCAGTAATTAGATCCATGAATTGTTTCGTAATCTAAAACAATTCTCCCATTCGGTTTAATAACAGCTCTAGTTGTATTGCTAAATCTATCGGTACTACAAACCTGCATCTGGGTAGCATTTGTTGGAGGAGTTAAGGAGTTCGGGGTATTGGAAATTGAAAACGCCATATTTCAAACTTTCGCCGCATGTTGGATTCCAACACAATAGAATATTGGCTGACGACAAGCATCTCTGTTGGTCTAAGGTTGGCAATGGCCAGCTAATCACCACAACCACTGTGAAACAAAAGTTAAGTCTGTAGTCCTTGAGTTAAACTATACAGTATACAAGCTTCAATAACAAGGAGCCTGAGCGATGGCATCAGGGTGAGCTCCTTCTTTCCGCAAGAGGGCGAACAATAATTTAATAATTTAAATACATTACGTAATATACATAGTTATAATAGTTATAAGTTATAATACGATTTTACATGAATAGATTATGTTAAAATGATTGAACGGGTTTGAAAATTGAACGCTTTTGCAATCAGCCGAAACACATTTAGGGGATCATGGTGTTACGAATCTTACCATGCGGGTATTTTCTCACATAGCCATACAAAAGATAGCCAATCTACAATCTACATAGAACTGAAGGCGTACTGACTAAATTTATATTTATAACACCTGGCAAAGTGCCTAAACCTTGCGCTCTCCCCATACTATACTACCGGGACAATAAAATAATGCAAAGACTTTTAATTTTAAATTATTATTTTTGCTGAAACGGAAAGTGGTATAAGGATGGTATAATCTTTTAGAAAGTGATATTTGTTTAGGAATCTGATCGTTTAATCATAATTTCAATCTGACGTATAATAACTGAGTTATTTGATGAAACACCTTATAGCGAACATAAAGGACAACCGAAAGGAAAGGTTTATTAGGTCAGTTAACGGTCTTGACCTTTGAGTCACACAGAGAGATTTGCCAATAATGAGTTCCACTAAGTATAAGTACTCTCTTCGTTCATTTAAATTAAGTTTAAAGAAAAACATATTTACACATTTGTCTTTAGAATGTACTATGAAAGAATACGTTGCATATAATTCTTATCAATAATTGTTGTGAAACCCAGAAGCGACTAAGAAGAGCTTTTATCAACTAGATTAAAAATAATGTAGACCGGTAGTTAGAAAAAAATAGTTCATTGATTTTGACGCTATAATAATTCATCTGATGTCAACAAAGAAAGTAATAAATAATTATTATATAAACTAGTTGGTGTCCGTTAAAATTTGGCAGCTACAATATTATAGTCGATGATCCCTGATGGGGAAAGTCACCATAATGAAGTGTTTGTAGTTTTTCCCTACATTTACACAATGCGACTTAAGTCGCCAATGTCTAACATTACATTGTTTCATTAAACATAAGAAAAAAACAGAATAAATAACATTTCCTAAAAATGCGTCTCATGACAATGTGAAAAATTCCATTGTAAATTTAATTTATATATTTTAAATCAGACGATTAGTTTAATCCATGTTTACAAATAAGATCATAGGGTAGTTAACGATTATCCCCATATATTGCAGCATTCCATCACAAGGAACTTTCTATACATTGTAAAAAGTCGAAATGTAAGGATTCCTAAATGTGACAAAATCCAGAAAATGAGCCAGATTTATCCGAGCTTCGCCCCATGGTTCGATGTTTATCTTTGGTATACGATGATTTTACCTGGCCAGGAACATGTTCATGCAAATCGTAAAAAATCATCAACTTTTATACAGAATGCAACACAAGGTTTTTGGTCTTCAGGAATCTTCCCGATGTAAGTGGAGTCGTCAGGCCTAGCAATGTTAAATAATAAATAAACAAAGATGTTTATTGTAATTTAAAGTGATATACCAATTTAGTTCATTATAATGCCTAGATAAACAGATGCAATTTTTTGAAAAAGAATATATTCCCACGTAAGCTATTACGTTTACCATGTTATTAAAAACTAATTATGACATATTTCTGAAGCCGTTTGCAAATACATAGACAAAAATAAAATGATAATACAATATACTTTCTACAATCCCAATCTACAAGTAAGGTTACTGTAAATCTCCAGTTACATTCTAAATAAAAGGATTTGTAAGACTGCCTTCTAGGAATGCCAGCTACAATTCTCAATGCCTTCTTTTACTGATGAAAATAGCTTTTAGTTGATCCTTCAGATCCCCAGATTGTGACAGAGGAAGAAAGGCAAGGGGAAATCAACACATAGCAAGGTGTAATAATAAACACTGTGTTTTAAAGGGAGTTTGTCTACGGGGCACAGCAATTCATTCCAGAGAGATCTTTCAAGCTACATTATAAATATGGGAAGAAAAATTAGGTTATCTGTCGACAGACAATCATAAAAAACAAATGACTTCATAATCAGAACAAATCTGTACATCATCAACTCAAACACTGAGTTCATCATTACGCTTCGATGTGACTGTGAAATAGAGCGATGAAGTTTTATCAGTGTTGATAATACCATTTAGTTAGACCATTTCCCGAAACCATTGGACTATTGAGTTTGAATCCACAAAAATGCTAACCTCCATAGCCTCACAACCTTGACTGTCAATTATAATTTAAGTGTAGTCTGCAAATAAACAGAAAAGGCATCTTTTACATAACTTCCGAGATAATATATATATATATATATATATATATATATATATATATATATATATATATATATATATATATATGGACAAAAGTGGTCTGAATATCAAGGCCCTCAAATCTTAACGGTCTGCACATCAGTAAAGCAACGTTGTGCATCTATGAAAGGTACTTTAACTACCTAACTACGTTCTCTCAAATAAGATTCACTATAGGCCTACCACTTACACCAATGCTATTGAGTTTATCCAATAGAAGATTATGGGGAACCACGACGAAGACCTTACGCAGGTAAAAAAATATACCATAAGCGGTATTACCTTTACTCAGAGCATTTAACGACCATATCTAAGAGCGTGAACATTGCATTTACAGTAGTCCCTTCTTTAACAAACCCAAACTGATTTTTGAATATAACATTGTTGTTATTTATAAAATACCATAATCTAACAAAATTTTTTTACAATAATCTTTGAAAAAAAGTGGTGCATAAAACACCACCAAATCAGGCAGAACCACATGTTTTAAATTAAACAAAGGAGTCGTTTTTAAATCCCTATTTTTTTGTTATGGGAGAATGTTTTATGTTATTTCTCATTTTCTGGTATTTTTGGAAATACTTCTATCCTTGGAATCAAGACTATTAATTTGAGCACTTTTCCTCATCCTGCGATTTGTCCAACACCCACAATATCCAGTTAAAAATTTCTCTTACAAAACTAAGCCGACCTAGGTAAATAAATACCTTCACAAGGCATAAATAACTTAGACTAGGTTTAAATAACTTAAACTAGTTGATATTAAAAAGATTGGCGGTTTTAAATTAATGGGGGTTGTACTCACTAAGCATTGAGGTAGAGCACTGTTAGAGGTAGGGCCTGGTAAGTCAGACGTGATTAAGTAGGTTAGATCCCGGCTGACTTCAGTGATACGTTTTCACGAGCGGTTACTACTGGCTTGACCATGTGATATCGTTACCGTAACTCATTGTTCTATGACTTTCGCACATATTTATTGGCCCAAGGCAACGGACAGTTGAGGTTAAACGAAAATTCAAAGCTAACGCAGTTTTACTAGAATAACACAATTACTAAATGTCGGAATTTTTCGTTTTTTAAATAAACGATATTAGCTATTGTTAAATGCGAATCTTTGATAGGAATAGAACATAATATTAAGTGCAATATCTACTAAAGTTGTAACTGCTAATAAACCTTTTTAAAGTAGTAAGATTATCAATAAACGTTGAGTAATAAGAAATATAACTTTGTTTATCCCCTTAATATAGGAAATTTAATTTTCCCAGCAATGCACATTCAATAAAGACAATACCTGAAACAATTGCATTTTTCTGAAAAATTTTGTATTTTCAAGAAAACCATAAGTTCACTTGACAACTGTACTCTATTTATTTATTTTCTACGGCAAGCGCAATTTTTGTACAATAATTCACAATTCAATTCATTGACATGCAATAATTAATGAACAATTGTCTAAGAAATCTTGGTGAAAATGTTCAATGGTATGCAGAGCTTCAGGATGCAGTTGATATATTTTCTTGATATATTTGCAAGCAATACTAAAATAAATAAATAAATAAATCTATAGTGGTACAACAACAGTGCAAGCTACATAAATGATAAATATTGTCATGTAAAAACAAGAATTGTACCTATACTATCCTAAATGTATTCAGTTAATACTATGGCAATATAAACATGCAACCAATTGTTCAAAATGAAGAACAATAATTCTCGGTTCATGCTAAGAATTTATTTCAAAAATCAAGCAAAAAATAGGTGATGAGAAGCTTAAGGCAAATTTGATTTCATACATGCAGTGGAAAATGTTTTTAGGTAGTAACCAAGGGAGGACTATTTCAAGGTGCATTGTTGAAGGTGTGTGACTGAATGGGGAGTTAAGGGATAGGAGTTGAGAGGATTCGCAAGGCCCCAGTCTTAAAAGCTTGTAAGCTGTTCCCGCTGAAAAAGTCTAGATGGCCAGAAACTTCATTTCCAAGGCGTGTCATTCTTGGGAGTGGTGCATGTAAAAGATAGTTTGTGCTGTGCGCCCTTCTAACAAATAAATCTTGGGAACGGGTCTTGGAAGGGACGCGGAATTCGATTTGAGCCAGAAGATCAGGACATTTGATGCGGCCATTCAGCAACTTGAAGAGGAAACAGACATCAGAGATATTGTTTCGAGTTTCGAGTTTCGAGGCCATGATGGGATTGTATCGTGTCAACCGGCACCTGAAGGTAAGGAAACCCCGTTCGAATCCCAATCATTCTAACAAATCTTATTTGTATAGACTCAAGCCTTTCACGGTGCAGAATATAGTAAGGAGACCATATTATTGAGCAATATTGAAGAGTCTGCCGCACTAAGGAAATGAATAAGAGATGCACGGTGAAATTGCTGAAGCGGTCCTTTGAAATCCTGTAGAGTAGGCCTAATGTGCGGTTGGCTTTAGCACATATTTAATCTATTTGAAGTACTGAAGACAGATAATGAGAAAATATTACACCGAGGTCTCGGAAAGAGAACACTATTTCAAGTTTCTGGTTACGTATTTGATAGTTGAAGAGAATCGGGTTTGACTTTCGATGGGATAGTACTTTGCACTTTGCTGAATTTAAAGACATAGAATTATCTTTTGTCCAGATCAGGAGGACATCAAGTCCTTCTTGTAGCTTCCTACAGTCATCCAGCTTTGTTATCTCCATGAGCAATTTACTAAAATAGCCATAGCATCACACCGGCGGTAGTCCTGGGTATAAACGGCGATGCCAACTGTTGCATGCCATGGGATGAACACAATGTCTGTGCAAAGAGCGGTGAGCGGCTTCTTTCGGACCGAGGGTGTCAGCAGCTCTAGAGGTAACAACATTGGCTTCATACACTCATTGTACTTTCTTAATTTAATGAAATTTACCAGATGGTTTAGTATCAAATCTGAACCTGTAGATATACTTACTAAATGAGAAACAAAGCAGTAATACTGTTCTCATTCTGAATGTAGGTCCAACAACAGGGTTATACAGTAAAACACTTGAACGTCGTGTTATATTTATGGAACAAAAACAACAATTGATCATATATTTTATATTATTATAGCTGCGCTTTTTGACTATAAACAATACCTAATTACTTTCTGAAAAAAAATGATTATCAGCCAATATTAAAAACTTCAATGAATCAACCAACCTAATGCAAAAAATTTCCATAAAACATTAATTTTGTTGTTATCAAAAGTATGTTTTATCGACTCTGGTAGTTAAAATTAAAACGAGTTCGCACGCAGCACGCTGACGTGAGGGAAGTGAATTTCCACATAACAACTTTTAAAACTCAAAATCAGTGTAAAAACATAAATTTATTCCAATTTTTATTGAAATATGAAAACATTGATTTTTTGGCTGTTCTGATGCTCCTGGTTTCATTTACCTGCAAAGATGGGAATACAATTTTGCGCATTATAATGTTAAGAGAAGGTCCAGTCAGGCTTGAAAGTATGTGTGAGGTTGTTGGGGATGATAAAAGTCCTCTAACAAAGGAATAACAGTTTTTTCTAGTGTAACACCCCCATAAGACAACGTACTATGTTTAGTCAAAACACATTTTTTTAATAACTCGGTAAATATGTATGCTAGAATGACGAGAGAGGGCTTACAACTTTAGCATCACTAATTCCCATCTTTTTACATGCATTAATTGTACATACGAAGCTTTTCTGACCCTTTTGGGTCTCAAAAACTCGAAATTTGAAAGATTAATCCCCAAAAAAAGGGTTTAGAGTTTTCAGATTGTTTTGTCCAACGAACATGTCCAACTGATAACGGCAAGGAACGTTCCTACCAAATTTGAAGTAAATCGGACAAAAAATGCGACTGCTAGAGTGCAAACACATCTATAACGTGACCCCCTGAACACGTTTTGGGGGGTCGTTCAAAATTTTATACATATATATATAAATACAATTTTGAACGTCCCCCCAAAACGTGTTAAGTGGGTCACGTTAGGAACTTCTACTGTGGTCCCGGGCTTAAGTTTCACCGTGCGTGTATGCTAATAGTTCACTTTCCAAAGGAAATTCACTAATACAAATTGTAAAAAAATGCCCCTTCCAAAGCAAACCTGCGTCCTTAGCAAATTTCCAATGCATAAATATGTGTCTCACTATCACATACCGTTTACTACCGTTTACTAAGAATCATAAAAATTCATTTATAAATAAGTTATACGTAACATTTGATTTATTTTACATAAGAATAACATCGGGGCTGAGTACGCAGGTTTGCTGCAACTAGGAAAGATAAGAAACATGTTCTTAAGCAAACAACAAAATAACTCAATAAGGTGAAGCTTCGTACGAAGTTTTATTAATTTAGGTTCATAACTAAGGGATTTATCAAACATTAACAATTCTCCAAAAGTTTAGGGTTATGTGTGCAGGTTTGCTGCTTTGGGGAAAATAATCAACAAAATATATTTTTTGAACATATTTAATAGAATACAACTAGATGAAGAAGGCGACATACCAAGTTTCATCAATAAATATATCCATAAATAATCGAGATAAAACATTTGATTTATTCTCCGTAAGAAAAGCATTTTGGACAACGCAGTGTGTTTAGCACTTTGAATATATCCGCAACAATTGGTAGTAGAACAACAATTTAAATACCAACGTGATTGTTTTTAGAGCTGAAATTATTGGAAAATACAAATGTAAAGTTTTCAATAAAATTAAGTCAGGAAAATCTAAAATCCTTTTTCCCGTGAAATTAACATGGGGAATTTTATCTATACTTTTTTTTCTCCGCAACGACTTGACCTAGGTATGTGATTAAAAATACTAAATTATATGATTTTTTAAGCTCTAAAAAATATTAAAAACCAAAATTGAGTGATTTTAAAATTGTGAGTGAAATATGCAAAAACATTATTTTTGAAAATTTTAAAACCCCCATAAACCTCCCTTCCACGGTCCGATATATCTGGTTTTCGAACTTACAGTTACGAATGACAGTTTACGCATTTGAGCCAAATGTCATCGAAATCGGACTTCTTTTCCAAAATTTATCGCATTCACGGACAAACTCATATATATCGGTTTGCATAACCATTAGCAAATGAAACTCTAGGGTAACTTTTTTACATATCTATTTATTACAACAGTAGAGTTTCCAGTTTGTAGCGTGTTCAAAACGTCTGGCATATTAATTTAAAAATACAAACCTCTTCGTGGGACACCCGGTATATATATATATATATATATATATATATATATATATATATATACACCGTGTGTCCCACAAAGAGGTTTAAATTAATGTGCCAGATTTATATATAGGGTACAACACCTCTCTAAATACCCCTTCGGAAAATGTGATCCGTCTGGTTTTCGAATTTGTTCAAATAAATGCTACTTAACAAGAATGTGCTAAATTTCATTAACATCAGACATTTTTTACGGGTGTTATCGTGTTAACAGTCATCAAAAAAACTCCAAATTCGGTTTTCCATATAAATACATGTTAAAATTATATGTTTGCCAACGGTAAACTATACTCAGTTTTATCCTTCCACAATGCGACCGACGGTAAACTTTATAGTTTTTCCTATGGGGAAAATTCGCTTAAAGATATACCTAAAAATTGTACACTTAATAATAACAACTAGTAGCCCGTCGCTGCTTCGTACGCGATCATAGTGCAATATTATGTTTGATAAGTTAGACAAATTTGTTACAGCACCTGGGCGACTGAGGTTTTCTTGAAAAGCCAGTCAGTTTGTTCAAAATGCCTACATTCACGGTTCCTCTCCAAGGCGAGTTTATTTACTTTGCTTATTTGCTAGTTTAATTTTATTTTGGACATGTCCACCTCATATTCAATCTTGATTTTAAATGGTGATAGAAATGTGTACGTAACCTAATCACCTATACATAAATTAATGTATGCATTGGTCCTAATGAATATTCTCTCAAAAATCACATGATTATACTTTACCAAGTGAGTATTATTTTGACAATTGGCTAGTTGTTTTTGAACAGCTTTTAAGATTCTTTTTTTTTATTTACAAATCTTAACCCTAATCCCAATGGTGTTTTCCGCACAAATTTGTATACACAATTTAATTTTTCCAGGGATGAGGCCTAATAATTAGAACTCATTATTTTACCCACAAATTCGATATTTCCAACATTTGAAGAACCTTAAAGTATTTTTGGAACAGGGGTAGGCAAAAGTCGTGGGTTTATTCCATTATATTAACTATCTTCCTAACAAATGCATGTTCAATCGGTCCAGTTAACTAACAATGGACAGTGTTGTTCAAATTAAAATAATGTTAAAGGCCAACGGAGCAAATGATATAAGGGACGGAAAGTAAATGTCTATTTATTCTGTTTATGGTGCATTTACATTACTACATTACATTACTACATTACTGTCTTCCTACCAAATATTTGTTCAATCAGTTTAGTAAGTATATGATTAACCTGGAAATTTGGAAGGTTATTAATAGGGCCGAGCTTCATTGGTACGGGAATAAGCCCATAACTTCTTTTTGGGGATGGACCTACGTTTTTCTAAATATCTGCTCAATTTCTCTTGTTCTTTTATATTGTTCAGTATACCGTTGTGGAGTAGTAAAGTAAAGCAGTGTGTATGGTGGGGTGACATTATAGAAGGACCAAGTACAGAGCTAAGAACGTAGAATAAATAAAAAATGGATCTTGTTGTGAAAAAATATTTCTATAATTTTATAAAATACCCCCGTCGCAGAAAACCTGCATACTCAAAGAATTTCCAATAAATATATAACATAACACATTAAGCCACTTAACAGGATTCATGAGAAATATATTCACAATCAATTGATATTTAAAATATTAATTATTCTCCATACGAATAAGATTGGGGATGAGTACGCAGGTTTGCTGCAAAAAGGAACACAGAATAATGGGTTTTTATGCAAATATCAATAGAACTCATCTATGTTAAGTCACATACCAAAGTTTCATACATATCCATTCATAAATAAGCGATATATAACATTTTAATTATTTTCCGTAAGAATAACATTGGATCCGAGTACCTAGGTTTGCTGCTACGGGAACCATAGGCGGAAAATGTTTTTTGTGCAAACAACATTAAACCACAACCAGATGAAGCCATGTACCAAATTTCGTCAGTTTATGTTTATAAATAAGCAAGATATAAAATTTGTATTTTTCTCCATAAGAATAACATTGGGCAACGTACTGTGATTAGCACATACAATATCTCAGTAACAAATTGACGTAGAGCAATGTTAAAAATACCAAATTATTTGTTTTTTTAAGCCGAATGAAATGGTGGAAATTAAAATTGGATTTAAATCAAAATTACATGTGGAAACCCCAAAAAAAACTCTTGATTCGGATGGTGCGATTCGTCTGGTTTTCAAACTCGTTCAAATAAATGGTACTTTACACTTTTTTGCCAAATTTCATTAAGATCGGACCTTTTTTACGAGAGTTAAAACAGATATACGTATATACAAATTTGAACGAATGGTGTTTTTGACATCTGGGGACCTCAAAATGAAAAGTTACCATGGTCTCGGGCTTAAGTCTTACCATGATACCTACGGTAATAGCTTCTTCCCTATAGGGGAAATTCGCTAAACATGAATGAATATAAACAATAATATTGACACATACATTTCATACCATGTGTTAAATGTAACACATGACAATTATATTGTTTAATTACAGTGAATTAGAAATGTCTATTATGTGTATCAGGTGAGTCCAATTCCCAACTCGTTTCCTCCCTTCTGTCGAAAAAGATAAATTAGCTGACCAAATGCTCATAGAACAAATATGGTGCATTCCAAAGTGAAAGATTAAGTAACTTGTACCCATAAGATCTACTTTGGAGCAGTGACGGACAATGAGCATAACTCTAATGACGTACGTAATGATTTGCAGAAGCCTAAAAGTTTCCTGCCCCACACGAACATGGGGAAAATGTTTTATTTAATTTATATCAGAATTTTTTTGCGAAACGCGGAACAAACCTGGTTCACAAACAAACAGACAGATAATCAAAATGTAAATATCTCCGCTGCATACAACATTTCACTGCTTAAAGCGATGTAGAAACAAAAAATTGTTGTATAGATAAATAAATTCCTTACTTGTAACATTTTACATTGCTAAGAAGCTGTCCATAATGTATTATCAGCTGAATTAAAATAAAACTGTCCTCCATGGTAATATTATGGAGAAAAAACTATCTTTGAAGACAGCCCTTGTCGTTGAGAATATGAACATCGAAAATTAAAAACCTTACTGCAAATCTACGAACTGAGACAAATTTTTTGACACTTTGAACATTAAAACTACTCAAGAGATAAGGGAGGTGTTCCGTTGACAAAAAACTGCTTCACCTATTATAATTAGGATGTCCTGCCTAAGATATTTAATTTATTACAAGTCGCGATGAAAGAAGTTTAATTGTTGGGGTGAAAGTTATCGTATACAAAAGTCTCATTTATTATTGATTGTGTAAATCGTTTCCTGAACGTTCCCAAAAATTCCCACCTTGGGAAAATCCGCCATCTTGGAAAATGGAAGGAAAGAAATCGAATAATGAATGTTTTAACAACACCTTTTCAATAGCTTTATACCATTTGCAAATCGGAAACAAAGTACAATTTACTTTACCCAAAAATTCCATGTTTTGTGTTGATATTTCGATAATTTAGTTTAATTTAGCGGAAAATAAAAATGATAACTAAACTTAATAATTTTATCTACTAGTTAATTTTTTTGGAAGAGCCTTAACAAAAGCCAATTTTGTTGTGTATTTTATCAAAGTAAAACATAAACATAAACATCTGTATATGCATTTCAATTTCTATTGAAAACAGTATTTTTTATAATTTTATTGGATTTATGTTTCTATTACTGTCGACCTAAATACTGTGATCAACAATAAGTCATAAGAGGCTATAAACCATCCTCATGTTGATGAAACGTAGACTCATCAACTAGGGAGACCCAGTGATTGAGGCCCACTTTACTGCTGTGATGAGGCAAGCCGCTATCAGACCTGGGCGCCGCCATGGGAGGAAATAATTACTGTGGACCCTAACTTTGAAGATAGTCTGTAAGATGTTATTTCATAGTAGTATGTCTTCGGAGATCAAAGTAATTACTGCTTCAACTTTATCATGCTGAACTACAATCAATAAACACAACTTATATATGTATAATTAATTTTATATTACTAAATTAAAATGGGTTGGTAGTTTAAACCGAATGTAAGGGGTAGGATGGTTTTGTTGTACATATTTACATATTACTACCCAAATTCATATTACAGTAATCTGGGCAAACCATACACATTTCAGAATAAATACAGTTTTAAACTTAAAATTAAAATTGATATATATTTCACTCTAAAATAACAGTTTTCTTTTTATAGAATCAAAAATGTTAAACCTTGAAACGTTATGTTGTTGATTAGAGTAGGTTTGTCAGTTAATTCCTGTTTTTTTTTTTTTTTTTTTTAGCTTCTATAAAAAAGCCACAAACATTCGCTTTATTTTTTTTTATTCCACCCAACATTGGTTTTTGAACACTTTACAGAATGGTTGAGATAACCCGCTCATACATATTAATTGCTAGTTTGAGTTATTATTTAAATACTAAAAACTAAGTGATGTTTTATCATGGGGTCGTATGGCTTATAAAGCTGCCTTGTGTTTTAGGGTTTACAACAAAAAAAACTTCGGGATGATCAGACTGCGTTAATTAAGTCCAGATATAAATAAAGGATTCCCCTTCACACAGCTAAGGCCACGGAGCCATTGGAGTCCAGCCTCACTTCTTCCATTCAATCCGGCCAACCCTTCAGAAAAAGCTTTTAGGAGACAGTAATTAATTATGATGTCCATAGTTTGACGTTCCGCCCCACAATCACAAGACTGAACGTGTAACGTACCTCATTTAAATTCCAATAATGGCACCTTCCCACCGCATTGCGAGAGCGATTGTTTAAAGCCCACAGAAGAACAGCAGTAATTAGACTAATCATACAAATAATGGGGTTCGATCTATAGATATTCCCATTGATCGTATAATCATCTACTTTTTTGATTTCTTGAACATAACAGTAATTTCAGTGGTATATAAGATAGTTAGATAAGAGAGTTGAAAACTGCAAGAAGCCACTGTTTAACTTGTGTTGCAAAATATTTCATCCAAGCCTGCTTCCCTCCGATTGGTAATGCAGAGATCGCCATTTCTAGCTCATCAAAAGTAAACTATCTGGAGACTTTCAATGGTGCATACCGACTTTCATTTGTCTCATTCACTTGTATTTATTTCGTCTAGCAAAAGGATGGTTGCCAGATTTAGATAGACATGATGTTTTTTATATAAAATAGTAAATGTTACAAATATTCAAATGTTTATAACAAAATAATTAGGGATTCTTTCATTATTCCGTCATCATTTGTTATACCAATACATTTTACAACAAAGACTGTTTTATTAAAATATAAATGAAAACAATAACATCGAGGAATGATCCAATAAAATGTAAATTTGTAGAATGTAAACCTAGAATCATCTGTTAAATTAAGCACATGAGTAAATACATATAGTATTCAGCGATATAACAACTATAATTACTGTTAATGTCGCTAATATACAGGGTGTCACAAAAATGCGTAGCGTGCCATGCAGAACCGGATCCTACATGCAAAAACAAGTCAAAAATGTAAAGTATTTTTGTTCTATTTTCACTTGGTTTTGCCGTAATCTGCCATTTTTCATTTGTTTGAAAATAATTAATAATTAAAAAACCCTGGAGATATTTGCACGAAACTTGGTGTCAACTCAAACTTTTATGTTATTAACATTTTTTCATAAATATCTTTTGTCAAACTTATCGAATTTAAACATGGCGGCCATTTAAAGATTTCAAAGTCAAGTTCTATGACAACTAGCAGCTAAAACAAAATTTTACAAGACATAAAATTTAAAGCTCTTTTAAATCCAAATCAATGAAACTTTTGTTGTAAAAATCGATAAATAAATAAAAAAGTTATAGTTATTTTTAATAATAAATTTCAAAATGGCTTCATTTAAAAAATTTCAAAGTGAAATTCTATAAAAACTAGCAACTAGAACAAAATTGTACATGTCTTCAAATTTAAAGCACATGTAATTAGATGGTCAAATGCAAAAGGGAATTTGACTTTGATATTTTTCAATGGCCACCATTTTGAAATTTACTATACAAAATTGCCATAACTTGTTTATTTATTAATCGAGTTTTACAAACAAACTGTCATTGGATTTGGGTTATAAAGAGCATTAAATTTTATGTCTTATAACATTTTGTTTTAGCCGCTAGTTTTCATGGAATTTGACTTTGAAATATAAATGGCCGCCATTTTTAATTTTGAGAAGTTTGACAACAAATAGTTTTGGTAAATTTTAATAACATAAAAATTAAAGTTAATACCAAGTTTCATAATCATATCTCTAAGGGTTTTTGAATTATTAATTATTTAAAAAAAAATACTAAATGTCGGATTACGGACAAACTAAGCGAAAATCACAAAAAATGTTATTTACATTTTCGATTTGTTTTTCTATGTAAAATTCGGTTCTGCATAGCACGCTACACATTCTTGTGACACCATATAGCAGGGTCAGAAATCAGAAATCATTTATTGTCTGTGAACAATATTCATTGTAATGGACAAAGTCAACTTATTCTACGTTTAAAACAAAATTAATGATACATTAATATAACATTAAGAGAGGTTAACAACCTACCATCAAAATTTCAGAGTGTCAACATTGGATTCATCAACGTCTTCGATGCTGTAAAAGCAATGTTGCAGGAGCAGCATTTCCAAAGTGTTCTTACATCTAAAGAAGTCGCAGTCACAACCCTAGCAGAGAGAATAAGCCTATTGGATAGTCTGATTCCGGTGCATATATAGCTTCTTTAAGTTTTACTCAACCTAACAAAGTCAACATCAATCATATGTCTATATCTAGCATCATGGGTGTGCCTGTCACTTATAAGATTAAACTGATGAAGATTCTGTTTGACAAGAAGTAAAGCATAGATGAAATACAATATATAGGCTAGTTAATATCAACACGTTAAGCCTAACAAAATGGTTTTTTAAGTTTCAGTTTGTTTTATGCCTACAATACAACTAATTGCCTTCTTTTGACAAACACTATTTTATAACCAAAATAATAGCATACAGTACAATAAATGAGCATAAAAAACGTAAAATATGCTTTCATAAGAAGATGAGGCATAGAACTTTGTTTCAGCTTTAAAAAATATATATTACTCTAATGTAAGATTATTTCTTTCTCTCTTAAGTTTGAAACATAACTCGCTTAGCTTAGTGAGATGGAAACCAGGAAATTGATTGAAATGACACCAGCGTCTGTAATAACATATACCTTTTAATATACATAAATCAGATGAACTACTTCCTCCTTATTATATAGTGATTAATATTGGTGACAACCCTTTAAATAGAGGCCTCTGTGCCCTAACTCCTATTTATAAAATACAACTGAAATGACAAACACAATATAAATCAATACTCTCTTAAGCTAACGAATCATTAATAATGATCACTCTGTTCTGGCATGGCCAAAGTTCTTTAAGGCAACTTATACGTCACAGTCCACACCTTCCATATGAATTCCCTTAACCTTCCCTTAACTCGATATTTAACATTTAATTTACATTGTTGGGCATGTAGCCGTTAATCTACCATTAAAGGTTTACTCAATTCACTTTATTAATAGTTTAGTCCTTTATATTTCATCCATCAATTACGCATCAAAATAATTACCCTTAAACCTTTCCAAATTAAACATTGTCACATTATATTACATTAAAATGTTAAGCCATGTGGGCCTTTACACTTCAATAATCAATTCATTCATGTAACAGTTATTCATTAGCACTTACTAAATTAATTGAACGATGGTTAATGACATCGAGCTACTGCTATCTTTATGTACAACTATTTTACACCTCAACTTGGCCTATAGGCCATTCTGGTTATGCATACGATCTTTAATTTATTTTAACAATTAACCCTGACATTCACTCTGAGGCTTCTTAATTTTATATATATATATATATATATATTTCTCTTTATGTTTAGATTATTTATTGCTTGTCTTAGTAAGCTTTAACTTTTAAATATCTTCATCATTGCTTAATCATTATTATTATCAAATCATTTCCCTTAACCTTCGACTTTTCTCTCAAATTTTCCCTTTTAACTAGAGGTGCAATTTAGTGAAGATCACATACCACGCAGTCCGGAATTTTGGCTGTCAGGCGGTCTCCCTGCGTTGTCGGTCCTTGGCCTCTCCGAGGTCCCGTCCAGTGGTTAAGGTGTCCAGGAGTGGTCCAGCGTCCAGAAGTGGTCCTGGGTCCCTTTGTCGGTGGTTGTCTTGAAGAATTCTCCCAAGGCTCCTCCGGTCGCAGACACGGTCCGTCCTCTTCTCCCTCTGGGTTGTGGTCACTGTAGTGCTTCTCTTGGCCCTGCGTTGGTGGACTTGGTTGGAAGGTCGACAACACCCGGTATTTTACTATAACCTAAGTGTTGCGGGACTTACTCGATCCAGCCCCCCTTACTTCCCAACACTTCACTTCTTGCCTCCCTTTTCCTGACTGTCCATCCTCTCTGCTCGATATGTTTCCCCCGATATCGTGTTTCCCCCAAATTCGGTCGACCACGCCCACGTCAACCAATCACATCGATTCTGGACTCCTACACCCGCCGTGATTCGTGTCCGTAGCTGGTCAGCATTCCGCCACCATCATTGGAATTTTTGGTGAGTTACTTTGATTTTGTCGCTTGAACCCTAGGTCATTTACCTGTGTAATTTGACCGTTTATTTCCTGTTTTGTTACTCTGTCATTTCCTGTTGTTCACAATTCCAAGTCTTTGACCTCAGTGGCTTTACTTCGTAGTTAATTGTACTCATATTTTTATGATTTTATTTTTGGGATTTTATTAACCAATAATGTTCATAATGTTTACACTCCCCTGCTTGGGAAAATTTTTCGTCCCCGAAAAATAATTTAAGTAGTGAAATGGAGGTGACATCAGTGAAGTATGTTGTGTGCGATGGCCGTAGCTGCGAGTGTCACGTTACTGTTAAGTCGTATTAATTCCCCTGGTTGTGGATTGCGTTTGTATTGTAGCCCCTCGGTGGTGTCATGAGCCGTACCTTTATTGATAGAATGTGTATGAAATATCCCATGACGATAATTAATATTGACAGCAAGGTAATCCATGTTAATAGCAAGTAAAACATCAATTTTGTGTTGTTGAATAGGTCAAATTCATTATTTTCCAATTTTACGTGCTCAATTTTCCTAAGAGCAGATACTTCAAATGTTGGGGTGTTTAATGTCCAATTAGAGTCTAAAATTTCTGATAGGTTATTAAATTCATGTTTGATTCCAGACGTTAGTGGGAACAATTTTAAGGTTCTCAGTTTTGCCCAAGATGCTGGGATTAAGTTTATCCTCTGCGGTGATCTCATGTCTTTTGAGTCACATGGTTTCAATTTTGTTATGAGTATCAGATCTTGTTGTAATAGTTCACAGTCACATGGAATAAATATTTCTATTGTTCCAGTTGTAATTGGGTTAATTAAATGTTCGTCAGTGTCACAAATTAACTTCAGTTGTGTGTCAATATTAGTTATTAAATATTTGCTTGGGAGTAGTTGCGTTATGATAGGATATTGTGGCTTATAGTCACAGGTAAATTGGCAATGTTTTTGTAAATCATCAATATTTGCCGAGTCTAAAATGAGATGTAGGCATAATTGTTCTTCAGTGGTCACGATTGTTTGTCTTGGTAATATACATAGCGGGAATGAGTCGTCGTTGCATGCCTCGTTTTTCGTTATTACTTTAGTATAGTTCGTGATTTTGAAAATGTATTTATCTTCCATGTTAAGCTTACAAATCTTGTTGTTCCATAATAATGGGGTAGCGATTGCTTTGTACATATTCCCCTTTAGTCCCCTAGTTATTAACGGCACATTGATCCTGACTAGTAATGTGTTATTAAATATTTTGCAAGTGGTTATTTTTAATTCATAGTATAAATGCAATTCTTCGTTACTGATGGCTAGGGTAAGCTCTTTCGATTTTGCCTTGTTGTCCAAATCTAATAATTGAATCAGAAGATGTTTGGTGTTAGTTAGTAGATCAGATAATTTATGTTGGTTACATTTTTATAAAATTTCTCTATATTTCTCGAGGTAGTATTTATATAATATGTAAGCCCATGTTTGTTCTGTAATGTTATATAGCTGCTTAATGACCCTAGAGTATGAAGTTGTTTTATGCTATTTAATTCATCCTGTACCAGATAGAAGCTTTTATGTACTTTATCCAATAATCCATGTACGTTACTTGAGAAATTGTTTAGATTTGTTGTGGTTTTAACTAAATTTTTTTACTGGTCGCTCACCGAGTCTATGATTCCATTTGTATGTGATTCTAAATTTTTTTGATTTTCGTACAGCCCCGCAACTTGTTTAGTTGACGCCATGTTACAACACCAGCTAAAGAATTCCTCCATAAATGTGAGTCCTCTTCGTTTCTTGTTACCATTCTTTGATATTGTCAAATTCGCTGAGGTTTCTGGGAATCGGTTAAGTATCTCCTCATTTATTAAACCTTGTAAGGTAATCAGTGATTTTTGAAATTGGCAATACATTCTAGAGATAGTGCCATTGTCTTGGCATTGTTGCGATGGACTGTTGAGTGTAGAATACTCAGGTTTTTCGATCAATTGTGTAGTGATCAACAGCGGAATAGTGGTTTCATGCGGGATTTTCTGTGGTTGTTTTTCAAAGTGGTATCCACTAAAAACTTGGTATGTGTGGGAGTCATCTTTATGTGTTCTTGCATTGTGGAATATTGCCAGTATTATTGTAAAACTCGTTAAAATCTTCATGTTGGGTGAATTTCTGTGTAAAAAAAAAACTTTGTTAGTGTAATGTTCTATGAATTTAACCATCACTAATATAACATATATTCTTGATGTGAAATTTGTAAACATGTATGTTTCACTGGAGTTAAATGTAATTTGGAAGTTTGGGTTCACCATTAAATGTCATGAAGTATCTAGTCTGCCGGCAAATTAACTAGCCTGTCTCCACGAGAATTAATAGGTGTACAAATTTTGAAGTTATCATAAGTTTTGTTTATGGATCAATAATTTTGGTTCAGTAATTTGCTATTAAATGTCATGAAGCCTTAGCTTTAGCGCTTTTCACTAACTCTCCGTAAGATTTAATAGCTATGATATTATTTAATTGTCTTATTTCCATCTCCTTAGAGAATATAAATTACGTTGTTGTAACGCAGTAATGTAATTTCCTCAGCTAGTAGCAGCTCTATTCAGCTGAATAATCTGTAGCCTGTCTGTAAGTGCAACGTGGCTTGTTTCTCACGCGTGTAATCTTATCCGCAACATCCTGTCTGTCGCTTCGTGTTGTTGTGTCTGTGTGTTCATAGTATGTCCCCAGTCGAGAGTGAGTATGGCTTTGGTCCAGTGTCGATCCGCGTCGGATATGTGTCGAAAACGTGTTAAGGTTTTTTTTTGAGTGATAAGTGGTCTTCCTTCCTCTTTTAGATGCTTTAATCTTCTGTGTTTGAGTGAGTGTGGATTATTTATCGGATACCCTCCAAACTTTAAGGTATCGCAGCTTATTTAAGTCATTAAGACATATTTCTTGGTCGGTCAACTTTAATTTCCTTTTACAAGCGTAGTACATTCATAATTTGTATAAATATTTTCCTTATTTAATTTTATCAAGGTAATCCCAATTTTGTTATTTAACTTCGTATTTCAATTTCCGCAATATAAATGTCAGGACTCGTTATATTGTTTAGAGCTCAGTTCATGTGTGGGAAACCCTTTATAATTTTTTTTGTAATATTTGTTAATTATTTGAAGTCTGTCAAATGCTTAGGTTCATAATTTGTATCGCGTGAACTTAAATTTTGTAAATTCATTTGTAAATTGCAATTTATTGAGTTACCAATGGAATCTCAACTATCTAGTAATATATGGGCCATTAGATAATACTAGTAGTAGTAGTTATTAGGCTTAAAGAGTCGAGCCTTCTTGGGTTCCTCTGTAGATTAGAAGTTAGTCTTTATTTTTAAGGAAATAACGTATTCCTAATACGTATGTAGGCCCAAGTTAATTAATTTATTTATTTGATGGGATTTTATTGGTAATTGTTTTGTAGATGTTTCACAGTAGTTGACCTCTTAGTACTTTAAATTAATTGGCAACAGTGTAACATTGACGCAATTTTGACTGTTTCCCAAGCAGCTCGTTGTGTATTAAGTCACAAATTGAATCTCAGTTGCGCACTCTGGTCGTAGGTGATGCAGGTGTAAATAGGGTGCTTTGTAGAGAAATTTCCTAAAAAGGGAAGATTCTAACAGTAGGAAAGCTCCTTGACACGTACGTATTTCTAATACGTTCATTACGTTGTCGTCAATAGAGGTTCTGTTTGTGACTTATAATTTTAATTGTTTTTATTTAATTTCTTCTGTGAAACGGTTTAATATTCTCGACATGAACTGGTTCCTCCACTAGTTTTCCTCGTTTTTCTAAAGCCACTAAGTAAGTCAAATCATTTAATTTATCGGTGACATGGTAAGGTCCTTTATAGCAATTTTGAAACTTGCTATATTTTTTTGTGTGATCCGTTGGATATTTAATTAATATTTCATCCCCTGGTTGTAGTTCTAAATCCCTTCGCGTCTTGTCAAAATATTGTTTTTGATTATTTTGGGCCTTTTCTAAGATTTTTGGAATTTCCGTTCTAATTTTATGTATTAATTTAATCTCTTTTAATACGTCCTTGTCCTGGTTTTCGTGAACATAAATGTAATCAGACGGGTGGTTTGCTTCTCTTGCAAAATTTAAATAAAATGGAGTGTAACCCGTGCTTTTATTTATCGTAGTGTTGTATGCAAATGTTATAAATTTTAACACGTCAGACCAATTGTGTGGGTCTTCCTGTATGTAGTGTGAAATTGCTTTCTTTATTACCAAGTTGCATCTCTCCTTTAAACCTTGAATACGTTGCATGTATGGAGGACTTGGCCGCTGTTCTATGCCTAAGCTTTGTAATAATTGTTTTAGTACTTGCCCCATGAAATGTGTACCCTGGTCGTGAGTAATAATTTTTGGACAACCGTATAAACAGAATATTTCCAATAATATCTTAGCTACGGTTTTTGCGTCTGCAGAACGAGTTGCACGTGTATATGCCATCCTCGTTGTGGGGTCTGTCATTACTAAAATGTATTTAAATCCATGGCTTTGTGTTATAGGGCCTAAGAAATCTATAATTAATCTTTCAAACGGTTTTGTTGAGGGGATTTGCGGTTGTAACTTTCCGTATTGCTTATAAGTAGCAGATCTCCTAAGTTGACAGTCTTTACATGTTTTAGTATAGTTTACAATGTCCTGATTTATACTGGGCCAATAGTATCGTGATTTTATTTTCTTTCCAGTTTTAAAGCTTGAGAAATGCCCTCCTGAAAATATATTATCATGGAAGATTTTTAACATTTCATTAATCTTTTCCTGGGGTATTGCTAATAAATATTCCGTGTCCCTACCATTGAAATGTTTGTAATATAATATGTTATTCCTCTCTACATATTTCCTGGATTCATGTCTGATTTTCTTCGGAACGGAATCTGGTGATATCTTAGCTAATTTTATTTGCTTTAAATAAGGGTCTTTTGCTTGTAACTCTTCAAAATTTTCTGTTTTTATCTCCTGAATGTTTAATGTAGCTTGAATTAGGTCCTGGTCTAACTCCTCTTCTGGTGGATTCCTAGAAAGGCTGTCCGCTAGTAGATTGTTAGTTCCCTTCTTATATTTTACGATTATATCGTAGTCAACTAGTGCGAGAGCAAGGCGATTTAGGCGTGATGAAGTGTTTTTAAAATTCTTATAATGTATGAGTGACTGACAATCGGTATAAACCATTGTTTGCCTGCCCAGCGTTAATTCCCTCCAGTAATTAACTGCATATACTAAGGCTAGCATTTCCCTTTCTGCATTAGAATATCGCTTTTCCGTTTCTGTGTATTTTCTTGATAAATATGCTATGGGATGCATAGTATTATTTTCAGGATTGATTTGCAAGTAACAGGCCCCAAGTGCAAATAATGAACTGTCAACATAAATAACTGATTCCCAATCGTCTTTCCAATGAGCAAGTAATGGTGGATTAGTTAAAATTTGCTTTATTTTTTTAAAAGCTTGTTCACAATCTTCATTCCATTTAAAAGGTAAATTTTTGTTTGCTTGTTTAATTAACTCTGTTAGAGGTAATGTAATTTGGGCATAATTTTTAATATGCTTCCTGAAAAATGATGACGCGCCTAGGAACTGACGCACACGTCTTATACAGTCTGGCCTTTTAAATTCTTGTATAGCATTAACTGTAGATTGTTGAGGTAAAATTCCTTGCTTTGAGACTGTGTATCCAAGTATATCAACTGTTTCATATAAAAACTTGCATTTTTTTGTGTTTAGCTTTAAATTAGCTTTGTGTAATATTTCTAAAATTATTTCCAAAATTTTCTAAATCCTGTTGAAAGGATGATCCGTAAACTATAACGTCATCAATATACGATATAACTTTATTGTAAAGGTGCTTATTTAATAAAGCTAATATCGCTTTGCTGAATACAGCGGTTGAAATTTTTAATCCCATGGTTAACCTTTTGTATCTTAACAGACGATCTTGCGTTTTAATCGCAAGTATGTTTCTGTCTTCTTCTCTTACAAGTAATTGGTGAAACGCTCCCTTGAGATCTAATTTTGTGAACGTGTTTGCTTTATTTAAGCAATTTAAAACTAAGTTAACTGATGGGGTAGGATGTACACAGTTCTTTAAAATGTTGTTAATACGACGCATGTCCGCAACAACGCGAGCCGAATTATCGCGATTTTTTGTTACGAATACTGGTGAAGCATATTCGCAAAATTCTGGGCATTCCTCTAAAATGTCTGCTTCTAGTAATTGGTTTAAAAGTTTATCTAGTTCCTGTCTCTCCTGCATACTCTGTCTATAAGGTGGGCTGTTTACGGGTTTAGCATTTTGAACTAATTCTAATTGTATTGGTGGAAAATTAGCTGGTTCAAGGTCCTCTACCTTCGTGGTGAACATAGATTTGTATTTATGTAGCAGTTTACTGACCATGTTATGCTGCTGTACCGTTAGGTGTGGTGATATGTTAAGTTCTATGCCATCCTTATCTGTGACTGTTTGTTTACGTCGGTCCCGCGTGCCTGGCTGTTGTCGCGGCCTTGTTGTGTCAGCACAAGTGTCGTCTTTGTTTACTTCCTCAGTGAGGTAGCCTAATAAAGTGTTGGCATTTAAGTGTTTTGGGAAGCTAGATGCATTATAAATAGTTATATAGCTGCCCTCATCTGCTTCTGCATCTACCAAATATGCATGGCATTTTTTCTTTTCTTTTAAGGACTTTTCCGACTCAAAATATGTTTTATGACTTAGTTTATGTTTAAGCTTTATTCTCCTATGCTGATGAGGTGCTATTACCATATCCTCTTCGGTTCTTATGTCTATGATTTTATCTCTGGAAACCATCTCAGTACTGTTAATGCTTTCGATTTGTATCAACCATTTTTCCCCATTTTTATTTTATGTTTAAATTTGCCTAAGTTTATCACAATTTCTTTTGTGTCGAAATTTAATTCAACCCTGTTCTTATTTAGGAATCTATTCCCTAAGATTATTTCGCTCGTGATATTCGGAGTGACAAAAAATTTATCCCTGATAATTATATTATCTATTTCTAATGCAATTTCCGCAATCCCTAAAATGTTTATGGGAGTATTATTTGCCGATACCACTCTCGGCAATTTTCCTGTCTCAATATTTGTCCCTTGTACAAACTTTGAATTTATAAGGTTTATATTTGATCCGGTGTCAACTGTACACTGAATTATTTTGTTTGGATTTTGAGTTAACTTTGCATTAAGTGTTAACACTGGTACTCTCTTGTCTTCCGTTTGTTTTATTTTAAATAGAGTATCATGTAACTCCTGGTTTCTTAACTGTTCCTTTCTCCTTGGCTTATGTATCCTTCCTTCTGATACTAGTGTAATGTCACAGCTGTGGATCATGTGTTGCGTTCCTTGCTCTTCCAGCTGCCTGCATATTTCTTCCTTCTCCTGTTCCATCAATGTGTCTCCTTCTCCCCTGTTCTCCTGTACCTCTGTTGTTCCTTTGACTTCCTTTGTTCCTTCCCTTGGTTCCATCCTTCCTGTCTCCTCTTCCTTCTTTATAGCTCGTTGCTCTTCTCTGGCTCCTTCCCTTAGTCTCATTCCACCTGATAATGGTTGTAGCTGTTTTCTCCATTGCACTCTGCGCTCCCTAGTCGTGCAAGCTTGGTATATATTGTGGTCTTTTCTCCGAGGGTTAATTATGTTCTCTTCATGTCTTCTTTCTTCTCTTCTGTGCATGTATTCCCTCTTCTTCTTTATGTTCTTAGCTTCATCTAGCCTAGGAAATTCCTTCTCGTAGTTATATATTCTGAACTGGGGTTGTATTTGTTTGTAGGGCGAATTTATACTCTGTTTTAAGCAGGGAACCTTCTCTTTGTTGTTAGTATAGAGAGGGCCCCTTCCTATGCGTTTTTTGTATCCGGTTTTCCCCTTTGTAGTTTGTAGCATTCTTCTTTGTCGTGGTTGCTCATCCTACAATAATCACAATACTTGGACCTTGTCTTTATCATTTCCCCTGTTTGCTGCCTCTTAAACCTGCAATCTTGCGTATTATGGTTGTTTCTTCTGCAGTAACTACAATATGTAGTAAAATTCCTGCTTCCGTTATATGGAACTTCTGCTCTTGGGGTTGCATGTCGTGGGCCCCATGATGTTGCATGGTAGTTGGTCTGGTAGCCTCCTCTGCTCATGGTGTGCCGTGGTGTCCATTGCACTGGGTGTCGTTGCGTCGTCCTATATCCAGTTGGTCCCCTGTAGTTGGTTCCTCTTCCCCTGTAATTGTTGCAGTATTCCCTGTGTTGGTTTGGCTTGTCGTGTTGTTGATATATTTGTCGCTGTGGCGTTTGTTGCATAGTCATGTTTGAAATGACCTGAGTTAGGGTCCTTATTTCTGCATGTAAATTGTTTATTTCCTGTCTATTGGTGGTGGTTTCCCTAGCGTATCCCTCTCTTTCTGCTCTGCTGTATTTTTCTTGATTTACCGATTTAATTTGTAGCTGTAACTCTATTTTCTTTAAACTCTTTTCTAGCTGTTCTAAAGTGTCACAAGTTTCTGATAACACCCTATCACAAAATTCAGGTCTTAGGCCTTGTATAATGTACTGTCCTATTCGTTTTTCTGACATATTGGGGTCATGGCGCCTACACAAGGTTAGTACCTCCAAGTAATATGTTAGCACAGGTTGGTCCCTACCTTGTACTTTTGTATCTAAGATGTTCTGCAAAGTTTGTGCCTGTGCAACCGGGGTGAAAGTGTTGATAAAGGTTTCCTTTAACTCATCCCAATCATGTATCACCTTCCCTTTTGTGAAATGTTGATGCCATGTAAGTGCCGTCCCTGCTAGGTGTGCAGGAAATAATTTTATTTTTGAAGCATCCTGCCCATTATTTGACTGTGCCGCGATTTGATACTTGTCTATAAAATCGTTGGGGTTTTCAGTTGGTAGACCGTAGTACGTACCAGCAGATATTAACGGTAAATTTTCTTTTGGTGTCGTCATGTTATCCTCGCGGTCTCCTATGTAATTATCCGTGAGTGCTCTATGATTTGCCCTATTCGTCCCTTGGGGTGTAATTTGACCTGGAGGGTCGTCTGTGTCCACTGAAGCTAAGTCAATGTCCTCGTAGTCGTCACCGTCACTGTCCTCGCTGGCTGGCGTGTCGTAAAGGTTTTCCCTATCCCTAATGAATTGTTCAATTCTCCTAAGCAATGGGTATTTTTCTAACTCAACCCCGGTTATGAATCTTTTCCCTAATAACTTTCTTAAAATGAATTTTTTTTCTTCAGACCAATTATTTTTTAAATAAGCTTTAAGATCGGCTACAATGGGTCTTAATTCGGCAACCGTGTCCTCGTCTTTGTATTTAATGTTAAACTTCACTAATATTGCTTGTAGTTGTTCTTTCTTTACCCTATAAATATCCGAAGGCAAGGAAACTTGGTTTATTGGCATTTCATTTTATTTTAATTTAACAAAACCCTAGACAGTTTTATTTGTATTTAAATATTACTGTTATACAACCTGTCTTTTATGTTTTATTAAACCCTGACGACTTTTATTATTTTATGCGATATATCTGTTGATTAAATATATTGTAGGCTATTTTTTTTATTTGTAAGTGCCCTACAGTATTAACCGTTTTGTCGATTACTTCCCTTCAATTCATTATTTCTGTCCCTATGCAGTTTTATCCTATCTCAGAAATACCTTCTTATCTCTATAACCATCTTATGCTAATAAAACATCACTCACTCTGTGTCAATTCAATCAATTTTATGGTAATTAAACCAATTAAGCGATCTCCACCATGTAAGATTTATTCTCTTTCTTTTATTCTTAAGTTTGAATCATAACTCGCTTAGCTTAGTGAGTTGGAAACCAGGAAATTGATTGAAATGACACCAGCGTCTGTAATAACATATACCTTTTAATATACATAAATCAGATGAACTACTTCCTCCTTATTATATAGTGATTAATATTCGTGACAACCCTTTAAATAGAGGCCTCTGTGCCCTAACTCCTATTTATAAAATACAACTGAAATGACAAACACAATATAAATCAATACTCTCTTAAGCTAACAAATCATTAATAATGATCACTCTGTTCTGGCATGTCCAAAGTTCTTTAAGGCAACTTATACGTAACAGTCCACACCTTCCATATGAATTCCCTTAACCTTCCCTTAACTCGATATTTAACATTTAATTTACATTGTTGGGCATGTAGCCGTTAATCTACCATTAAAGGTTTACTCAATTCACTTTATTAATAGTTTAGTCCTTTATATTTCATCCATCAATTACGCATCAAAATAATTACCCTTAAACCTTTCCAGATTAAACATTGTCACATTATATTACATTAAAATGTTAAGCCATGTGGGCCTTTACACTTCAATAATCAATTCATTCATGTAACAGTTATTCATTAGCACTTACTAAATTAATTGAACGATGGTTAATGACATCGAGCTACTGCTATCTTTATGTACAACTATTTTACACCTCAACTTGGCCTATAGGCCATTCTGGTTATGCATACGATCTTAAATTTATTTTAACAATTAACCCTGACATTCACTCTGAGGCTTCTTAATTTTATATATATATTTATATATATTTATCTTTATGTTTAGATTATTTATTGCTTGTCTTAGTAAGCTTTAACTTTTAAATATCTTCATCATTGCTTAATCATTATTATTATCAAATCATTTCCCTTAACCTTCGACTTTTCTCTCAAATTTTCCCTTTTAACTAGAGGTGCAATTTAGTGAAGATCACATACCACGCAGTCCGGAATTTTGGCTGTCAGGCGGTCTCCCTGCGTTGTCGGTCCTTGGCCTCTCCGTGGTCCCGTCCAGTGGTTAAGGTGTCCAGGAGTGGTCCAGCGTCCAGAAGTGGTCCTGGGTCCCTTTGTCGGTGGTTGTCTTGAAGAATTCTCCCAAGGCTCCTCCGGTCGCAGACACGGTCCGTCCTCTTCTCCCTCTGGGTTGTGGTCACTGTAGTGCTTCTCTTGGCCCTGCGTTGGTGGACTTGGTTGGAAGGTCGACAACACCCGGTATTTTACTATAACCTAAGTGTTGCGGGACTTACTCGATCCAGCCCCCCTTACTTCCCAACACTTCACTTCTTGCCTCCCTTTTCCTGACTGTCCATCCTCTCTGCTCGATATGTTTCCCCCGATATCGTGTTTCCCCCAAATTCGGTCGACCACGCCCACGTCAACCAATCACATCGATTCTGGAATCCTACACCCGCCGTGATTCGTGTCCGTAGCTGGTCAGCATTCCGCCGCCATCATTGGAATTTTTGGTGAGTTACTTTGATTTTGTCGCTTGAACCCTAGGTCATTTACCTGTGTAATTTGACCGTTTATTTCCTGTTTTGTTACTCTGTCATTTCCTGTTGTTCCCAATTCCAAGTCTTTGACCTCAGCTTTACTTCGTAGTTAATTGTACTCATATTTTTATGATTTTATTTTTGGGATTTTATTAACCAATAATGTTCATAATGTTTACACTAACTAACCTAGCGCAGCCTAGATTAAATTTACATGAGAGTCCCAGTTGAGATTATTAGCTAGGCAGATCCAAACAATTTAACACTCTGTGCCTCACAATGGAGGCTAAAGATAATTTCCTCAGTTTTATCCTCATTCAAAACGAGCTTATTGGTACAGAACCAGAGGTCGGATCTTTCCAATGCGTTTGACTTCATTCAAGTGATGGAGTGCTTCAATACACTTATGAACGTTAAGCAAAAGGCTGTTCGAAAGTTGGAAGTATCTGACTACTGGAGTTTGGTGGCTTATAGACATCAATTATGTTTTATTCAGATACTTTTACGGCAACGATAAATATATCGCCATCACATTTTTTGTGGGAGACTGATATTTCGGTGATGTACGTATGTTGACATGATAAAAACCCTGTGATCTATGACACCCAAAAGCCTATATCTAAGATTAAGGCCACTATCCTCCAAGTCTTCGACATGGATCTCTTCTAGTGCAAGAATATCGACTTTGTTTTAATGCAAGGTTTTACATAGGTACTCAGACTTCGACCTTCTCAAACACCCAGCGTTAAAATGGCATATATTAATAGTAAAACCCAGGTTTTTAAATGGTCCTGAAAGGGTCGTTTGTGTTTTGAACAACAGCTAACAGCTCGGAGATCACAGGTATAACAGTGCAGTCACAAATACTTGACGTTCGTTTAGCTAAAGCCGGGGAGTACGTGCAGCTTAAAAACTTTTGGCTGCAGATGTGAACAACATCACCCTGAAACACAATATTCGGTGATTTAAATTGATGAGAGAGATTCAAAAGTTTTCGCATCAGTTTTCCTAAAGTACCTGTTGCAAAGAGTAATGAATATTTAATACATAATAATACTAATCTATCTGTTTTAAATGATTTACCTTTATCTGATACTTGAAACTAGTTATCTGTTTTTGTTTATCTATCAACATCTCTTATATATAATTAATTTCTTATTATATAATTTATAAATAATGTTAATCTGCCGTCTGCTTGGTATTTTTTAATCTGTCGCTCCCGTATGTGAATCAGACATCGCTTAAACAGATACACAATGCATTTGTGATGGTCCAACCCTCCTTGAAAAAGTAAGGTCAGTATGGAACCCAGTACCTGTATTAGGTTGTGTAACCGATATTTTTCTACAACTAACATAGGAGTAACTAATATCGTAAGATATCTAATACGACACATCCCTAGGTCCAGCGCGTGGGCTGCAACGTAACTGTCCAAAGTTATAAAATAGTCCGAGGTACGTTCTAGTAGAATTTGTCTATTTATATCTAAGGATGACGTGTGTATGTTACCAGTGACGTCTTCTTTCAACAGGGTGTCAAGGCGTGCCAGGTCTGCCGAACAAAATTCGGTGAAGTACTCAATCGAGATAGAAACTTCACCTAGAACAGTGGAAAAGCATTTAAAAAGTAAAGCAATTACATTTGTAATATTTATATAATTGAGATATAAAACAAGAATTCTCTAAAGATGTTCTGCCTTTTTACTGAAGACTTTTGAAAATTATAGGTATTTTTTTTGGTTGTTTTAGAAATATTTCAAAAATAAAAATTCTTAGTTTATTTGTTTTAGTATTAAAGTCAAAGGCAGAGATTTTTTAAAATTTATAGTGACTGGTAGGAATATACAACCAGTTATATATCTAATTCTCAGTCTTGCAGCTATAAAACTAAAATTTTTTTATAAAATAAATAAACTATAGAGAAAAAACGTTAACACTAAGATTATAATCCATATTCTTACCCAACGATAACAGTTTCCTTTGTAAAGATACAAACATTGTTTATACATTGTTAACTTCAGTTTTCGAATACTGTATAAGTGCCAGTTACTGACCATTTTTCAATTGTGAATAAAATTACAATCTAGTTTTATTTAGATTTTTTACCCATCAGTAGTTTTTGTATGCACTACTTACATAAATCTTAGTTTTTCAAGAGTTTTCGTTGGGAATGTATAAGTTACAGTTATGCCAGAACAAAATATAATATCAAACTCGTCTGTTTACAATATAATCACTAAGTTTTTATGAACAGATTATTAATTTTATTTATGCCCTATAACCCACATATTAAAATATATTTAAAATATTTATGTTTTTTTTCTCGCTCTTATCGTGTACATAAAGTTAAGCTCTATCAAGTTGATGGGGTAATCTGCGAGAGCCCCAGAAACGTCTTTAAGTTAGTGACCGTTGTAATTACTTCTCCCCACGACGAAGGCTGGGCCAGATGATAGCAGATGGTGTTATCTCGGTAGTAAAGTGGGGTTTCCCCAGGGTCGCCCTCCGCTGATGATTTGAGAGGCCTGTAGTTTGATGAGGAAGGTTTACGGCTTGATAAGCCGCGGAGCCAGTCTGCAATTGTTTAACAACAGTAAAACTGTAACGATTGGTTGGTTTATTTAAACAAATATATTATACCTATCTATTTACTACGAGGGATAGCCAGTCGCTCAATTTCAAATTAACATTAAAAAACTAGTCTAACTAGTCAAGATCAAACAGTACATGAACTTGTTTGACTTAGAAATTTTTATTTTAGTCAAGTATAACTGGTAGAAGTAAAAACGTGGAGTTAGTTACGTTATATGTCCATTTACATTGTACCTTATCCAACTTGTGTGAAACTTATAAATTGGTTTGCTAAGAAAATGAAAATCATTCTTTTGTTGTGTAACTCCTGACTTTATTTCAAGCCATTTGTCTTCATTAGTTTAACATGTTGTTATGATACATTTTTAGAATTATTCATAGTTATCATGATTTACGTTACTCGTAAGTGCAATCATATCATCTGTATCAGTTTTCTTGGTAAGGATTTAAGCAAGAATTTGCTATTATTGGTAATAATTGAAATTACAAGTGAGGTATGCATAGTAAATGGTGTATTAATAGATAATCTTATTTAAACGTGCCTGTACCTTATTTATATGTCAATTTCATAACTTAATAACGTAGTTTAAAAATATGCATTCCTTTGGAAGAACGAATATGTCATTAAAACCCCAACTTACTTAACAACTATTGAAAATAACACAGACAAATAATTGAGTATATTACCATTGACTATGTATACTGAAGTATACTTCTAATTGCCATTATAAAAGCTGTCCCTACTTTTTGTCAAAGAGGACGTTGATACACTAATCAAAAACAGAGAACACTTCTGTCAACTATTACTTATCCTGAAAACGAGGGGATAATACAAAAGTTGGCGTTTCAGGAAACAAACGTCAGTTAATTATCACTTGCTTTCTGGGGTGGGGATATTTGACAAATTAATGTAAATAACTAAAATAAGTAGTTTACAGCAGCAAACTCTATCGGTGATCTAATCAAACTACGTCCACTTCAAATTCTGGCTAACACTAAAACAGGGACAGCTGGGTCATATAGATGGAATGTCTCCTTCAGTCAATGATATTACGAATACAAGCGAATGTCTAATATTAATAATGTATAAAATAGTTGCTGATTACACTTATATAATTGCACTAAAGTAATTATCCACTTACATGGATGTAAAGAAGTTTACATAAGGTAGAAACTGATGTTAAAGATATAGTTTTACGAACATTTTATATAAACGGCTTACCGTAATAGATTAACCAGTATTATTAGTGAATTTCCTTTGGAAAGTGAACTACTAGCATGACCCGCACGGTGAAACTTAAGCCCAGGACCACCATAGAAGTTCCTAACGTGACCCCCTGAACACATTTTGGGGGGTCGTTCAAAGTTATATATTATATATATATATTATATATTATACGAACTTGTTCAACTGATTACAGAAAGGAACGTCTACCAAATTTGAAATTAATCAGACAAAAAATGCGACCGCTAGAGCGCATACACACACACACACACACACACACACGTATATATGTGTGTGTGTGTGTGTGTGTGTGTGTGTGTGTGTGTGTGTGTGTGTGTGTGTGTGTGTGTGTGTGTGTGTGTATGCGCTCTAGCGGTCGCATTTTTTGTCCGATTAATTTCAAATTTGGTAGGGACGTTGCTTTCTGTAATCAGTTGAACAAGTTCGTTGGGAAAAACAACCGGAAAACTCTTAACCCTTTTTTGGGGATTAATCTTTCAAATTTCGAGTTTTTGGGCCAAAAAAGGGTAAGAAAAGCCCCGGATGTAAAATTATGCATGTAAAAATATGGGAATTAGTGAGGCGAAAGTATTAAGCTCTCCCTCGTCATTCTAGCATATATATTTACCGAGTTATTAAAGAAAATGTGTTTCGACTAAAAACAGTACGTTGTCTTATGGGGGTTTTACACTAGAAAAGCCTGTTATTCCTTTGTTAGAGTACTTTCATCATCCCCAGCAACTCATGCCTACTTTCAAGCCTGTTTGGACCATCTCTTAACATTATAATTCGCAAATTTGTATTCCCTGCTTTTGCAGGTAAATGAAACCAGGAGCATCAGAACAGCCAAAAAAACAGTGTTTTCAGATTTTAATAAAATTGGAATACATGTATGTTTTTACACATATTTTGAGTTTTAGACTTTTTTGTGGAAATTCAGTTCCTCACGTCAGCGTGCTGCGTTCGAACTCGTTATCTCTCTCTAATTGTAACTAGTTCTATCGCGGCCAGCCCCTTCCCCTTGCAGACTAACACTCCCTAAAGCAACATAGCTGCTACTCAGATATTCTGCCTGGGGATCCCTGCTGATACATTTTCGGATTTTCGTAAACAGTAAAATGATGTTAATATAAAGTCAGTATAAATGTTTTCTTTGTTTTACAAATGTAGCTTAAAGAAATATTACATACTCGTAATTCAGGCCCGAGACTACACAAAACAACGGTTTTGTTGCAAAAATAAAAAAATGGTTGCAACAACAAAATATTTTGGTTGAAATACGGACAACACCAATATTTGTTTAAATAACCAAATTATTTGGTTGAAAGTTATTTGGTTATAGCAACAACATTGTTGTTTATCCTAACAAACAAATATATTGTTGAATGAATACAATGTTTGGAAGGTACAATGACTTAACTACAACAAAAAAGTTTTAGATATGATTTTATATTATCATTGGCATAAATAGGCATTTTCCTATTTTAACTTTAGAAAACTATCAGGAAAAAATATTTTGTTGGGAGGACAAAATGTTTGAACAATTCCATTTTGTTATTACAAGCAAATGGTTTTGTTACTACTAACAATATATTTCGTTTCCTCAACAAAATAAATATGAAAAATATATCTGGTGCAACAACAATACACTTTTTTCTGTGTATAGTGTACAGTCAAATATGATTGTATTACTGTTTCTTGGATGTCAAAACCGGAAGTTTGATTTATAAATGCATTTTACTATTAAACCATGTCCTTAAGGGTATAGATCAACGGTTACAAGAGACTTCTTGCGTTTTTCATAATACAAATAAGACTTATATATTACACAAATCACATTATGTTTGATAAAATACACAAAAACATAAATGTATTACTTCAAAAGTCGTGTTTAAAACTTAAATATTATGATGTTTGTAATAAATTTAAATTTACAGACAACATTTAATTAATTATTGAATCTTTTACTGTAATTGTATCATTCTTCAAATTAATAACAACAAAATTTACACACGATTTTAAAATTGTAAGTTTTTAACACGAATTTTGAAGCAATATATTTATGTATTTTATCAAACACCCTTTTTTAATAGGCCTGTAGGTTACCTTATAGATGAAATTCACAAACCAATATATAATATTGGTTATACCCACATTATTGTATATTAAATAGTTTTAAAGCAATTTCTCATTATACTGTTAGTTTTTTTTCAGGAATACTTAACACATCGTTTTCTTTCAAGCATTGATCGATTGTAGATGCTAATTTATCAACACATTACCAACATTAGGAGCATTTACCACTAAAGCCCATTAAACTGCAGCAAGATTGGTGCAGAGGCTGGGACGCGATGACTTTTCCGCCTAGTTCCTGGGCTTCGATCACAATTCTGTTCTGGAACTGCCGTACGAAACACAAACTTCGCTGGTGATTTTGATTGCAATTTGTAATTATTACTAGCAATAATGTAAGTACTAAACAGTGATTATTTCACTTCAAACAATAATATTTAACTTTTCAATTTTCATCAAGCAAATTACAATATTTATAGAACCAACCCGTGACCCGTGAGATTTAGATTATATACTTCATTATTATAGAACTTAATGTTCTACCTTAATTTACGAAAAGGTAAATTAATTATAAAACTTGTAGTATTAAGTGTGTATTTCCCTTAGAATCTGTGAAATTATCGTTTAATTGCATCTCTTTTTCTACCATTTCGGGCAAAAAAGACCAACATGGTTATATCCAGTATATAATAACCAGTATTATACTCTCTAAAATAACATGGTATGAATACCTAGATTTTAAACATATCACCATTTTATTTACTTTTATTTTAACTATCTAATTTCAATCAATCTCGAATTACTGTATGTCTTTAAATTCTGGGAGTATAACATCTTAAGACTTTTAGAACCTTGACCGGTAGCGGTAATTGTGGTGGTGAGCTGGCAGTAATGTGATCACGTGATCTGATTGCCACTGAGCCTTGGCTCTTGGTGCTGCAGTTGTTGATTATGTTTGAGATAGAATAGATCCACAAACGTAAATAAGTAAACATATATTTATACAAATATAAAGTTTTGTAAAATGTTTTTGTAAGCTCAAATACTTTTTAAGAATTAATTAACACAGATTTTTCTTTGCTTGAATAACAAATCATAGAAGCACTGTCATATTCTCTCTCCTTGTTATTAAATTCTTCTGCTGGCTTGAATCTAGAAATAGACTATTATAAATCTAATGGAGTCGGATTATTGAAGACCGCTTGTGGGATGCAAAGTTTTAGAACATTGCATGCGATGGATTATTATAAAATGTATGATATAAACTACATCTCAGTTAATGAAATTGCATGTCTCTAAATATACAAAGTGGAATTACGATGTAAAAGCTTAAGTACTTGGAGAGCTGTGTTTTCAATATGGAACTTAATATTATAACTGACTACATACAATGGTTTCAGAAAAGCCAGATGAATTTCAAAATAACCTGTAATAATACTGTCAAAGGATTAAGTATTTCCTGCATTTTGTTAAATGATCATTTAGACGTATTAAATATATTTTAACATACAAAGTAAAAGTAACCTGAAATACTGAAATTGTGGTAAAATCATTACGAAACGGAAACCTTGAAAATATTATTTTTAAATACTTGTTCACTAAATTTCTGTGTCAAATATTGCAATTTAATACGTGAAAAAATCTATAATAAATATGCATCTAATTGGTTAGGTGTTGCTTTAAAATTGTATACAAATGTGAGGCGCAATACGACAAGATATATTTTTCATGATGGCCAAACGTTTCCCAAAAGATCAATAAAAGAAACAATAACGCTTTTTCACCAGAAGTAATATATTGACTGGGTGAATGGATGTTTCTTCCCCTTGTAAAGTGTTTATTGGTCTGCGATATCATCTTAAAGTGTATTTGAAACGCTCCAAGTATAATAATGGACTAAAAAAATAACCTTTTTACTTAGTTATATTTCTAGGAAACTTATTTACAAAACATTCCAAAAGTTGTCCGTTACAAAACCAGAACCGGAAATGTATAAAACTCAGGATTCAACAATTTAAAGAAAACATGTTTTCCCTATAGGCCTACAGGGTGACTTTTAAATAAGCCCCCGCAACATTTTTTATAAATTTCGGACTCGGACAAAATATCGACTCTGGACCACCACCGGTATTGTTGACTAACTTATACCTAATTTGGACGTAATTCATATTTTCACCCGCCATCTTGGCTCAGCCATATTTGATTTTTTTGTTCAATTGTAAAGGTGCATTCGTAACCCATCATATTGAACTAATTTTAGTATGGTGAAATCTATTACGCTATCCGTTTTAGCAAATCATTATTCGTTCTCAAGTTATTGGTGATTTTTAAAATATAAGTTTTAGTGAATTTTAAAAGTCTCAATCCTAAAATATCCCCCTTATTATCGTCACTTTGTCAAATAATGATCACGAACTACTAAATATATAGAAATGTTTTGCACATACAAGCTCAAACCAAAATAACCAATTTAAAATACATAACCTCTTATACATGTATTGTTTGATAGATATGTCTTCTATACATAACTTGAGTTCGAAATGTTCTAACTTAAGTATCAATATGATGTAATACATTATTATAAATCCCACACGTTCTTTTTCACATAATTAACGCTTAAACATTGAGTCTCTTTCACTCCACTCAACATGGTAGATTTCATTCCTTAGATAATTGTATATTAATTAATTTAAGATAAATATATAATTTGTAAACTCTCGTCATCTCGGATTTGACCTGGTGTACTTCCCCACGTAAGCCTCACGTTGTTTCATTGAGGCAGAAATCTGAAGTGTCAAGCTTTAACGGTACAGTTTTCTTATACGTTTTTATAATGTAATAATAAAATGAAACAATGCAATGTATAATGTTATGTTTGTACATTTATAGATTATACAAATATTTTTAACAAGTTATTATGGATAACCTTAACTGTTATTAGTGTCCTAATTTGTTTTGAATACGTCAATTGATAGTATCGTTGGTTACAATTCAACTGGCTAGTTCTAAATTTACATAAACAAGGGGAATCAGCATTCAAATGGGCTGCACACAAACGTAATCATTGGTCCATGGTTGATTGAGCACTGATTGAACAATTAACTAGAGTTTATCTTGAAAAGAAAAACAAAATAGGACGTTATAACTCTGAAATATATTTCAATCCAAGATCATGTTTTGAATTGACTATTTATTTAACTAATTTTATGAGTGTTAAAATCCTGTAATAGATGATTATTTTTAACCTAAAATTATTACTAACAACTTTTTCAGTTTTTTTTATACACTTTGATTAAGAGTTATATTTAAGATTTAGATAAATAATAAACTGTTAAAAAGAGAAGGGGTGTAACAAATAATACAGATTGTATTTTTAGACAGTCTATTCTACAACAGTTTTAAGATAATCCATTCTGTATAGAACAAATGACTATCTGATTATACGACCACAATGAGTGACTTACAATTCTTGAATCGACTATTCTAAATTAGACTCTAAAGTAGGTAGCTATAATACCTGGCCTAGACTTGTGTCTATTATTAACTCAAAATTCCTTTATGTTCTCTTTGCAGTACGTTTATAGCTACGCGGTCTTATTGAAGTTTCTTATAACATTTATATTTGTATTTGATGTCTTGTTGTCACAATATTAAATGAAAAGGCTCAATCCTTTGGACGGTGGAAAATTTTTATTTAAAATATATAACCAACATTGTTCTTTATTATTTACCAAATTTAATGTTTAATATAGTTCAAATTATTGGTTGTCTTTCTATTACATTAAAACAGTTGATTGGTAAGGTTTCCTCGTGTATTTAAGGGCAAGACTGTAAAGTGTAATATGCCTGTTTAACATTTAAATATATCCTAACCAATATATAGTCTATTTTGTTTTTCGTCCTTACTCTAACTAGATATCTACGTAATGGGTCTCGGAATTAAATCGATAAGGTCGTTTTCTCATTGTTGGTACTTTTGAAATAACATCATTTTATATTTAGACAAAATGTTTGGTGAAAATGTTTATTGTATAAAGCCTTAAAATAATCCAGGAGATGGATACGCTTTTCAGACTAAAACAACCTCTGTCAACTAATGAATGGAATTTAATTGGTTCCGAGACATCCTAGAACTAAACCATTGATAATATAAAACAATTAGTGTTTATTATAAAACGACTTATTATGCAACTTAAACACTCTGCCCATCACTTAAAAATTATTCCTAGAATTTGACAAATGCAGCCTTCATCAAACGAACGATTAACTTTCAATTATTTTAATTAAATATGCATAATTTACTTTTTGTGAGTATATTTTAGCACATTAGCCTTTTAAAATGTAATTTGTTTCCTTGGGTTACTTTAGGTAAATAAGTAATTTATAGAAATAGCACTCACTATGTGTTATACTAATTATTTTATATGGATTTCAAAGTGTATTAATGATTATAAAATGTGATCTTTAATCTCAATAAAAAGGTAGGTTTTAAATTTAATGTGGATATCCGATATCAGCTAAGAACCTTCAGTAATTGACATGACGCTAACGGTTTACTTCATATTAGTATTTATAAATTAATTTCTTTATTAGCATGATACGTGTTGTTACAACTAAACAGGATAAATAAAATAGTCTTACAACACTATAAAGTATATTTACACTTATACTGTACTTACGTACAAGACGGTAAAATATACACAAAAGATGGTACAAGGCGATCGATATCAACCAGTTACACCGGTCATCATCAAGCCCAATCAGAGAATGACAGAAACAAGATGGCGAACAGCTTATATACTATTCCGGAAGTTCCGGAAACAAGATGCAATAAGTACCACCAGAGTCAAAGTTGACCTGTTCGTTGATCAATTTATCCCTATCCTTACATTTTTCCTTAAATGTATATCCATTTTATTAGTGAATTTCCTTTGGAAAGTGTACTATTAGCATGACCCTCACGAGGAAACTTAAGCCCGGGACCACCATAGAAGTTCCTAACGTGACATCCTGAACACGTTTTGGGGGGAGTCGTTCAACATTTTATATATATATATATATATATATGTGTGTGTGTGTGTGTGTGTGTGTGTGTGTGTGTGTGTGTGTGTGTGTGTGTTTGCACACTAGCGGTCGCATTTTTTGTCCGATTTACTTAAAATTTGGTAGGGACATTCATTTATGTAATCAGTTGGACAAGTTCGTTGGGCAAAACAATCGGAAAACTCTAAACCCCTTTTTTGGGGATTAATATTTCAAATTGAGTTTTTTAGTTTTTGGGCCCAAAAAGGGTCAGAGAAGCCTTGGATGTAAAGTTAATGCATGTAAAAAGATGGAGATTAATGAGGCAAAAGTTTTAAGCCCTCTCTCGTTATTCTAGTATACATATTTACTGAGTTATTAAAGAAAATGTGTACCGACTAAACACAGTACGTTGTCTTATGGGGATTTTACACTAGAAAAGCCTGTTATTCCTTTGTTAGAGCACATTTATCATCCCCAGCAATCTCACACCTACTTTCAAGCCTGTCTGGATCTTCTCCTAACATTATAATGCACAAAATTGTATTCCCAGCTTTTCAGGTAAATGAAACCAGGAGCATCAGAACAGCCAACAAATCACTGTTTTCAGATTTCAATAAAAATTGGAATAAATGTATGTTATTACAGTGATTTGGAGTTTTAACAGTTTTTATGTGGAAATTCACTTCCCTCACGTCATCGTGCTGCGTGCGAACTCGTTTATAAATGAAACCTTACTTATGAATCGGGAAACGTGCATCTTGAGCAATTATCGAGTATCATGTAAGGGAATATGTAACTAACCTCACGAATATGATTTTTAGCCTTAATTTTATATCTGTTTTGGTATTATAAAGTATAACCATTATTTTTCTTTAGTAGCCTATACCAATTTGTGTCTTAAGTTGTCGTCCTAAAATATAATATTTCATGACAAGTAGAACATATATTTTTTCTTGGACTATACTTCATCATATTTTATTAGTGAGATACATGCTGATAATAATAACATAAAAATTAAACAATATTAATAATAATAAATATTTAAAACAACACATACTGTATTAGACATTTATAATTGTATTAATAACCATTTAGGGTTTTATTAGATCACATATGATGTTGTGTGTTCAATTTGTTTATGTTTCTTAAAAATTATATAACTAAACAATCTTTTGAATTAAATTTTTAAAGGAACATTGGTTAAATGCGAAAAAGTATAATTTACTCCAAAAATTAGTTATTTTTCCTTTTATTAGTTATTTTTTTTATAACTTAAACTTAAAATTAGTGGATCTATTATGGTTTAGGTTAGAAACTATGTCATGTGTACAAAACAATACGTAAATTTGTTTATATTTTAGCAGTATCATTATGTTAAAATCCCTACTAAAATACCCTGGTCTAGCAATAGAAAAATGATTAGTTAAAATGCAATAAAATTTAAAGTTAAGAGTGTTTGTATGTATCTGTAAGAACGGTTTTTAGTGATTTATCTTCTTAATGTATTCCGACAATGACGAGACTTTTATCTTTAGTGCAGAATTAATATAAATTAGTCTTACTTAACTTTATTTAAGCGTCAGAAACTTTCTCTAGCCTCCACTTTTCTTACACATATTTTAGAGTTTAAAATATTAAGATATTTTTTCACGTTTTACATAAAAATAAATAAAAAACACTTATGTTATGAGGATCGTTCGCATTATTGATGCAGTGTGTTGTGTATTTTTTTTACAGAATGTCCGTTTTCCAGCCTTTAGTACGGCTGCATTATACGATTTTGTAAAAGTTTAACATGTTTACCTTAGATACCTGGGTCCTGGATCTTAGTAATCAAACGATTAAAAACTACATTGTAAGCCATTTAAAAACACAAAGGTCATACTTTCTTAACAAAATTATATTATTGTAATTGTAAGCTGAAAGGGAAGACTGCTGCTTGAAATTAAACTGAAGATTTTCAATGAATCTCTTAAAACTACTAATACAGAAACAATCAGACTTAATTTGGCCCTATTTTCCTTCTACTTTTTTTTTAAGACTAATGCATTATGTTGGTAATTAAATTATATATGAGTTTAAAATCTATTACAGTCCTGTTTTATATCTATTTTACGAGCTATTTCAACCAATTTAGTTTTATTTTATTTTTTTATTTGTGTATCCAGACAGGAATTTTCTCACTCCTCATATAATGTACACATTTTAACCTTGCAAATGAGGTGATTATGTAGTCGTATTTACATCGTACTCTAAGGTCAGTAACAGTTATAATTTAAGTAAAGTACTTCTTTCTAGCGGCAAGGAAGATTACCGAGAGAACCATTAAGAACTCATCGTTTTGACTATATTTTAATCCTTTATTCAGCCCTAGTTAATTTAGAACGTGTCAGTAAATTTATGATTATTTATAGATTAATTCCTTTCAATAAAAATAATTCTTAAAAATATATTACAAATTATTGATATTTCTTGATAAAAATATATTGTAATGATTTTTACATTTTCTGAAGCCTTTATTTAATGAAATTTAATATTAATTTAAATGCTAGAAACTAAATACATAAAAAAACATAGTTTCATGTCAATGTTTTTTTTAAATTATTTATTTATTAACAACTAAACTATGACACTATTCTCAGCATATTCCTGCAAACGGGACGGGCTATGTGAAATTAATTGTCAGTTTGCAGGATACACTTTGTAATAAATATATTTTATACTATATTATAGATATTTTTTGTACATGAAAAACTCAAACCAAAATAACCAGCATAAAACGCTGACTTTGATAAGTTATTTTTATTTATAGCTTCTGTAATTGAATAAGAGAGACTTCTTGGTTGGTGGTTTGACCTGGTATTATTATTATTATAATCAACAATATGTGAAATGTAAAATATTTTGAGCAATAATTATCTTGTATTAAGTACAAAAACTTACATGTTGTATATATACAGTGTACGTAAACAGTTAAATTTGTGTTACACATTGATATTTCAATTAGGCAGTTTTTTTTATTTAGTTTGACATTTTTGATATACAATTACGTTTTGGAGTTCTGTACTGCTCGATTTAAACATATTTTGAATAGTTTTAATACACACACAAACACACATATATAATATTTTAACTAATTAGTTTATTGTGATTAATTTGGATTATTTATTTTATATTTTTAAATATTATTGTACCACTGTTTACATTTGATTTCAGCCAAATTGTGTACACGTTTGCAAACGCTTGACCGTCTACAAAATGTTTCCTTGTTTTAAGTTCGCTTTGTCTTAAAGTCGTTCCAATAAACGGGAAGGTTTAAATCACTTAAGTCGTTTTCCGATATTGGATTTGTGATTTTAGAACATTTGGCTACATGCCGACAGTTTCCTTCATAACTAGAACATTCCATTTTGTTACTTTTCCTGTAACAAGAAAACTTTTAAAATAAGGTGTGTAATTTTATTACTCAGCTAGGCTACCTTAATATGGAACAAGTCCATTTATCTGTTTGGTTTGCGTCCAGAGTTACCTCGAAGATTTGTATTTACCTCATCATACACAAAGCTCATTTCTTTTTTTAGCCAATTACATTATTAATGGTGGTTATATAATTAACTGAACCCACACTGTTTAAATTTCGCTTGGAACAGTTTAGTTAAAATAACTAAACAAAATTTAAATTCATAAATATAAATTTATTGGAAGGATTCATTTTAGTGTCTAAAAATGCATATACATGTTACAAAATATATCCACAACACTCCTGCACAAACACCATCTTTAAGAAATAATTTCAAAATAAAAACCAATTCTTAAAAACAATGTTTCTTAAAACATTTTAAACAAATTATTAATTAATAAGAGTATTTAAAATTTAGATAATAGCAATAATAATTAAGGTTATGAGTTAGATCAGTTATGTTTAACAAAATATAACGTTATTTATTTTAAATTAAAATATCATAGAGAACAACTGATAATCTCAAATGTAGTGGTCTATTATGGGCTCTTATTTTGCATTGGAGCTTCTTGCACTTTTTACATTTTTTAAATAGACATCTAAAGTTGTAAAGAGCATTCGAACTTCTTTAGCCTTGTGGTTAGTGTTTCTGATTAGGATTGGGTATGATATGATATCATAGGTTCATTTCTTTGGAGTCCACACGCAATGGGGATATTATGGGCCTTTATTTACGTTTGCAAAATTTTCGCTGGCGGAGACAGAGAAAAACCCCGTAATTACCACAACAGGATACGTTTTTCGTCTTATACAACATAGACACTTTTGTTATTTCTCTTTTCACATAAGAACAACAATTTACGTAACACATTAATACAAAATAAGGAAATAGAGATTATGTAAGAGAAAATAATAGAAAAATGTTAGCAGCTCGAAGACACTTTTCAAACGTTGAAGTAGCTACTATAATACTACGAATGAAATAACATACATGACAATGGAAGAGGAAGAGGAATAACATAGATATATGACACAGCTCCAATGGTGATAAAGATAAGAAACAATATCGCGTTCCGAAAGACAATTTACTGACCACCAAATGGATATTGCCTTCCACTTGGATATAGCGCATCAAATACTGGAGTGAGGAAAATAATAAAGGCTCTTTCTTAACAGAGCGATCGTAATAACAGCTATTTTCTCCTTTTTTCCTTCAGTATATGTTTACTAGCTATCTATACTCGAGGATAACTCTAGATGCTCAAATATAGGATATAAGATAATCATATAATAATATTTTTAATTATTATAGACAGGATAAATAAAATTCGTCTTACAACACTATAAAGTGTATTTACACTTATACTGTACTGTAGATGGCCTTGTACCATCTTTTGTGTATATTTTACCGTCTTGTATGTAAGTACTGCAAATATACTTTATAGTGTTGTAAGACAAATTTTATTTATCCTGTTTAGTTGTAACAACACGTATCATGTTAATAAAGAAATTACTTAATTATTATAGATAATTATTTTTACTTAATTATAGGCAACATGTCTGAATCAATGGCAATTAACAATTTTACTTGCATTCAACTTATATGTTGGATATATTATAAATTTACTGAAAACACAAATCGTAAAAACTGTGAATAGGTGTGATACGACATTTGTATGCAGATGTATTTATTCAGTTATCTCTGTATTGGTATTGGAACCATTGTAAATGATGTTACAACTTTAATTATATATAATATTCAACAAGGTGTTGTGTAGACATACATGTATTTTTACTATTAACTAAGCACTTTACTTCGTTACAAAATGCTTTACTTCGTTACATATATTTACTTTGCATCTACCTGCGTTGGTCTTTACCTACTCAGAAATAGTAGTAGCTAAATATTCCAAAAAGGACACGATATTTGTAAAATTTCATATTGTACTTTATTTACCTACAACTGTTGATATGGTTAGTAAATATTAGTGGTCGATGGTGGAGATTAAGTTATTGAATGCTGTGAATCTACCAACCCTTATCTTGATATCTACATATTAGTGTCAGCTGCCAAACTATAAGTAACATTCGAACCATTCTTACAGTGTCAGTGTATTTAAGCGTAACACTAATTCTAAGCTCACAAGATCTTTCTATTGTTTTTGATTAAATAAATTATGTTCTTTCACGAATTCTACCTAATCTGTAATTTTTAATTGTTTTAAAACTAAGTTCATTTGAATATTTTTTAATATAATGGCCATAATTAGTATAGATTTATATACATAAAGAATGTTAATTATTGTTTAGATACAAATTTATATTAATAAGGTACAATATAATGTTGTCTGTCGAAATTATGACATTTGAAAATTTATAGGCCTAAAGATCCTCATATTTGTTGATTACAATTGCAAAGGAGGGAAGGGGGTCAAATTACGAGTCAGGACAAAACAAACATTGATAACCCCTGTATAAAATAAGGGTGTAAATTTTAAATTGTTGCCGAAAGATTTACAAGTTTTGCTTGAACAAAATTTTAAACTGACTTGTTAAAGTGATGTGACGTATCACTTACATGGAGAAAGTTCAAGTGACGAGGACGCCACGCCGCCGGACTGTAGGTAAGGATCAACATTTATAACAGCATGTTAAATACAAACATTCTCAAACTTATACCGATCTACTTGATTAGCATAATATCGTGGATTGCAGCCAGTTTAAGGGAAGGTATCGTTAGCAGTTAACCTGATGCCGTTGTGAACACTGGCTTGGCTTACTTGAATACAACTAGCAATAAGTCACGATTCTATGGATTTAATCCAGAATTAATAGCGTTTGACCATCCTTCGTGAAACTCTTGAAGCGCATTCTTTGATTTTGTATGTGATGAGGCCTGCAAAATAATGTAAATTGGCCTTCAGATAAGTAATAAGCGATTAATCTATCTCGTGGCCATTTAAAATCGATTAAATTATTTGAATATTTCCCATAATCTATCAACGTCTTTGTTTAATCCAAATGTTTAACAACATTTTAAATGCTATCAAACTTTAAACACTTTAAATAGTATGTTCGGATTATTAACTATTTTTTTTAGTTTTCCTTTTAGTTAAACTAACTGTTTCATTATATTTTCTTCAATGGAATCAGCCTTTCCGTTGTCGTACCACACCGTAAAGTAGATTTTCTTTATAATTTCTCGTATCACGTGTATATCACGTGTAGTGTTTAGAAAATGCTACCGTAATTTTACATATGCCTATACTACCAGGCAATGGCCATCAGGTTTAAATACATTTAGTTAAATGTCTTAACATAGAGGCTTTGCTTCACATATATTAGAATTGTTGTTCGCCTACCTTCACACAGGAAGCGAATTTCCCTCAATTATTAAACTTTGTATACTGGTTATACCACAGCATCCATATGGTAAATCAGTCATACAGGGGGAAAATAATCCTGCCTTCAGCACATAGGTTATTTACTTTAAAATAATTTCATTAGCTATGTTTTATTAATTTGAATTGCTTTCAATATTCCTGTGATGCTTACATGTGTGGTTTAATCTGTATAGTTTATAGATTTTTTGATTATAAAAGCTATTAGCTTCTATTTTTATGGAAATAAAATAACATATACAATTACTAAAATATACGAGTTGTTTAATTTGTGTTCTTATCTTAAGCAAAATGATTTATTGAATTCTCTTACAGTTTCTTATTATTTTAAATATGTCATTAGTTAATTTAATTTAAAAGTAATTTTCTTTATTCAATTATTATTTTTGTTTTTAATTTATAATTGGTAAACTGTCTAAAACCGAAATGAGCTATACAAATAAAAGTACAAGAAATGTACCATACCAAAAAAGGACAGGACTTTGAACTCAGTAAACGTAAAAAAAATTAAGAAAATGGTTCAATAATGAGCACGTTAAGGCACTGTAGTTAATTCAAATTGTGATTAAAGCAAACTTGACGATCCTGTTTTGTTCGTTGGTAAATTGGCTTACGCCAATAAAATCCCAACCACATTTGTACAAAACAAAGAACAATTGCATTTTTTAATTCGTCTCGAGATTAACACTACCAAATGTACAATGAATAGTAAATTTGAATTTTATTGTATATTTGATAGGCTACTATTTCAATTCAATTTACTTAAAAATAAATAACAAAATATATATCTTAAACACATTTTACACAAAATATATATTTAAATTTACACTAATGAAAAAAGTAATTTTTGCTATCGAGTAAATTTACTATAGCAATTTTGTTACAAGATAAAACCCACAAATATTTAAACTCCAAAACAATGTTATAAATTAATTTTGCCATATTTCATAATTTGTATAAAAAACCAAATGTAAAGAATCTTTTACAAAAACGTTGGCAGTTTAGGATTTTTTATATTATGAAAAAAAAACTGACTTCGTTGCAGGTAGTAATAAATAGTGCATTGTTGCTGTGATTTAGTGTACCATACATGTATTGAATGTTTACATACTTTAACCTACTTAAACTAATCATTATAAAAATTAAGATGATAATAACAAAAATATGGAATAAAATTATCTTATAACTATCCAGCACATCCACTTCGAAACTAGATAGCCTTTTTTTAGGACGTTGAACTACTTCACCTTCAGATATTAATTTGGTATTTAAGAGAACAGTATTGTTTAAATATGTAGGTTTATAAGCATCCTACCATTCTAATTAAGTTGTGTCTCATGATTTTAGATAGCATATTACGCTTTTCAGGCTAACTTTATTTAAACGAGTTCGCACGCAGCACGCTGACGTGAGGAAAGTGAATTTCCACATAACAACTTTTAAAACTCAAAATCTGTGTAAAAACATAAATTTATTCCAATTTTTATTGAAATCTGGAAAAATTGATTTTTTGGCTGTTCTGATGCTCCTGGTTTCATTTACCTGCAAAAGCTGGGAATACAATTTCGCGCATTATAATGTTAGGAGATGGTCCAAACAGGCTTGAAAGTAGGCGTGAGTTGCTGGAGATGATAAAAGTACTCTAACAAAGGAATAACAGGCTTTAATAGTGAAAAACCCCCATAAGACAACTTACTGTATTTAGTCGAAACACATTTTCTTTAATAACTCGGTAAATATTTATGCTAGAATTACGAGACAGGGTTTAAACTTTCGCCTCAATAATTCCCAACTTTTTACATGCATTAATTTTACATCTGGGGCTTTTTTGACCCTTTTTGGGCCCAAAACTAGAAATTTGAAAGATTAATCCCCCAGAAAAGGGGGTTTAGAAATTTCCGATTGTTTTGCCCAACGAACTTATCCAATTGATTACAGAAAGGAACGTCCCTACCAAATTTAAAGTTGATCGGACAAAAAATGCGACCGCTAGAGTGCAAACACACACAGAAACACACACACACACACACACACACACACACACACACACACACACACACACACACACACACACACATATATATAATTTTGAACGACCCCCCAAAAGGGGGTCACGTTAGGAACTTCTATGGTGGTCCCGGGCTTAAGTTCCTCCGTGCAGGTCATGCTAATAGTTCACTTTCCAAAGGAAATTCACTAATAAATGCCCCTGATTGTATTAACACTATAAACCATACGTTCTATTGTATTTTACATAAAATGTTAAGTGTTAGCACCCCCTCCATGATGAAAGTGGTTCACACCGCAATTTTACAGAGATGTTCTTTGTTCATTGTCTATTCCCAGTATTCAGTGCTTGTCGTTTGTTTCCGATTTCAAAGCAACAATACTTGTATTGTGAAACATTAACTATCAAAGGAAAAGCACTTTGATATTTTTAATATTAGCGATAGCAAACATTAAGATTGCAGAATAAAAGCTGTTTATAATAATTGTATTATTCAAAGTTCATTCATTTCTTTCGTTATAATTCATTTATTTTAAATGGTTAGGTTAGTACAGGTTAGTATGGTTAACCATTAAAATGACTTATATATATATATATATATATATATATATATATATATATATATATATTTATTGTTATATTTTTATGAAAATTGATATGCATATTCATTTGATTGTATTACAGTCTATACATATTACTAGCGTCTATAGGCTATATTCCCTAAAATTCCTTGTTTTTGAGTAGATATGTATTTACCGTTTTCATGCTAAGGAAAATAAATCAGCAAGAAAGTATGAACATATGTTAATACATAAACGAAGCAAAAGATAATGAGTTTATTTTAAATGTTATAAATTTGTTTATAATTTTCAGTTACTACTTAAGGGAAATAAGAGCTAAAATATCAAAATAAGGCTCCTTAGAGATCTTTCCCATCTAATTTTCAATACATGAACTATGTCTCAGCCTTCTAGGACATATAATAGCTTCAGAAACCTGCTAAAAGACATACATTTACCATATTTCTTTCCTTACGCAATTATTTACTAAGATAATATTTTATTATATTTTCCTGTGACGGAAACGTAGTTGAAAAATAAATCTTTTACTTTTGTAAAAGTTCACTTTTTGTGCAGTACATTAAAATTAGTTTGATTTTTACCATTACCTTTGCACTTGAAACAATACTAATGTACCATTATCGACATCGTTTTTTATTATGTCTGAAGTGAAATATTAAAACTGATCTTTAGTATTTAAAGCCCAATAAAGAAAATAGTTCATACTTGTCATGCAATTGAAACATGTAAATTTCTCAATAATCTTTACCCGGCAGTGTTGCAGTTGGATTAACGAACTTTTAAAATTACCGGTTACCCTTTATGACACGTGGCGAAAGACAGTTGAGGGTTGAAAAATTTATAAAAATAAGTAATAACAAAAACTGAAAGTAGAAAACTAATTATAAACTGTTATCAAAGTGATAAAAGGTATAGTTAGTCACACGTCATAAATTAAACCTATTTAAATAACCGGTCATAAAACAACGGTACTAACAATAGGTAATAATTGTTAATGCATTTTAGCTAGTTAGATAAGTGATATAAAATAATAACTATATTAATAAATCATTACATATACATTAAATACATATACTAAGATGTATTAAATTAATACATATACTATTATATTTTTTGCCTATAGGTTTGTAGTTAATTATTTACTTTAAATATCACATAACGTATTAGGACAAATAAGTGTAAAATTAATTATTTTCAACAGACCCAATCGTTGCATGTACAATAATTTTGGTAGTAGGTTTGCTCGCCTAAACTTAAATAGGAATTACATCATCGACCTTTACAGATTGTCATTACGTTTAGGGTCCAAAGCAATTGTTTTCTCCCATGACGCCACCTCAGTTGGATGATTACAGTTTGTCTCAACATGTCAGTATAGTGTCATTACGTTTAGGGTCCAAAGCAATTGTTTTCTCCCATGACGCCGCCTCAGTTGGATGATTATAGCTTGTCTCAACATGTCAGTATAGTGTCATTACGTTTAGGGTCCAAAGCAATTGTTTTCTCCCATGACGCCACCTCAGTTGCATGATTACAGCTTGTCTCAACATGTCAGTAGAGTGTCATTACGTTTAGGGTCCAAAGCAATTGTTTTCTCCCATGACGCCGCCTCAGTTGGATGATTACAGCTTGTCTCAACATGTCAGTATAGTGTCATTACGTTTAGGGTCCAAAGCAATTGTTTTCTCCCATGACGCCGCATCAATTGGATGATTACAGCTTGTCTCAACATGTCAGTATAGTGTCATTACGTTTAGGGTCCAAAGCAATTGTTTTCTCCCATGACGCCGCCTCAGTTGGATGATTACAGCTTGTCTCAACATGTCAGTATAGTGTCATTACGTTTAGGGTCCAAAGCAATTGTTTTCTCCCATGACGCCGCCTCAGTTGGATGATTACAGCTTGTCTCAACATGTCAGTATAGTGTCATTACGTTTAGGGTCCAAAGCAATTGTTTTCTCCCATAACGCCGCCTCAGTTGGATGATTACAGCTTGTCTCAACATGTCAGTATAGTGTCATTACGTGTAGGGTCCAAAACAATTGTTTTCACCCATGACGCCGCCTCAGTTGGATGATTACAGATTGTCTCAACATGTCAGTATAGTGTCATTACGTTTAGGGTCCAAAGCAATTGTTTTCTCCCATGAAGCCGCCTCAGTTGGATGATTACAGCTTGTCTCAACATGTCAGTATAGTGTCATTACGTTTAGGGTCCAAAGCAATTGTTTTCTCCCATGACGCCGCCTCAGTTGGATGATTACAGCTTGTCTCAACATGTCAGTATAGTGACATTACGTTTAGGGTCCAAAGCAATTGTTTTCTCCCATGACGCCGCCTCAGTTGGATGATTACAGCTTGTCTCAACATGTCAGTATAGTGTCATTACGTGTAGGGTCCAAAGCAATTGTTTTCTCCCATGACGCCGCCTCAGTTGGATGATTACAGTTTGTCTCAACATGTCAGTATAGTGTCATTACGTGTAGGGTCCAAAGCAATTGTTTTCACCCATGATGCCGCCTCAGTTGGATGATTACGGCTTGTCTCAACATGTCAGTATAGTGTCATTACGTTTAGGGTCCAAAGCAATTGTTTTCTCCCATGACGCCGCCTCAGCTGGATGATTACAGCTTGTCTCAACATGTCAGTATAGTGTCATTACGTCTAGGGTCCAAAGCAATTGTTTTCTCCCATGACGCCGCCTCAGCTGGATGATTACAGCTTGTCTCAACATGTCAGTATAGTGTCATTACGTTTAGGGTCCAAAGCAATTGTTTTCTCCCATGACGCCGCCTCAGCTGGATGATTACAGCTTGTCTCAACATGTCAGTATAGTGTCATTACGTCTAGGGTCCAAAGCAATTGTTTTCTCCCATGACGCCGCCTCAGTTGGATGATTACAGCTTGTCTCAACATGTCAGTATAGTGTCATTACGTTTAGGGTCCAAAGCAATTGTTTTCTCCCATAACGCCGCCTCAGCTGGATGATTACAACTTGTCTCAACATGTCAGTATAGTGTCATTACGTTTAGGGACCAAAACAATTGTTTTATCCCATGACGCCGCCTCAGTTGGATGATTACAGCTTATCTCAACATGTCAGTATAGTGACATTAAGTTTAGGGTCCAAAGCAATTGTTTTCTCCCATGACGCCGCCTCAGCTGGATGATTACAGCTTGTCTCAACATGTCAGTATAGCGTCATTACGTTTAGGGTCCAAAGCAATTGTTTTCTCCCATGACGCCGCCTCAGTTGGATGATTACAGCTTGTCTCAACATGTCAGTATAGTGTCATTACGTGTAGGGTCCAAAGCAATTGTTTTCACCCATGACGCCGCCTCAGTTGGATGATTACAGCTTGTCTCAACATGTCAGTATAGTGTCATTACGTTTAGGGTCAAAAGCAATTGTTTTCTTCCATGACGCCGCCTCAGCTGGATGATTACAGCTTGTCTCAATATGTCAGTATACTGTCATTACGTGTAGGGTCCAAAGCAATTGTTTTCTCCCATGACGCCACCTCAGTTGGATGATTACAGCTTGTCTCAACATATCAGTATAGTGTCATTACGTTTAGGGTCCAAAGCAATTGTTTTCTCCCATGACGCCGCCTCAGTTGGATGATTACAGCTTGTCTCAACATGTCAGTATAGTGTCATTACGTTTAGGGTCCAAAGCCATTGTTTTCTCCCATGACGCCACCTCAGTTGGATGATTACAGCTTCTCTCAACATATCAGTATAGTGAGCTTCTTATACTGAGCCTCTGTAGTTGGCGAGCCTGAGTTCCTCTATATGAGGGATGGTTTAATTTAATTAACTTAGAACCTGTTAAGTTTCTCAAGTCGTCAGTTTTATGGACATCATTATAATATTGATTTTGTTGTAAATCCGTGAATTTTTTGAAAAAAATTGATAAATCAATATTTGTATAACCAAAAATAACAGATCATCTTAAAATTCAACTATTATGAAAAAAACCGCTAACTTGAAAAGGTTTTTGGTTGCAGGATATAAACACTAGTTATTAAAAGAAATATAGATATTATAAATAATATTTATAAAGATTTAACGAATTGCTAAATATGCATGTTTTTCAGACTCTTTGACTTCCCAAAAGTAATAAAAACAAGACAAAACAAGCAAATAATGATATATAAAACATTAATTTATCAATGATTCGTTTTTTTCTTTAATATAGAATGAGATCCATACAAAAACCTTAATCCATGTAAAAATATTGTGAAAATAAAACTACAAACCTTTATGGATCTTAGTATCAATAGTAAAGGAATTCCTTCAAAACTTTGACGATGTGAAAAATTAGGTTTTGAAGTGGCGGAGGTTTAAAACCTACAACTAGAAATATCAGAAATAAAGTATCACATTTTAGACAGTTAAAATAAATTCTAATTAGGTATTTTTTTATTGGAAAAAGGTCAGCGGAGAGATCAAAAATTGTTTTGTGAAAAGTATAAATATCCAGGTGAAAAAGACAACTACTCACATGAATAATATATTCTTAATCTCTATATTAATGTTTAGTATAATAAATTTAATGTAATGTGTATTTTACATTCGTTTTATATATGATTAGGTAGTATTTCTGGCTGTATTTATAACCTTTAATAAAAATAGGCCCCTTAGATGAAGTAATAATTGCAAATTGTTTAATCATAAGAGTTTTTGACTAAGGCAAAATTTGAAGATATTTTTTCTTTGTTTTTTAAAAAACTGAACTTTCGCCTAGAAAACCCAACTAGGTTCGTTTAAAAACTTTTACTTTTACCCCTTCATTGGTCAGAGCACATTGCCTTCTATTAGAGTATTGCATGCTTTACTAATCATATCAACTGTAACAAAATTGTAACGTAAAACATATAGTTTATTTATCTTTATACTACGATCTTTGAAGGTTTATTGATTTTTTCTAAGTTTAATGAATTAATTATATTATAACTGATATTATAAAGCGTATATAATAACAGTACATTTAATAATTTATATACTTATTAGAAAGCAGTGATATATATTATCATTTACAGTTTACACAAATGGTCTTAAGAGAATTAAGACTTTAATATTTACAAATCTAATTAAATTAGCTCTTCCGTCTTAGCTACCCTCAATTTATAAGTATCAACACTTTCGCTTCTGGTGTTCTGGAATCGAAACATTGATCAACATATGATCAATCAAAATATATGAGATTTTCATGTTTAAAAATGTCAAAGGCAACAAAAGGGTTTAATTATTCGTTATGAAATAAACTAAATATCCAAATTATTTAAAATATGTTACAAAAATATGTTATCCACTGTTAAATGATTATACATCATGTTACACGCTTTACTTGTACTAACATTTCCTAAATTAATTCCTAATTTTATGTAGTTTTCAAACACATAAGGTGTTCACCTTAGTATCCATATCCAATTATATTTGTACTTGTATTCCTAATACAAATATTCAAAAAGAAATCAGATAGTGAAAATTGTCTTGTTCATAATATGCGAACGATTATTGTAACTGTCATTTTAGTAATAAACGACATTGCATTACAAATCGGAATACAGGGTGTCTCATGTAAGGTGTCTCAAACCGATCGCAGACGAACTAATTTAGAAGGATGAAATAAAATTATTTCCCACTAAATCGACCCCAGGGAGTAACGTCAACATAGTTTTAAGGTATTTTTTGCTCGGAGCGGCTGTTGCGACAATCGTTCAGCAATCGACGTTCTGCTATCATCGCGCGCTAATGCTCTTACCTGAGTTCCATTGTTTTATATTCCTCCGAGCGTCTGATGCTAGCGGCTCTAGCGTCTTCAGCGTCAGGCTCAGGCCCGACTGCTCTAGGGCCAGTTGGAGAGGCTACAGCCGCGCGTCTGTTGTGCAGTTGTTCGCGTGTTCAGCGCAAAATAAGTGATCCCAAAGTAGAAACGTTTACTTTTTTATCAATCAAATGATAAATTGCTTGAGACGCTATTAACTCACCCTGCAGTTTATTTTTTTAATTTTCTGTACAAAGATTGGTGAGACAATGGTATTATTTGGGTACCAGAGTCTTAGAAAAACTAAATTTGAACTGTCTCACACCGTTTTTGCGGTATTTCCCATGATCCCGAAAAACTTCATCGGAACTGAAAAAATTATGATTTCATCTATGTATTCACAAAAATGATTAAATCGATAGTTCGAGTGATACACAGAATTATAAAATCGTGTTCATCAGTTAATGTCTAATTTTGAAGAAAATAAACTTGATTAATGCATTTACATAAATACTACATAAGTATTACAAATATTCCGAGGGAGAATCTCCACCGGACCTGGACCTTCCCTTTTGTACGGTGGTAATTTCATACCCCCATGTGATGGTTTACTGTTTTTTACTTTTGCCGATCGATCACTGCTAAATTTAGAAAACTATTCTTTTAACTAGAACCTAATCCTCACTTTCATTAGCCATTTAACAAAAAACTCACTTTCTTTCGCCACTTCAAAAATGCCATTTTTTGGCATTTTGAAAGCCAACTATGTACGGCTTTCATCAAATAAAAAAATAAGTCAATTACATTAAGACCCCTGCTGAAACAATTGAGTCACAGTAACATAACATTTTCCATACGAAAAAACTCATTTCAGTGACTAGGCTATCAAAGGGGCCCTACAAATATTAAGTAACGCACTACAGGGACGGCTAGGGTACGGCATAGCGTTACTCTGCGTTAAATGGATGGGTCGGGCTCAGCGTTACGTAACTCTTATTTATTAAATTTAATGTAGGACTTAAAAATTGCGTTTCATGATCTGATTTGGTGTTTTATTTTTACTATTTATTAATTTTATTCAATAAAGAAATTTTGTTTTGAATTTATGACAGTTAACAAAATTTGTTACGTTTCTGTTACGTCTATGTTGTCGTTTACCCCAAAACTTATCATTATCGTTTTGAGCTTTATCATAATATAATTTTTTTATCAGTTTAAATAATAGGTATTTCATTTTTGTTTTTATTAATTTGTTATGAATGGTATAATAGATTTGTTTTATGTTTAAACGATTGCAGCTTTTAAACATTTACTATGATTATGTGGTCGTCTGGGGGGGGGAGGGGTAAGCTCAGGTATTACGGTGTTTGTTACGGTTTGTTTTAGATGGGGGAGGGAGGGGGCTTGGGATGTCGGAAATTGCGTTACGTAATATGTGTATGGCCCCAAGCTCACACAAGACGACTCCATAGCAGTGATAACACAACTGGCGACGCGGACGCTGGCGATTGGAGTGTTTCAGCGTTTGACACTCGGCGTTGACCGCTGAGAGGTTATCACAACAGCCGCCCCGAGTTAAACAGACCTTTAACGTGATTAAAATGCAGGGTGTTCAAGAAACTGAGGGTCACGCGTTTGAATCACGGAATTTTAAAATTTGTACATAGATTCTGTTATACACCCTATTAAAGCCCTTTAATAGACACACGTTTTTGTCGAATCAGAACTCATCTACCTCTGTCCGTTTCAAAACGGAGGCAATTTTTGCGAAAAATATTACCATTTATTAATTACCCTGTATCTGCTAAACCACAAGACATATTTTTATTATGATTACAATTTTTTACTCGTATTGAACTCAGCTTCTCCATTATATTCTATATATCAGTGTTTAAAATGATAAAACACCTTTTTTTGAATATTTGTATAAGCCCGAAATAAAAAAAGTGAAATAGTGTCGTATCTTATTTTATGGGTCTGAGAAATACTGACAACTGTCTAATTTACATCAACCTCGTATCTCTCTTTGTTTTGTAGCAATCAACAAAAATCAACGTTTCCCTGCATAACTTATTTATAAAACAAGCCTTGGAGTATTTGGAAGTGTTATGAAGGAATAACACTATTTTGGATCGATTTAGAGACAAATAATTTTATTTCATCCGTCTAGGTCAAGTGGGTCGTCTGCAAATGGTTTGAGACACCTTACGTGAGACACACTGTATAAGTGGTAATACTGACGCAGATTATTACCGGATGTGTTGGAGCAGACGTAGATCGCTAGGCTGGCATGTTAGGTGTGTTAAAGCGTAGGTTTGATCCCGGCTGACTGCTGTGATACTTTTACTTTCTCCCTCTATACATAGTATATGGAGAAAGTATTGTTTTCGTAAAAATTTTCGAATTTGAGTTGTTAGTGGAAATATTCGTTTCGGTGCTCCCTGAACCCAAAAAAGTGGTTTTTACGTGATGTCTGTCTGTGTGTGTGTGTGTGTGTGTGTGTGTGTGTGTGTGTGTGTGTGTGTCTGTGTGGATGTGTACAGAGCTAGAGCCTTAACCAATGGGCCGATTTTTATGAAATTTGGTATATAGGTACTAATCCACGATATCTCCAGGCATTTATTCAATTTTTTTAATTTTTGATTTTTAAGGGTAATTATCCCCCAAAAACCGCCAAAAAACATGAAAAATCCAAATTTCTCAAAAACGGCTATAACGATTTTGATTAAACTTTAGTCGTTTATAGAACTTTAGTTTTCCAACAAAATGACACCACCCGCATTCCTGTAAAAATTCGGGTTCAGAAATGACAGGACTTAAAACATCAAAAATTCAGTTTTTTGGATTTTTCATAAAAATACATAAATATAAAAAATATTACTATTCACCATTAAAAAGAGCTCAAAAAACTAAATAATTTAGTATTTTGAATTACGATTCTACGATTGCTGGTTTTGGAGAAAATTGAAATTTTCATTTAGCGGTAAACGCAGTACGTTGTCCAATGTTATTCTTATGGGGAATAAAAAAATTACTATTTCTCTCTTATTTACTGATCATTTTCGTTCAAACTTGATATGCTTGTCAAGTTAGCATTGACCAACAGAGGAAATTCGAAATATGTTGCCCTTAATAACCCTGGGGGGGATTAGGGGGCATTAACCCTCTTAAAACCACGAGTATAGCAATGGATTCTGTAGTGCCTCCAAAGTAGGGATTTGGGTGGATGTTTTTGAAAACAACTCGTTTACAAGATTTTCTGTACATTCGACCGTGCTTTGTATTCTATATTTAGTAAATAAAAAGTAATTTATTCATTAAAGTTGGGCTAAAAGGGAAAAAGTATGTGTCAGTTTCCTGATACCGTTTATTTCACTAGTGTTCACCACAGCCTTTTCCGTGAGACTATTGCTGTTACGGTACCTCAATGTTTTCAAATTGTGTCTTAGGCCTATTGGCCCATGAAAAGTAATAGTTGAAATAACAAAATAAAAAATATAAAAAAAATATATATATATCATAATCAACATAGTGACAACCAACTTGAAATGACACCCTTTTTATAAAGGTTCTAGCACTAACAAACTCTAACACATATATAAACATCATCTATGTGTCTGGTTTGCAGCATCAATGAGTTTTATGGATTATGGAAATCACGCATCAAAATTTTGCTGCATGTCAATGGAAAAGATTGTGGGCTTCCGCAAGCAACTTAACTGTAATTTAAATAAACTTTCCAAAGAACAGGCCAGAAACACGATAAGGTAAAACATATTGCTGAACACAAAGTTCTAACCATGCTGTAGCACGAGTGTATAATTGCAAATAATTACAATTTGGGACTAACAAATAAAAACATAAAAAATTTAAAACAAAATTTTAATTATTGTCATATTCTTTTATTTTCTTAGTTAAAAATAATTTTGCTTTTTCTAAATTAAAATATTACCTTCGTCAATCAGCTCATAAATTTGTAACAAATGTTACGGCCGTTTCAGCATCACTGTGTCATCCTCAGACATTGAATTTCATCCATAAGGCGTCGTTAAAACAATAAATTGTCACACACAACACATACATTTAAAAAACGATATTTACAAAAACAGGCCTGTTTCGTGACGCACATTCCCGCACTCGAGCAAATAGCTGAATAGCTAATAGCTGACTCGAGTCAGCTATTTGCTCGAGTGCGGGAATGTGCGTCACGAAACAGGCCTGTTTTTGTAAATATCGTTTTTTAAATGTATGTGTTGTGTGTGACAATTTTATGTTTTAACGACGCCTTATGGATGAAATTCAATGTCTGAGGATGGCACAGTGATGCTGAAACGGCCGTAACATTTGTTACAAATTTATGAGCTGATTGACGAAGGTAATATTTTAATTTAGTCATAGAAGCAGCTCAGGGGCTATAAAATGGATTTTAATTGCTTTTTCTCATTTGTTATGTGAAGTTTATCGTCAATAGATGTAATAATTGAACACTGGAGGAAATTTGTACATACATTTCATTGAACTGTTTATAATGGTTGCAATAAATAACTAGGTATTGTTAATAATTATTCAAGTATACCTTGAGAGAAAAAAATTTTCAATTGTTATAAATTAACTGTGAAAACAAGTAAATTATTTAAGATCTGAAGATGCTATCTTCCGTAGTAAAAAGGCTTGTTAAATACCAATTAAAAATTATTTGATTTTGATGATTTTATATTTAATAATTAAAAGTTAAGGTTAGTTATTTCTAGGTGTGTAACATTTTACGAGATAGTATTGTTATGTTCAGAATGAGTATGATCAGAATCAGCATATTATTGTTCACTTGTTTTTCTTTCAGTAAGTACTTACACAAGGTTAACTTTAGCCGTAAAAACAGTGTTCACAGATTATATGTAAGTACGACATTTTGACGAAAATTAATTATGTATTCAGTGAAAATTATATTGCTTTTCAGTGCTGCATTATTAAAATATGCATTGCTATTCGAATTAAGTTTTTTTTTATGTAAACACAAAAATCATGCTGTTTTAATATTGTTTCTAAATTCTTAAAAATATTCTTAAATATTGTTTTCTTCAGATCTTAAATAATTTACTTGTTTTCACAGTTAATTTATAACAATTGAAAATTTTTTCCTCTCAAGGTATACTTGAATAATTATTAACAATGCCTAATTATAATGTTTAACTAACAAACGTATTGGTTTTAAATTCTTCGTTGAAAGTTTTACCTTAAATAAGTTGTTTTCAGATAGTTTTTGGTTTCACTTTATATATTATTTCAGTAATATTTCAGTTAAATATTGTGATTTATTTTATTCACAAGCGATAGGCTTTGAAAATTCCTTTAGTTCTTAGGCACCTTCATGTGAAGCTGATATGAAGCTGATGTTGAAGCTGATATGTAAGGGGAAATACGATGCAAAACTATTGTTTACACGAATACAATATTATGTATTTGAAATGCATTTACGAGTTTGAGGTGTACAATAAAATTGTTGTACGCTTAGTAATATATATTTACTAAAAATATAATGGGAAATTCATAACTTCTTTAATCCTACTTTCCAATGGTCTTCCAGAATAACTGATGTATTGAAGGTTCATGGAGATATGAATAGTAAAATGGATTGTATTACCTTTTAGACTATTATACAAAAAACAAAAACCATTTAGATATTTTGGTGTTTAGAAAAGTTATGGTTAAATCCTTGTGTTATTGTTGTGTTACCATGTAATATAGTTTAAGTTTTGCAGTATCTTTGACGTTTTGCTGGAAAGTTCCTAGTGAAGATGCGATAAGATGCTTGCTGAGGGCAGACAATGTTCTTCTGGAAGGAGGAGAAACATGCGGATATAGTTTGACATATGGCGTTTTCAACTTTCATTACGCCGAACTTATTGACGCCGCTAACGAATGCTACCCAGACGCAGGTTTGTAGATGTCTACGATTTCGGCATACTCTTAGAACTAAACTGTAAAAAAAACCGCTATTTCTAAGCAACAGGGCCAAAATTACAGAGGTAATAACGGGTAATAATCAGGTTAGCTGTGATTCTAAGTGTACTTTAGAGCTAGTTCATGCGCTTTTAAATCATACGAGAACGCTAGGTAAACCCATTCAATCATTCCTAAACTCACTTTAAAAATCTAATAGCTAGATTGTTTTAAGTAAAACTATTTATTTTCAGTAACTGAATTAAGTTTGCACGAATGTTTTTCTAATTTGGTTACACCTACCACATATCAGCTGTTGTAATAATACCACTCAGTAAACGTTTAATATAATGAAACACTATTTTATAAGTTGTTTGGCCTAAAAGTACTATTTATTTTGAAAGTGTTATATCTCCAATTGTTATTTGAAGGAATAAAAATATACACTTGTTTTTATATGTTAAATCTTATTATTATTATTTATACCAGTAGTTTCTTACCATATTTCGTACTAAGAACCTAATATAAGTTGAGAACATACTTTCGTACCCCACAATAACGAACAGTTAAATATGCTAGTATTTTTTTGAAACGAGTTATTCATACCATAAATTTGCGCCAATTTATGAATTACACCAAACATTATTCTTAAATGTAAAATTTTTCATTAAATGGGAGTTATATAAATAGGTTGAATCCCATATAGGTTTGAATAGGTTGAATACATATTCAAAATAAACTATATATAAAAACTGGTAAATTTACTTTCTCCCATTAAAAACCCATAGCAGCATGTAACTAAAAGCCTTTATATTGCTGAAAATGAGTTTACTAACTATAATCTAAACTATACTGGTAAATGTTTGGGATTAATTAATATAAAATGAAATAATTGAGAAAATGGAGTGACTAATTAGTTGCCGTATTGGGTAATTGGGTTAACTGTATAAAATTTAAAGTTTATAGAGCATTAGAGTTCACTAATTATTATACATCTCCTTAGTCCACTTAACACCTTGGGATGTGATACTAAAGGAAGGTGGTGTGGTGGCGTCAACGTTTTCCCAGGGGGTGACTTGTGCCGCGGAAGACGAATTCATTGCGCGGAAGCCTGATTAGCGATCGCAACGTTTCGCATTTAACAGTTCAATTCACAGTTCACAATTTATGAGGATAGTTTTTGAAGAGGTTCGCGGTAGTCGCGGTTGCCCGGTATGTTACCCGGAATCTTGAGACACAAAACACTGACTCTAACACCATATAATCACAAAATACAAAATAAAAAAGGTGTTTACAATTTACAAAATAAAAAAGGTGTTTACAATTTACAAACTAAAAAGAGAAACAACCCAACCATGTGGGGAAATGAGTTAAAGAGTTAAAATGTTGAGAATAATTAAGAGAATCTAGTGAACAAGGACGCAATGTCCAATGTCCAAGGCGGCTTCCAAGAGACCGAAATTTTATACAATAACGCTTTTCCGAGAGTAGAGGGAAACACAGTCACGTGGTCAAGTGTCCTCCAATAGGGAAAGGCGACATACCTGTCAGCTGGATTGAGGCGGTAACATTTCAAATTTAAATATTATTACATTATTACAATCAATATCAGTGAATACCGAACATATACTAACTATGACTAAATATAATCAACGGTGTCTCCTACAAAAAATGTAAACCAAATATTTTTAAGTTATTAACAAGACGTAGTCCACAGGGGTGCAGGGCCTTTGAAGGGATGTGCCTATTGCATGGATTTTTTTAATATATTTATTAAATTAACTATATAAGTTTACTATTTTTACATTACAACATTTTATTACTTTTAATATATTATTAAATAATAAATAGACTGATATATTATTTGAAATTTTGCGTACTATATTCAAAACAATCAGGCATACATAAAAGTACTTACAATTTATTTTGAAGACTCATTTCGTATTTGTTGTGTTACAGATTTTAAGAAAGTAGATAAAAGCTTCTGTGGAACTTATAAACCAGACCAAGGTGATTCCCCCATAGAGGGACCATGGTATGGACCTTAGTAATGACCGCGGAAGACATGGTTGTCTTGGAGAAAGTTTCTACAAAATATGAAAATACATATTTAAATTGTACCTATATTATTTTATATTTTTTTAGCCTAATACTTACATACTCTATTTTTAAAGTGTCTAGCTGTTTTTTATCGCATACTTCTAGTTAAACCTTTTTAGCTGACGAATCAAGCTAAAAAAAATTGTATTTGCTATAATATTATTTTGTGTGCATTCAATTATTAGAATACGACTCAATTAATTATTTGTTTAATGACTTAGAAAGCACTAGTTAGGCAATGTAATACTCATGAAAGGGGGAAGATGCCTTCCACAACCACGACTCGTGAGTTTACAACCTCTTTTAGGAGGAATCTTTTTCAGTATATCTTCATCTGTCAGTGTTACTTGCTGAAACTTGTTTACAGAATAACCTTTAACTAAGGTTGAACCATATGTTTAAAAATTGGTAAAAATGAACGCCAAGGGTAGATAACCCTACAATTCTATAACAAACATAAACAAACACAGTTGTTCAACAATTTAAGGGAACAGCAGCGAAATGAAATTTAGTTCTGACATACTGTAATACGCCGTTGTTTAAGTGTTGATTAAACAAACCTTAAAACAAAATACCCCCGTCGCAGCAAACCTGCATACTCAGCGAATTTCCAATGAATATATAACATAACACATTAAAACACTTAACAGGATTCATAAGAAATGTATTCACAAACAAGCGATATTTAAAATATTAATTATTCTCCATAAGAATAACATTGGGGATGAGTACGCAGGTTTGCTGCAACAAGGCACAACAAATAATGGGTTTTTATGCAAATATCAATAGAACTCATCTTAGTGAAGTCACATACCAAGTTTCATCCACATAAATTCATAAATAAGCGATATATAACATTTTAAGTATTTTCCATAAGAATAACATGGGGACCAAGTACCTAGGTTTGCTGCTACAGGAAACATTGGCGAAAAATTGTTTTTTTGTGCAAACAACAATAAACCACAACCAGATCAAGCCATATACCAAATTTCACCAGTTTATGTTCATAAATAAGCGAGATATACAATTTTTCTTTTTCTCCATACGAATAACATTAGACAACGTACTGTGTTTAGCACTTTCAATATCTTGGTAACCAATTGACGTAGAGCAATGATCAAAATACCAAATTGTTTGTTTTTTAAGCTGAATTCAATGGTATAAATTAAAATTTGATTTAAATTAAAATTACATGTGAAAACCCCAAAAAACACATTTTTGGGGTACAAAACCCCCCTTTGGATGGTGCGATTCATCTGGTTTTCGAACTCGTTCAAATAAATGGTACTTTACACATTTGTACCAAATTTCATTAAGATCGGACCTTTTTCACGAGAGTTATCGTGCTTACGGGCACACACACACACACACATATATATATATATATATATATATATATATGTATGTATATATATATACATATATAAAAATTTTAACGAATGTTGTTTTTGGCATCTGGGGACCTCAAAATGAAAAGTTATCATGGTCTCGGGCTTAAGTCTTACCATGAGACCTACGGTAATAGCTTCTTCCCTATAGGGGAAATTCGCTAAAATGTAATTTAATGATAAAGTAGATATTTGAACTGTCACTAGCAAATATACAGAAGTTATTTTACCCGAAATACACTCTATTTAATAAATGCGTACATCACGAGTTATTGAAAAAAATATTAATACACAACGTAGTTTATTTACTTTTTAGGTATTATTTATATTTTATTGTTTGAATGTTAGATTATATTTTTATATACCTTACAAATTATCTAAAGAATCGAAATATGCGTTTCTTAACAAATCTACCATGAAAAGGTATTTTAATAAAATACATAAATTGGTAAAAAGTACTGAACTAGTTTTACTAAAGAACCGCATTGAACATGGCGGAATGACCTGTTGCATACTCCCGATAAACTGAAGTTGAAGCTGGCCGTGACGTCATAGCCAGCTGGCAGTGCAGCCACACACATAAACTAAAATACTCTCTCCCTGTTTCAAGAACATATAATATACTACAATAGCATATAATGTACCTTAGGTAAAAGGTTGTATAGTGAAAAATTAAGGTTCGCCCAAATATCATAATTGAATGCGTTTCGCAATTACTAATTCTAATAGTTATATCTTAAGTTAGTTATATTATATCTAAACTTGGCAGTTATTAGATACAATATTTTGTATGGTTTAGTAATAAATCCAGAAATATTAAACAACATTAACTTTGTATTCTATATATTTACTAAATGCTACTATAAATCGTAAATCATTTCAAATGTGATATAAATATGGTTGTTCTACTAAAGCAAAGACTAAGGAGCACAATCATTTAACAGCTCTATACCAACACGAAATCTATTTTGTTAATGGCGTCTGGGATAGTTGCTGATCTCGACGGTGGTTGAGATGAATCGCCCCCGGCGGAAATCATCCTGCACGGAGTAGCAGTGCAAGCCACAACATTGACTACTTTTAAATGTATGCGATCAGGTGTACCTTAGAGAAATATTAGATGGCTACAGCTTCTTTAATGATGATGGGATATTTCCACAAGATTGATTGACTATTTTGTGTCTATGTAGATTAAATAATCACATTAATTAATAATTCATTCATTCCAACTAACATTAAATTTGATTAATATTCTTGAAAGCTTTTAATGTATTGAATTTGAGTGTTCACAGCACTGTTTTAGTACTGGCCTATTTTGTGTTATAGGTTATACAAGCTTTTATATTTTTAATAGAACAATACTAGCCTACCGGTTTATATTTATGACCTCAATTTATAATAAGTAAGTCTAATTTAAATAATGGAGAGGATCGTACTTGTAGCATTGCAAGCTGAAAAATATACTGTAAATTTATACGATTATGTTTGTCTTAAAGTATGATTGTCAATACAATTTAATTTAATAATACATTTAATACAAATAAATATAAATATAAAATAATTAATACTAAATTTAATTTTAATATACATAATTTTATTAATCCTAATTGTAATTATTTAATATTAATATTTAAAATATCTTATAAGATCCGTTAGACATTTTAATTTCATATATTTGATTCCTTTATATTCTCAGTATTAAAAAAAAAATTCATGTCATATACTTTTCCTATATTATATATTAATCATAAAAATACAATAATAGTATATACTATAACAAACAAACTTCAAAGATACATGTTTGCTGCTCAATATTTCTTCGAAACACAAGGGCCAGTGATTTAATAGTTAAGATTGATTTTTGTTAATAACCTAGATTATTTTCGTAAGTAATTTCATCCCTTTTTAACAAATTTCCCTCATGGGCAATATAGTACTGCTCTAGGTGGTAAGCTGTTTTTTATGCATATATATAAATAGACAAAAAGTAACTGAACTGTTATTGATCAACGTGTCTAAGTACGTGTAAGTAAATAGTATCTAGTGGCACGGTCGTGTCACGTCGCCAAGTCCACCACACGACCCGTGCTATACTAACACGAAGCAGAATGAGACGATTTTTCACTTCTCAAATTAGCGTATTACAACCTTAAGTGAATCTGGCAGTGCATTTATATGATAAACCCTTTCACTAAACACGAAAAATCACAAGAGTTGGTTTAAGAAAGGTCTGAGAAGCGAGAAATTAACGTATAAAAGTAGCCTAAATCTTGTAGTTTTGGCACTTTTCACAAATTGTCCACTTCATTTTGTTCATTAAGCCTAAGAACTTTATTTCTCATCAAACTCGAACGAAATTTCGCACAGACTTCTGTTTTTACTCACATATTTCACTTTTGACACTAAGTTGTAAGTTTTCAAACGCAATATTTTAAAACAAATTATATTAAATTCCACTTTCAAAACTGTTAATGAATTTGATGTCTGCTTTGTTTACATTTACTACGTAAACAAAAATCCAAGTATCGCATGTGTTCCAAAACAAATCTGATAGCCGGCTTGTAAATTCAAATTAAATCATTGAGTGAATTTAACCAAACAAAAGGGTATAGAGGTAATGAAAATATTTTAATTCGTTTAAGCTATACATACTATACATCGAACATAACATAATATGCAATAAACATAATATGAAATCTAAAAACAAAGTCGGGTTAGTATGTTATTTAGTTATATAAGTTAGTTACACCAAACAGCTGTTATATAGATTATATCTAAACATACTTAAAAGGCATAAACATATGTTCATTATGGAAATTCAAAATCTACTTGAATGGCATCTTAAGTTATTTTGTTGATGCCGAAGTTAGTTATATATATATATATATATATATATATATATATATATAAATAGGCGAGTAAGTGTAGCGAACGAGCTCATCTTCATAATGAACGAGCATATTCTCACTAAATAAAATTACTCAATAAGGACATTTGCAATAATTTAAAAGTCCGTTCTAGAGGTTGGCTTTAAAACGGTGTTCTTGCTTCTTTACTGTGTTTTGTCAATATTAACAGCTGTTATATGTTCAATTTAAATTTATTTTAATTTTGCCATAGTTTTAACATTGTAACTTTGAGAGCGTAGGAGGCTAAGACCTGAAGGAGGACGTTTTCAAAAACCACAAAAGTCACATCTAGTCGTTAAGGGGTTTCAAATAACACACAAACGATAATATAATACATAATAGTTTCGCCTAAACAGAGTTGTCACCAAAATTGGCTTAGTTTTTAATAAATAAGTCAGGGTCTTGTTATTAATGGTTCAGTGGGTGTTGTAAAAGACTTTACTAAGGATGCTCACGATGCAATCGAAAACATTATTATAACTTTTAAAGAAAGATATATAGAAACTCAAAGATCGTCCACAAAATTTGAAGTAATTCCTGGAGTATTCGTTTTCCGAAAGCAGTTTCCTATTGCAGTAGCATAATATGCAATTACAATTCACAAAAGTCAGGGATTAACGCTTAACAGTTGTGTTGTTGATTCTGGTTATGCAGTATTTTCATGTGGCCAAACATATGTAGCCTTTATCTTGCGTAACTTCACTCTCTGTTCTCTTAATTCTAAACTTTGAGCCTCAAAATGTTAATGCACAAGAATCAGCTATATCCTAAAATAATAGGCTAAGGAGTGAGTACCGACCAGAATTAAAACAATTGAAAATTGGAATAAAATCTCAAGAAAAAATCCCTGGTCAAATCTGGCAAATTCATAATATTAAATTAGGAGCCATTCAAGACATTACTAACAATATAGACGAACTGGGAAATCTCGGTTTCAAAAAGGTTTATGGTGTGTCATACTATGCAAATTTAGTTTTAAAATATATTTTCAACTGCCCACCAATCGTGACGTTAACAAACAATTACGACACCAATGCTCCACTAAAAAATGGTAATATCCTACCGAAGAAATTGCCAGATTTTAAATTCTATAGATATTATAAATCAACTGGGACCACAATTTAATACAATTCAACAACAAGACTGTGCGGAATTTTTAAATTGCCTTATTTCGAATCATCAACCCCTGTTCACATGTTCAAACCACAAATGTTCAAACTGCAACCACAGCACAACCAACTACGACAGTAAATTTATATTCCAAATTTTCATCCTAATCATCTAAAAAGAAAAGCCAATCTTGATTAACTACTCCACAGTCAATTTATCGCCTGGTTCCCTCTTTGCTGACTCTATATGCACAACTTGTGAAAATTATCACTATCCTACACTCTAATATGAGTAAGGTTTGCGTGCGTGCGTCCGTGTTGCTTTCGACACTTATCTCAATAATGGCACCGACGATTTCCTTCAAATGTTGGAAATAACTAATTTATGGGATGAAAATAACTTCTAGACAGGTCTCATCTCCAGGAAAAATAAAATAATGTAAAAATACACCCGTTTCAGCAAACCTGCATACTCAGCGAATTTAAAGTGGTACTTCCTAAGTCATGAAGCCACTTAGCAACTTTCATTTAAGCGTATTCATAAATAAGCGAGATATGTCATTGTATTTATTCTCCATAAGAAAAAAATTAGGGCTGAGTATGCAGGTTTGCTGCATCAAGGACCAAGAAAATCTGATTTTTATGCAAATACCAATGGATCACCACTAGATGAAGCAACATACCAAGTTTTACCAATTTATATTCATAAACAAGCAAGATATCGCATGTTTCTTATTCTCCATAAGAATAACATTATAGCTGCTGAGTACGCAAGTTTGCTGCCATGGGACAACAAAAATGGGTTTTGTATGCAAATATCAGTAAATCCCAACCATATGAAGCCACATGCCGAGTTTCATTAATATATGCTCATTAATAAGCATACATAAAATTTTGCTTATCCTCCATAAGATTAACATTGAACACAATATTTCGGTAAGAAATTAACGTAGAGAAATAATCAAAGTACCAAATTGTATGTTTTTTTAAGCTGGATTCAATAGTGAAAATGAAAATAAGATTAAAATGAAAATTAAATGTGAAAACCCCAAACCTCCCCCCCTTCGGATGGTGCGATTCGTCTGGTTTTCGAACTTATTTAAATAAATGGTAGTTTACACATTTGTGCCAAATCATTAAGATCAGACCTTTTTTACGAGTTATCGTGCTTACGAACACAAACACACACACACACACACACACACACACACACACACACACACACACACACACACACACACACACACACATATACAAATTTTGCTGAATGGTATTTTTAGCATCTGGGGGCCTCTAAATGAAAAGTTATCATGGTCTTGGGCTTAAGTCTTACCATGCCACCTACGGTAATAGCATTCTTCCTTTTAGGGTAAATTCACTAAACAAAAATGGAAATTTAACAAAATGAACATTGGGCTTATGGAGTTAAAATCAATTCAAAATAATTGTAACAGCCGTTTATAATCAATCAACGAACTGTCAAAGTAATACTCACGTTGTTTATGATTATTAACATGTAGTTTCGAGAGAGCAGTGATTAAAACTGTAGTGTGAAGATTACATATACAGAGTATTAAAATAAAACAAAGGGACATTGAGCTATAAATAACAACTGGAGGGATCTAAAAAATGTAGAAAAGAGGCAAATGAGTTTTAAAAAATCCGATTGTCAGTAGGGGATAGTGGTGAAATATTATTCCAAGTCATCTAAACCATTTTTCTTCCCCGAGCAAAGCTCGGCCCCCAGGTACTAATCAAAAACATCCATCTCAGATACAAGTAACTTCATATTTTTTTAACTACAACTTTGGCAAACACATGATAACAAAATTTCAAGTCTAATAATACCCAGTCTACAAATGAAAAAATCAAAATTAATGGAGTTCTATACAAATTTAAAAATGCGGTGTTCCATTTAGAAAACAGTTCAGCATCAGGGCATTACATAGCTTACATTCAAAACAGAAACAAGTGAATAGATGCAGGTGATGAGAAGTGAATGTCAAGAAGTGCCAATATGGTGAAAAAAATGTATGTTATAATGTTTAAAAAACTGCCAGAAAATTTTAAAACTATCTAGGTAAAATTAAGATAAATTAATCTTAATTAATGTTCAATATATTATAATATTTTATCCTTGATATGTATTTTGTTTTATTTCAGTTTGAAATCTCATTTATAAAAATGTTTAATAAACAATTATATAAAAACAAATGATATCATACCCAAAAACACAAAGTGTTGACGGGTTGCCAAGTCCTAAAATGATATGATATCAAAATGTATTCCAAGTCAAAGATAGCACCTTTGATCTGACATTGTTTATCATCACAAATTACTTAAATATGTTAAAATAACAGTGTTCGAAAGATTGTTGGTTATTTTCTATCTGTTCTTGGCCAGCAGCTTCACTGATGCAAAATCTTTATTTTGTAATTAAAAAATCTAAATAAAGTATATTTAAAAATTATAATTGAATATTATAAAAAATTATTATCTGCTGGCCAAGAACAGATAGAACATAACCAACAATCTTTCGAGCATTGTTATTTTAACATATTTAAGTAATTTGTGATGATAAACAATGTCAGATCAAAGGTGCTATCTTTGACTTGGAATACATTTTGATATCATATCATTTTAGGACTTGGCAACCCGTCAACACTTTGTGTTTTTGGGTATGATATTTCACTGCTAGTCACGAAAGTGACCTATTTTAGGGCATGATAGCATTTTACACGAGAAAATCCTATCGAGCCCCGAAATAGTACTTTTGTGACGAGTAGTGAACGATACTTTTCATCACGTTGCAAATAACTACCCTAAGCTATAAAACAAAATTATCTGATATTTTATAGTCTATTCATTTTCTATAAGTAAACACAACTTGGTTTACAATTAATTTTAGTATTAAGGTGAGCTGTTTGATCATAGAATTGTAAAAACAAATAAGGATATTACACTGGTGCTCCTGTTGAGAAAAATGGGGACTTATATGTGAATTTAATTGGTTGATACGTATATGTATAGTATACTTTACCTGAATGAAGTTTGAAAACCAGACAAGTCGCACAATCTGAAGGTTTAAGGGAGTTTTGTATCCCAAAAGTAAAGTCTTACAAATATTTTAAATGAAGAAAAAATAATGTTTGCTAGAATTCTGCTTAAAGACCAATTAATTAGTATTTTTAGTTATTTGTTTACCTTAATTATTGACTTATATATTGAATTTGATAAATTCAGTACGTTTTAAAATGCTATTTAATTTAGAGTAAATAAAATTTTATATCACGCTTAGTTATAAATTTATAAATTTAGTCAATAATATTAATGTTTGTGTTTATCTTCATTTGGTTGTTGTCATATTTGTAAACGTCTGTTTTTGTGATTCTCGTTGCAGTTATTCACCAAAATTAGTCCTAATATTAATATCATGTAGGATAAATCCAATGTTAGCATCTAACGCATGGTGCAAACATAATTCAAAATTGTATAATTTAAATATAATGCAAAATTGCAAACGGAGCATTGCAAGATGCATTGCAATTTGCAATGTTATGTTGTTAGAGGATGTAAATAAGATATGAAGTACCTTAAAAACTTACTACGAGTTTTATTTTACAATAATATTGTAGAGACGTTTGAAGTGGTAATTATTATTATAAAAAAATTAAAGCAACAAATAGATAATAAAATTGCCTCTGTATGTGATATGCGAGCCTTTAGTAACAACAGGCCAGACACGTGACCTTGTTACTCCCGGCTCACCAACGCAATTATCTTATTTGTGGCTGGCTTCTCAATTACCATAAATAATCACTGGTAATGGCGGATATTACAGTTAGTTGTGGTAACAAAGGTTATCAGACCCCCTCCCCTCTCTGTGATATGCGAGCCTCAGTAACAAGCGGCTCGCAATTATCGCAATTATCTCATCTGTGACTGGCATCTTTATTACAATAAAGAATCACTGGCTGTGGTGGTTGTTACAGGTGGTAGTAGTAACAAAATGTTATCAGGCCCATCCCCTCTCAGTGATATACGAGCCTCAGTAATAGGCGGCTCACCATCCAATTATCTCATCTGTGGCAGGCATCTTTATTACCATAAAGAATCACTGGCTGTGGTGGTTGTTACAGGTGGTAGGAGTAACAAAATGTTATCAGACCCATCCCCTCTCAGTGATATACGAGCCTCAGTAACAGGCGGCTCACCATCCAATTATCTCATCTGTGGCTGGCATCTTTATTACCATAAAGAATCACTGGCTGTGGTGGTTGTTACAGGTGGTAGGAGTAACAAAATGTTATCAGAACCATCCCCTCTCAGTGATATACGAGCCTCAGTAACAGGCGGCTCACCATCCAATTATCTCATCTGTGGCTGGCATCTTTATTACCATAAAGAATCACTGGCTGTGGTGGTTGTTACAGGTGGTAGGAGTAACAAAATGTTATCAGACCCATCCCCTCTCAGTGATATACGAGCCTCAGTAACAGGCGGCTCACCATCCAATTATCTCATCTGTGACTGGCATCTTTATTACCATAAAGAATCACTGGCTGTGGTGGTTGTTACAGGTGGTAGGAGTAACAAAATGTTATCAGACCCATCCCCTCTCAGTGATATACGAGCCTCAGTAACAGGCGGCTCACCATCCAATTATCTCATCTGTGGCTGGCATCTTTATTACCATAAAGAATCACTGGCTGTGGTGGTTGTGTCAGGTGGTAGGAGTAACAAAATGTTATCAGATCCATCCCCTCTCAGTGATATACGAGCCTCAGTAACAGGCGGCTCACCAACGCAATTATCTCATCTGTGGCTGGCATCTTGATGAACATAAAGTATCAACGGCCATGGTGGTTATTACAGGTAGTAGTGGTAACAAAATTTTATCAAACCCCTCTCTCTGTGATATGTTAGCCTCAGTTGTAGGCTAGTCACGTGACCACGTTACTCCCAGCTCACCGGTGAAATTACCGCATCTGTTTCTTGATTACCACAGAGCCACGGTAGTCTATGACCACTTATACTGGTAGTTATCCAAATTTGTTTAGTTTGCTGTTATATCACTAAATTCGGTTGAATTAGGACTATAATATCCATTTCATACATATTTTCTTAAAATTTGTCCGTATTTTAATCTATGTACCCATTAAATGTCCTGTGTTATTAAGGAACTGTGTTTTAAATATATATTTATAACTGAAATCATGGGATACGAATAATCGTTGAATATAATGTTTTTTGTTCTTGTTTAATGTATAAACTACTATGAAAAATAATCCATAAGTATTTATTTTAATTGGAGTTCACATGAATTAAACTATGTTATACTATACTAAACTGAAACACAATAATTATATACTTGACATTTTATTACATACAAGTTGTTGGTCTTATACTTCTCTCAGTAATTAATCTAAGCCCACGATAAGACATGCTGTAATTAATCAAGCCCCAGCTCTGTTATTAGTGCCAGAGTCCGGAGTAATTACTTTATCCTAGGCGGTGAAGACGGCTCAGCCAGATGTACAGCTTATCTTATCTCGCCAGTAAAGCGAATCTCATTGCCGAGTCTCTCTGGTTGATGAGCTACAACTCTACGGCATAAAAAGAACAACATCACTGCTAACTGTAGACTTTCAATAGAATGGAGTACGTACTATGGCGAAATTAACTGTAGGAACTTAATTACATGTAATTAATAAGTACTAATGATTAAGATTCGAGAAAGAGTTGTAACGCATTATCTCAGAACTAATTGTATACACTCATAGTAAAGATTGTAAAGGTGAATACAAACAAATATTTATATTAATAAACCAGATTAATCCAGGATAAAAATAATAGACGAATGTCCAATGAAAGCTGGATACAGTTTTACCTTTTTAAACATTTGTCCAGTTTCGCTCACAATCGAGCTCAGATTGTTACTTTAACCAATTCAGCTAGGTTACGATTACAAACTACACCATTTAAAATTCTTTAAGATCGTCTATTTACAAATGTATTTTTTAGTTAACGTTATCCAGAAATCATTACTTGTTATATAACTGTTATGTATGTGGGACGTAGTTAATTTAAAACGTCTTACATGACTACAAAAAATATTACCTTAACTGTATTTATATAATATTTCATCGGTTCATGATCGATTCAACCGAACAAATCCGATAGCTTTGTCCCATTCTATACACCATATAAAATATTCACCATATATCATCCAAATAAAGTATTCATACATAAAATTCATAAAATATTTAGTGTAAACTTTTTTAAAATTATTTTAATAGATATAGGAGCATATACTTATATTTCATTACAACTAATGGTTAACGCCGTGGAACGAAAATACCTTTAATAGCAGATGATTTTTTTAAACAAAAATTGTAAACTTATTAACCTCCCAAGGTAAGGAACTTACTCACATAACGTCAATTCCAACATTGTGCACAACTTAATGATATGAAGTTGACTGTACCAAATATATTTTAAATCTACGTCATGGAGTTACTTTTAAATGAAAATGCATTCAAATAAAGCCACGATTGAGGTGGTGACTAACAAATTACGAGCCAAGTGTAAAATCATAATTTGTTGTCATACCTTCTTGAGGGAGTTGAGCAATCTCCAATATGTAATTTGTAATCATTACTTAATATGAGAATGTCCAAGGAATTATCCCTTAGTGGTCCCAGTCCCAATGGTCTTGTTAAACACAACAACGTTATTTGTAGCAGGATTATGGCAATGTTGTTATGGGAAGTGAAAGTTTGGTTTAACTGTCGGGTCTTTATTGTTTGTCAATAGTGCTTTGGGGAAACTGACTTTGCCAACTTGAGTGTAAGTGATCTCTAGGGACATTTCCCACAGTTAACATACAAATTTGCTTACATAATGGATCAAAGAATTTATTTTTGTAATGTGCTTAACGCCTGAAAATCAACTGTATTTTTCACAAAAACAAGTCCTTTTTGTCTTTCAGCTTTTCTTTAAGCAAATTTCCCATTTACACAAAGGACTGGAAGCAGAAAGGTAGGTGGTATGGTATTATTTAGGCACTAGACCATGATAACATTCTGTTTTGATATAAAAGCATTCAACTGTGTCTAAATGTTGACATAATTAATTGTTTGATATACGATAAAAGATTTTTTTGCCTGGGAGTATCTAAACTCTCTCTGGAAATTTTTTCGAGGTCGATAAAAACCATAAAAATGCGTATTACCATGCAGGGTGTCTTGATAGTATTTCTATATATATGTCATTGTGCTTTTTTCCACAAGTAAATTTTATCCCAAGAACAATTTAGACGTATTGACATTAAAATTGCACATTATATTATTCTATAAAGCTAATTTTATTAATAATTAGACGTTTCTTACTTTCAATGGTCCAAAATGACAGCCTTTTTAGTTTTTAAAGGCTAAAATAAAACAAAAAACATTAAACTCTTCGTAAATTTATATATATACATATAACATGTAGGTTCTGAACAAACAAAAAAATTGTTTACTAATATTAGCACAATGGAAGAAATTAAAAGTCACAAATTGCAAGTATATATATTAAATTACGTTTTATAAACTTTATGTGTTTATTAAATAAACATCACATATCAAAGAGACATAGGACTAAAGCCTTCGTATGGTAAGCTTTATGTTTACATGATATTTCATGTTATGTTATTTGTTAAATTTTAAATTTAATTATTTTGCATGCTATTTTGGACCTCAGTAACAACTTCTCAAAGCTTCTGAAGAGAGTTTGGAAACACCCCGTATAATATTTTTTACCAAATCATAATAAATAAACCTATATTAAACTAAATTTTGCAAACTTTAATTAAACATTGTAGAACGTGAGTGTACTACTTAGCTAGAAATACTCAGAGCCACGACTCGAGATCTTTGATGCTGTGGTGTCCTAGAAAATCTCCGCCAGTTCATCTTCATCTATCAACGTTACTTTGTAGCTGCCTCTCAACCCAGCTTCAGGCCGAACTCCTTTTATTACAGTCGTAATGCCAAAGGGACATGAACGTTAATTCTGTAAATAAGGTGATGTCTATGCCAAAATTTTTAACATTGTTTACATATATTCCGATTTGTTATACTTATTTGGCTGTAGCTGATACATGAATTAGATTAATTAACATAATTAAAATTCGTTTAAACTGATTATACCTAACTATGCGCTTTAATTTGTTCGTTTATTTATCTAAATTAAAGTTTATTTTGTTAAATAATATAAATAATTACACGATCTAAAAGTATGTGTCATTTGATGACACGTGTCTTTTCTCAAAACATAATTTGATCGAAATGTAATACACCACTTTGCATGTATTTGATATTTTGTGTTGACAGATCGATAGAAGTTAAATTATAATTAAAACTGCTTAGTGCAATGTTTTATACAATTTAGTTTACACAAATAATATATAATTATGTTAGAAAAATTCATGCGATTTGCATATGAATAGAACTAAAACACATAAACATAAAGAAGTCCAGAGAATGACAAATGGTAGATATTTTCAGCTTACAAGCAATGCTGTATGCCCTTAGGACAGATTTACGTATTATATATCCTCATATTTGGAGAAGGAAGCTGTTTATTGTTGGAAATAAAACGTATATATTATTTATGTACTTTTAAAAGTTTATAGAATCAGTTTATAGTACCCGAATATTTTGTAATAATTTTAAAAGTGTATTGTTCGATGTTTAAAGGAAATAGACTTAGTGTAATTTTCTGTAAAGTAATAAAACTTACAGTATTTTAATATTTTATGAGAAAATTTGAATTTGAAACAATAAATATAATACCGAATGTTTATTAGGTTAATATATTGGGAATATATTAGGTAAATAAGGTTAGTTTGAGGCACAACGAACGTATCAATAATGTATTTTGTGGAAGAGAATCTACTAACCTACACGTGAAATAACATTATATAGACATATATCAATTGACTTAAGTGAATATATATATATTTTTTTTTCACGTTTAGAAGTTTTAACACACACATCCTGTAAATCAATGATTCTACTTAAATTGTTCATAAAATAAAATACAAAAACGGAAACAATTCAAGGCAATGAAAGATAAAAAAAAAACGATTATTTGAGAGATCGTGTTAAACACACATTTATGTTTTTATAATTTAAGAATTATAGAAAAACCATTATAACCAATAAATACTACACATAATTTTACTCATGCAAAGTAATATTATAAAACAATTTATTGAAGAAAAATTACACTTAAAATAAGTGGTCAACTAAGGTATGTTAGATATTAAATATTTACATAAACGGAATAAGATAACAATCTTACATTTTGAGATAATTTAATTCTACTTTTATTTGAATTTAATTAAGATTATAAAGTTACATCATGAAACGTAGGAAGAAGTACTCCTTATATTCCACACCTGAACGTAATTGCAGGCTGACAAACAAAACCGTTTCGCACCAAATCTCGACGTCTTTCCTAAATTAAACTGTTCCAAGATATTCACCAAGATAATTAAAATGTCTTATTTAACGTTTATTATTAAAAATATAATTGATTGGCTTCCGCCAGTAAGGTTGTAAGCGACAAATTTTACAAAATCGAGATTTCTATGCAGTAAGGTTGGGAACGACATCCTAAACTAGTGCAGGGTATTTATTTGTTGACATATTTTAAGTTGGTAATACTAGGACTAGTGTAAAACCGTGAGTTTTTGTTCCCGCCGTGCAGTAGCCTTGCATGTGTTCGGGATGGCAACACCACCGCGGCTGAGTCTTTCGCCTTCGGATATAAATCGGCTTAATCGCAGAAAAATCGTTCAATTAACATTCAAAACTAGCCCTGGAATGATTGAAAAGTAATTAGGAATGCCGGGCAACCCTACATCTGTGAAAAGAAAAAAAACACTGTACCACGAATACTACCTCTACGTGAGGGTCGTGTTATAACCACCGAGTTCCCAAAACTCTTGTTTATCATAAAACTAAACATTACCAGTTTTACAAGTTTTAAAGTTGAAAATTAAAGGGCTTAAGGCTGTTTACAAGAAATATTTTTCATTTAATTTAATGTTATACATTGAGTCTTTTGTTTAGTTTATTTTTTCCATAAAATAAATTTAGTTTCAAGGTAAATATTTAACTTTTCCATTTTAGGACATGTACAGTATGTGTATCTTAGTGTAATAATCTACTTGAGTACGTATAACAGCTTTAAGCTTTTTTACACAATAATGCTGAAACCACCATTAAACCTAAAAAGTTGTGAAGAATTTGTAAAAGACTGTCGTTTACAAAGTTTTTGCAATTCTGAAATCACGTATTTGCTCATATCGTAATTACTACATGAGATATTACTGTAATATTTATTTAAATGACCACTTGTACTATTTAACACATGTGTGACCAAATAAAAATATATTCCATTGTTGTTTTTCTGGGTATTTGTGTTTTCTTTCCCTGAAAAATTTGCATTTTGTCTTTTACAACGTTACTGGCGGGATCCATTCAATTATGTAACCAAAGTAATACACTAGTAATTTTATAATTCGTAAGGAAACATAATTTAAAATCAAACATTACAAATTGTATTTTATTTAAGCTGTGCATTAAGCAAATATAAGCCGTTACTCATTTAAAGATTAGTAAATTTGTTAGTTTTCTCATTTTGGATCTTACTTGCAGGTTAAATACCAATAATCCATATTATTATTACGCTACATGTAAACTTTATAAATAATACGCTTTTTTAGACCTACCCCCACATATTATACAATAAAACGCGCGTCTAGGTGTGCATATGTACAAACTGGCTTTAGATTTCTAATTTAGGCATCAGGGTTCTGCCCCACGAGACTTTCAAGTCCCCATGTTTTTTTATGGAGGAGAGTTTCATTTGGTTTATGTCACATGAGTAATTTCTTAGTTAAATTCAATTAACTCTTTCCTGCCCGATGATATATTTTTGCAAAATAATTTTTCTCCAAGCTGCCTGAGATAGTTAAGTCAAAATGCTGCAATATAAATCATATTTGGAGAGGTATATTCATGTTTTGAAGGTTGGCCGGACTGAAATAATGGATATTTTCAGCTGATTTTAGTAAAAAAGAAAAAAAAGTGAGGGAAACACGGATTTTACAACACACTGGATTTTGGAGACTTTGATGCGTTATTTAGGTAAGATTTAAAAATCATTCAGTAATGAAAAAAATACTGTGTTATATATTATGATTTTGTAAAGCTGTTATTGGGATTTACAAGTTGCTTTTTGCATCTCCAACCGAATGAGAGTTAATTTATATTTTGTGTCAAATTAATCTCATCGGGTTTTTATGAAAAGTTGTAAACCTAGGTTCGACCTCTGTTATCAACAGCTATTATAATAATATCTTATCATAAAGAAAATATAATTTGCTAAATAAAATACATACACATATATATTTTACATGTATATAAACCTATATGTGTGCGTGCGTTTCGTAAATATTTTTTGTTAATATTTGTGGAGTTTTAACAAAAACTTAATTCAATGGAATATATTGTTAGTTTATTTACAATCTAAATAAATAACCAATACAATACCTACGTTCCAAATATTTTTAGGACAGTATATTTATATGTTTATGTATTATGCAGACCATGGACGAACGGCATATCACCGGATCCGAAATTAACCGCCTCCTAAGAGGGAACCTATCCGATATCGAGGAACTTGCTGACGTCGAAGAGGACATACAGGTACCAGAGGATGTTCGGTCTGCTCAACTAGCAGAGTTCGAAGATTTTCTTCAACAATATGAGATAGACAACGAGGTGAGTGATAGTGATACGTCTATTATTGACCATGATAATTCTGGTCTTCCTGATGAACCTGGCCATGACCAACAACCTGTCATTGAGAATCACCAACCTGATGGTAACCAGCAGCATCCTGTTGCTGAAATTGCAATTGAGGAATTACATAATGAAAATGTACCCTTAATTAATAGACTCGCAACAAAAGGGCAAAAGCAATAGCAAAAACAACGTGATATAAAACGTTAGAGAAACAGAACAGATGACGAAGTTTTTCCAAAATTGAAAACTTAAATGACCATTCAAACACCACAACGTTTCCTCTCCCCGGGAATATTATGGTCGATACAAAGATGAAGATATAATAAAAAGCCTAGCAGAAGAAACAAATTTATTCTCTGCTCAAAAAACAGGAAATAGTACTGGAACCTCGTCCTCAGAAATCGAGCATTTCCTAGGTATTCAAATGATGACTTCAACTGTAAAATTTCCCTCTTATAGACGATACCTCTTATGTTGCGAACTGGAGTGATGAAACTCGGTACAGTCCAATTGCGGAGACGAAGTCTAGAAACCGATTCCAAACTTTAAAGTCCAATTTCCATATAAATGACAACACAATCCTGCCCGATGGATATGATTCTAATCACGATAAGCGATTCAAGGTGTGACCTTTTGTGAATGCTGTAAGAGAAAATATGAAAGCGGATCCCTTAGATGACAAAATATCAGTAGACGAGATAATAATCCCGTTCAAAGGCTGATCAGTAATGAAACAATATAACCCGAAAAAGCCACACAAGTGGGGATCAAGGTTTTTTCGTTAGCTTCAAAATGTGGCATTGTCCACGTTTTTGAGATTTACGTGGGAAAAGGAACAGTCACTGAACCAAAGCTAGGTATTTGCGGTGATATTGTCATTCCTCTGGTAGAAATTGTTCCAAGGAATAATAACTACAAGATTTATATGGATAACTGGTTTAACTCGCCAGTTAAAATACTGTGTGAACTAAATACATTTGGAGTTTAGGCAGTTGGCACTGTAAGACCAGGCAGGATTGGCCGGTGCCCGTTTACAGATGACAAGACCCTTCTTTCCGAAGGTCGTGGAAACTTTGACTTAAAGATTGATAGTGATACAATATCATTGCATGTAAGTGAGCAGACAACAAGACAGGGTGCCTGACATCAACTTTTGTGGCGGCAGATCCTGTTGACAATGTTCTTCGATGGTCAAAAGCTCAGAAGCAAAGAGGTCCTGTAACTCGGCCAGCGATTGTGAAGGAATACAATCAAGCAATGGGGGGGCATTGACCTCCACGACATGCTAGTAGAGTTGTACAATATTGATATAATAAAGTGCGCAGGTACTACATAAGGATAATTATGCACTTGATCGATATGTGCCTAGTAAATGCATGGTTGCTCTTTCGAAGAGATTTGTTAACATTACAACCAGGCACTAAATACATGCCACTTACAAAATGTTAAAATGTTTATGATCACATTCATTGTTTGAGACTGAAATCAGACAAAAGAAGCGGGGTCGTCCATCCATTACTGAGCCTCCAGTACGGCAAAAGCGCAAGTATGAAATCCCTGCCGGACCATCAGACGAATAAAGGTTTGACAACACAGACCACTGGCCTATCCCTGGGTGTGACAGGAAGAGATGCAAGATGTGCATCGGAAGTTACAGCGAAGTGAAATGCTCGAAATGCGAAGTGAATTTGTGTCTAAATGAGAAACGAAACTGCTTTGTCGCGTTCCACCGTAATGACAGAGTAAGGTTATTTAGGACTGTTTAACAAACTTATTTTTAAACTTTTGTGTTATGTATTCATGTAAAGTTCAGGTATTTCATGTATTAACTCAATTATTTTGTGAAAAATAAATAATCTTAGTTATAATTTTAAAGTTGTTTTATATTTGCCCCTCCCCAGACAGTTACTATCGTTGAGCCAAACATGACTCATAAAAGTACCTTTTTATAACCGTAAGGAAAATTTTGAGTAAAATATTTTATTTTTGTATTATTTAGTCATAAAACAAACCTTAAACACACAAAAAAATGTTTCTAACCGGTATTTTTTCTATTAAACGTATACAAGATGTTATATGTAAAAGTGCATTCAATTTTACTTTAAAACATAATTTTAGGTGTTATTATTATTTTTTATTTGTTTGGGGAGAGGAGAAAATGCATTTAAGCACACTGGTGGTCAACTTGTAAAGTGTAAATCTGTTTATTTAAACCGTCTGCCCACACCCCAGCCCCATACATGAGCACCGAGCACGGGCTGGACTGCGACCACCGTCTGCCCACACCTCAGCCCCGTACATGAGCACCGAGCACGGGCTGGACTGCGACCACCGTCTGCCCACACCTCAGCCCCATACATGAGCACCGAGCACGGGCAGGACTGCAACCACCGTCTGCCCACACCCCAGCCCCATACATGAGCACCGAGCACGGGCTGGACTGCGACAACCGTCTGCCCACACCTCATCCCCATACATGAGCACCGAGCACGGACTGGACTGCGACCACCGTCTGCCCACACCCCAGCCCCATACATGAGCACCGAGCACGGGCTGGACTGCGACCACCGTCTGCCCACACCCCAGCCCCATACAAGAGCACCGAGCACGGGCAGGACTGCGACCACCATCTGCCCACACCCCAGCCCCATACATGAGCACCGAGCACGGGCTGGACTGCGACCACCGTCTGCCCACACCCCAGCCCCATACATGAGCACCGAGCACGGGCTGGACTGCGACCACCGTCTGCCCACACCTCAGCCCCGTACATGAGCACCGAGCACGGGCTGGACTGCGACCACCGTCTGCCCACACCCCAGCCCCATACATGAGCACCGAGCACGGGCTGGACTGCGACCACCGTCTGCCCACACCTCAGCCCCGTACATGAGCACCGAGCACGGGCTGGACTGCGACCACCGTCTGCCCACACCCCAGCCCCATACATGAGCACCGAGCACGGACTGGACTGCGACCACCGTCTGCCCACACCCCAGCCCCATACATGAGCACCGAGCACGGGCCGGACTGCGACCACCGTCTGCCCACACCCCAGCCCCATACATGAGCACCGAGCACGGGCTGGACTGCGACCACCGTCTGCCCACACCCCAGCCCCGTACATGAGCACCGAGCACGGGCTGGACTGCGACCACCGTCTGCCCACACGTCAGCCCCATACATGAGCACCGAGCACGGACTGGACTGCGACCACCGTCTGCCCACACCCCAGCCCCATACATGAGCACCGAGCACGGGCTGGACTGCGACCACCGTCTGCCCACACCCCAGCCCCATACATGAGCACCGAGCACGGGCTGGACTGCGACCACCGTCTGCCCACACCTCAGCCCCGTACATGACCACCGAGCACGGGCTGGACTGCGACCACCGTCTGCCCACATCCCAGCCCCATACATGAGCACCGAGCACGGACTGGACTGCGACCACCATTTGCCCACACCCCAGCCCCATACATGAGCACCGAGCACGGGCTGGACTGCGACCACCGTCTGCCCACACCCCAGCCCCATACATGAGCACCGAATACGGACTGGACTGCGACCACCGTCTGCCCACACCTCAGCCCCGTACATGAGCACCGAGCACGGGCTGGACTGCGACCACCGTCTGCCCACACCTCAGTCCCATACATGAGCACCGAGCACGGGCTGGACTGCGACCACCGTCTGCCCACACCCCAGCCCCATACATGAGCACCGAGTACGGGCTGGACTGCGACCACCGTCTGCCCACACCTCAGCCCCGTACATGAGCACCGAGCACGGGCTTGACTGCGACCACCGTCTGCCCACACCTCAGCCCCGAACATGAGCACCGAGCACGGACTGGACTGCGACCATACAAAAGTGTTTTGTTTTAAGTATTATGAGAAAAACCAATTTTATCGTAATAATATGACAGATAATTCAGCATACAAAATGAATATAATGTTGATTTAACAAAGTTGGCCTATACGAAAAAGAATAAACATAGTACGTAGGGTAGCATACCATTGAAAAGGTCTTGTAAATCCTAGCAACTTTCTAATTTACACCAACCTTGAATCTCTTTCCTTTTCCTGCAATCAGCAAGAAACATTATTTTCCCATATTAAATGTATGTTGATTTGCATTACACTTGCGTGTATTCTGTGGCCACATTCGTTTTACGTGTTACGTACAATTGAGAACGTGGAAAACATTTGGAAAGTACTTTCAGATAATAACAAATTAATTTAGCTTTTGATTTGATTCAATGTAAACCGTCAGGGATGGTAATTGATAACACTATATTAATAGTGCAATGGGAAAAGTGTCAAATGTAAATGTTTATTTTAATTTAGTCAGTAAACTGATTGCAATACATAAATTGCACAACCTAAGGCTTCATGTAATTAAATTCAAAGCCTTTAATAAAATATATACAAAATTGCACAACTAGATATTCGTCTCATGTTTAACTATTTATCATCATGAATTTAGAAAGGTGACTTTTCGTCTTGCGTACATCTCCTCATAAGTTTTCAATGTAGGCAAAACACCACACAATTTATATTGTAATGCGGTGTAGTACTGTTGACAGTATTACCGCTGGTCCAAATATGGAAGGACAAACCTTGTATTGCCGCTCTCTAACGTGGATGTTAACTTATGTGAGTATTTAAATCTAAATATCAAATTAATTCAATTTACAAAACCAATAACGTTAAAAAATAACATTTGTTAATTTTTTCAAGCGTATTTAGAGCAAGAGTGTTTTATGTTCTATCCAGGAATGTAAACACCGAGACATTTCGCATTCCGAAACTGAAATTCAATCTAACATGAAATGCGTAAAATTTCCCCACCGGATCTCAGGATGTCTTAATTTAGTTCAAATGTTTAACTTAGCCAAACAAAATAATTTATATTATTCTTTGTTAACATTAGTTCTATTTTCTAAGTTTTCCAGGTTTTGAAACCATACTAAAAATATTTGTATAATTCTTGGTTTTAGGATGTGTAGTACTAGAAATTATGAAGTGAAAAATGATAATATTAGAAGCTATTAATGGAAATAAGAAATGTATTCTTAGAAACGGTCTTATTGCTTTATGGAAATCTGTAACTTTTTTAAGAAAAAGTATACGCTTTGTCTATTTAGTAGCAAGAAAACTTCCGTTGAATGCATATTATATTGTATGTTATTTGCATATGTAATGTATGTATTACGTTCAGTGTTGTATTATCATATTTAAAAGTATGAAAGAACACTCATTTTAGTTTGATATAAATGGATCTGTTTAAAAAATGAATGAAACTAAATGAAATATGTAATTTGTATAGAAACATGTTGATAAATCACTTTATTATTGAAAAACAAATTGTAATCTGCAAACAATTTGTAATCTTTTGAGATTTGTTTATAAAATATTCCTATTACATCAACAGTTTAATCTTGCGTAGTCCTTATTCTATAGATTGAAATATCTATTTTTAGCTCAAACATATATATACAGTAATCTTTTGACGTATGTTTGTAAAGTAATAAAACACATTACACTACGTACCTAGGGAGGCGATAAAATTCACACGACGTGCATCGTCACATAATAGCACTTTAAAATTACCAACCTTTTATTACTTTGGGGTACATAAATAGTACGTAAAAACTTTAAAACTAATGGAAAATGTAGCAGTTATGAAAGAAAACAAATTAATAATATGTATACAAATAATATATATATTTTTGTATCAAACTAATTGAAATGCCATGATTCGTCCGAAATGTTATTGATAACATATTTACTTCGAAGACATTATTCGTCCAACCTAAAGTACTAAACCTTTTGTAAATAATTTGTTTCTTCTCTTAAGTGGTGTAATGTTTGATTTAAATACAAACTTTAATAACCAACAAATATTAGTTGTTTTTTTTCAGTTAAAGTAAAACTTTATATTAATTACTTAAATTTTAAATAAAAAAATCTCATAACTTAATATTTTTATTACAAGTCTATATATTTGGCAAGGTTGAAAAAATATGGTTTGAAAAAATATGGTATAGTACATTAAACAGGGGGCATAATTTATAGCCTGGGCTGGACTTCGCTGATCTCTTGACGGATGTCAGCGGTTAGACGACAAACTCCGGGACATTATAGCAGACAACGGCTATTTGTTACTGTGGAGAGGTAAACACCATGGATTGTACGGCATGAATAAGCTGGATGCGTTGTTTGTTTATTTAAAGCTTTAAAGTTATAAGTTCATTTTTGCTGTTTCAAAGAATCTGATATGTAAACCATATTTAGGAAGTTTAAACATATGGGAAATTTTCGAAATGGCCTTATTGTAGGTTTAACTTACTGCTTATAATTTTATAAATTACACTAACTTTGTTTAAAAATTGGTAAAATTCACTACACATTAAAACTATTATTAATTTACCAAAAGATTTAAATTTACAAAATAATCCAAAATTATCTAAAGTTGTAAATCGTGATATTTTAACGACCTATTGAAAGAGTTTTATCAACTAAAACCGTTAAAAATATAATTTTAAGGGAAATTAATCACACTTTAAAATAAAATAACAATTAATACTGTATATCAAACAATACACATAATATTTTTATTTGGCCTATAAGATGTTAACTGTTTTATAATAGATATGTTGCATAAAACAATCCATAACAGTATAGTTAGTAAAAACGAATATGTATATAACACAACTCAAACTTACCTTAATTTATTAGTTATGTTTGTTTAGGGTGTCACTCCATTTAAGGAAAACCTAACTTCTGTCTCTAAGTTATTGATAATTGTAATTTAGTTGTATATAACATGAATTAAATATTTATTTTTCGTAACGTTGCATTGGTCAACTACACATAAACAAAATGTATTTTTTATTTAGAACTTAAGAGGAAAATAACAAAAGAGGAAAAACTAACCTATTGTATATATTTATATAAAACTTAACATTTTACATGTTGTTATTAGTAAATTAAAGTCAATGTAATTATAACTGAAAGCAGGTCGGTTGTACACAAAATTCAGTAACTTACCTTATTACTATATTTTAGAACAAATTCATGTAAAAATAATAGCATATAATTTATAGAAAGTAAAGAAATATTCAACAAAGCTTTTTCCTTGGAAAGACTTTTGGTTTTATTTGCATACGTAATTTACATATGATAGCTTATACAGGGTGTCACAAAAAAGTGTGATGGGCTGTACAGGACCTAATTCTACATGCAAAAATAAGTCAAAACTGAAGAATAACATTTTTTGGATTTCGGCTTAGTTTAGCCGTAATCCGCCATTTTGTTTTTTTGGGAAAATATTTTTTATTTCAAAAACCCAATGAGATATTTTTACGAAACTTGGCAAAAGTGTTTACACTAAAGTAAGTAACATTTGTAAAAAAAAATTTTTTTACCTTTCCAAATTTCAAAATGGCGGCCATTTGAATTTTTTATGCCAAATTTCATGAAAACCGGTACCTAAATCAAAGTTTTCAAGACACAAAATTTGTTGTATTAATTATAACAAATCCAACAAAACAAAAATGAATAAAATCGGTTCATAAATAAAGAAGCTGTGTTTATTTTAGTAATTTAGACTGAAATTACTTAATTACATTACATAAATTATTATTACATAAATTTCAGTCTAAATTACTAAAATAAACACAGCTTCTTTATTTATGAACCGATTTTATTCATTTTTGTTTTGTTGGATTTGTTATAATAAATACAAAACATTTTGTGTTCTGAAAAATTTTGATTTAGGTACCGGTTTTCATGAAATTTGGCATACAAATATTCAAATGGCCGCCATTTTTAAATTTGGAAAGGTAAAAAAATATTTTTTTTACAAATGTTACTTATTTTAGTGTAAACACTTTTGCCAAGTTTCGTAAAAATATCTCATTGGGTTTTTGAAATAATAAATATTTTCCCAAAAAAAACAAAATGGCGGATTACGGCTAAACTAAGCCGAAATCCAAAAAATGTTATTCATCATTTTTGACTTATTTTTGCATGTAGAATTAGGTCCTGTATAGCCCATCACACTTTTTTGTGACACCCTGTATAATGCCTCGTAAAAAGGAACCTTAAGTTGTTAACACGTGTTTTAACTTGATTATTGCATACCCATTGCCCATAATAACATCAGAAACAGTTATTTAGCATAATTAAAATTAGCACTGCTTACAAAACATAAGAGAAGTAGACGCACCGAATGACTATTGATTTGTCCAGCCATTTTTTTCTATCCAATTATGTTCGAATTTAAATGTTTAGCTTTACTTGCCTAATCTTGCAGGCCCCAGGGGAAATTAAGAGGCAAACCCGAGTCCAGAGTTGGCAATTGAGATTAAATTAGTTTAGAAATATATTTAAAATTGAAATTTCAAAGCTTATTATCAGCTAAAGTCATGATATAGCCGAATTCGGTAAAAAAGTAAATATGTAAAGTAAATTAACTGATAAAATCTGTATCCGAATATTGATAATATGTGAATAGTTCAAACAAAAGGTGCTGGTTAATGTCAAACGGAATAGTTTATTTATAGGGCCTCCATAATATCGTGTGTTTGCTGCCTTAAACATGCAAGTACATCAATATAATATTACCACGTCGTCTTAATGTATTACATATTATCTGACTACAATAGGACAAATAACTGGGAACTGATAAATATTTATCATTGGTAAATTTACGTTTATGATCTGCTTTTGTACAAAATGCACCCCCTCAAAAAACGATTTTTTTTTAATAGATGTGAATTAATTTTTTAAAAGACTATCATCAAACTAGAAGTATCCAAAACAAAGTTCAATATCGTACTTGTAAGTTTAATTATTTGAAGTTATTATGTAGTTTAATTAGTTTTATTTTATTGTTAAGATCTAACTGATTTTACTCTTGTTTTCTTAAATTTTAATTTTCACAAAATCTTCAACGTTGTTACTACTTTATGATTCTAAATTTACCATTTTGACTTTATTCTACGTTGTTTTATGAGAAATGTTATGAAAGTTGGCAATATGACGGTAATTTTATTGAACAATAAATAAATAATAACTCACAAACGATACAACAAAAGTCGAGATAATTGATTAACGATAATTATTGAACTGTGTTATACATTTTCTAAAATTTCAGCAAATAACCATACTCTGACGTAGATTTTGAGTTGAACGATAATCAAAGATTTGTATTGTATTGTGTTGTATATTTGTATTGTATATGAGCTACTGTAAACACTTACGTAAGGCAGGAGAAGGCATTCTTAGCAAAAAAGCTTTTATTTCAGTCAACTCATAAAACATCGATCGGCTGGTTTAAGTTATCAAACCAATCATGTATGTTTGTAAACCAATTTTAAGCAATTTTCTGACTCTCCATAAACGCTCATAGCGTATGAAACGCAACTTGAAATTGGAAAATATTGGTATTTTATCAATTTGGGACAATCTATTTAATATAATGGGCATGCATCTTATTTACTTACCTTAAACCCCCTTATTAAAAGTTTAAAAATCTAAAAAAATTAAATTTGTACATTCAAAAAGAAAATAAATGGCTAAATAAATTATAAAATGTTTAGCTCTTAATGCTCTAATCTAATGTTTAACAAGGTTTTGAGCAAGCAAATATTTCGTGAAATCTTGATTTGAAAATATAATTTATGTTTTTATTCATGCATATTCAATAAACAAAATTTGAAAAAAATTGTAAAGTAGTTAATTTAATTTTAATCGGAGGTAAATGTTCAAGTATAAATTTATCAATTAAAATATAATTTTGTATAGCCTCACATATTGGGCCTAGCTATATTTGATTTATTATATAAAAATAACAACAAATTCTAAACACTGAATCGGCGAGAGGTGCAGAAAACAATAGGTGAGTATATATCAGGAGGCCAGCCGAGCGGAAAGTGTCGATTGTCAGCTAGAGCATCCCTTAGGTGATAACCGTCAAGAGCTCCACCTCTACAAAAATATATAAAATAAAATAACTATTCATACTCATTCAACTAATTTACATTTCAATATTTTTACATGTGTAGAAAACAAAATTTAAAAGCAAATAGCGGTTTTGTTAATTGTTTACATTCTTCAAAAACAGAACAAAAAAGCCTGTCTGGGTGTACAAAAAAGTTTTTATTTATTATTTCATAAGGGTGTTTTTTGTCGGTTGACCATAACAACTCAAAAATGTAATACCTAAAAAAGATTGAACCGTCGTGTTGAAGATTATCTTCACCGTTAAATGAGATAAATAAAAAAAACAATTAAAACAATCAAAGTTATAATTTAATGGTTGATTCCCACTTATTTATTTGGCAAAGTACTAGTGGCACCGTCATAAAGCGACAAGGTCAATTAAGTCAGGTGTTTCAATATACAAGCTGCTTATGTGCAGTTATAGTATTGCACATTAAAGTTAGTATACATTAAAATGCTCAGACTCAGTAATCCTGTGTAAGAAGTTAATGAATTAAACTTATGGCACCTTAAACTATCTGGAAATACAAACACAGGTGAACATACGAAGTATGAAATGGTAAAACATATTTACGGTAACTTATATCGGTAATTACAATTAGTCATGTTTTTTAAATACTGTAATAACTATCTGACTTGTCGATGAAGCTATTAAATATTACTTCTACTAAGTACGTGCACGTGCTATCTTATTTAAACCAGGATTAGAGCTTAAACAATAACAATCGTGTATATTATGTTTATTTACTGTACAGGATAAAATACACTATGTCTCACAGCACTAAAAAATATATTTAGACTTATACTACAAGACGGTAAATATACAAAAATATGGTACAAGGCAAAACAATCCCTTGTGTTTGCACAGGGCCTTGTATGTAGGTACAGTATAAGTGTAAATATTTTATGTAGTGTTGTAAGACGTAGGTTATTTTAGCCTGTTTTATTGTATCAAATACGTATTATGCTACTCAAGACATTATATTTAAAGGATTTCAATAATTAGGTTTTCATAAACTTTACGTTACTATTATTATTAGCTCTAGTGTTATAATCATACGACTTTTAGAATTATAATGGAATTTAGAGATTAGTTAAAGTACTGTTTAAAATGAAATGTCTAGTAAATTTAAGCCTCGCAACAGTCAACAAGGGTTTCTTATGTTTAAATTCTATATTATAAAAGGAATTGTCTTATTATTCTATTTAATATATGTGTTTATGTAATTACAGGTTACAATAGCCTTTAAAGGTATCATGCGGTTAAAAACAAAAGAAATCATGAAGGACTTGCTCTATAACGGTTTAGAACAGTTCCCCATACCAGATTTACACTATAGGAAAATTAAATTATATTAACCGATCAAAATCGTAAAACAAACAACAACAATAATCATACAGTCGATGTTTTAATTTTCATTGGTACGGTATCCTAGGTTTGTTAATTTCATAATATCATACAGAACAACCGCCTGTAACACTTATCAAGACCGTTTAAAATATTTAGATCTCTTCGGCTTGTTATATGATAAATACCTACAAACTAAGGCAAATAAAACGTTTCTCCAACTTATACTTTGACAACCATTTCCAAACACCGAGTATCATTAAGCAGTTACATTGACGTCATCAACATCAAGAGTGGTGACGTCACTGTGGCTAATTAGACGGGGTCTTATCATCTGGCTGATCCAAGAGATAATCCGTAGCAATTACCGGAGGTTCCCAAATTGACGGAGCTGTAGTTCTGCGTCATGTCTGAGACGTAACTAATTAGGTTTTGACTAAGTAAGTATAAATACACCTGATAACCCAATAAATGCTGTACTTAAAAGGTGGAATACTCCTAAAAAAATCCGGAAGTGCTGGATTTCATTTATGTGGTTTAGATTGGAAGGAATTAAAAAAAAAACTGTTTGACGCTCCACCCCATGAGCTTCTACCACCGTCTTGGAAAATGTTGCGAACAAATTCGTTTAGGTTTTTTGATTATATTTAAGTTCTTTAACATTTCATACCAAACTATCTCCGTTCCCGAACATGTTATAGCAAACTATGTGATAACAAGTTTTGTTATACACAAAATATCCTGAAATATTTGATTATAATAGTTTTTCCAATAATAAATAGCAACGAAGATATTAACCTTAGGAAAACAATATTCTAACTGTCAAATTATTTATTTTGATATTACCTCTATCACTGTACTTTAGCATAAAACCCCTTATGATGGATTTGTTAAACATTAATTGCCCTAGGATATTCATTATAAGTATTAAAATAATGCTCGCTAGAAGAATAAAAAATTTATTAAAAAACCGTATGTAACAATATGACAAGAACGGACATGAAATCCTGAATTAAGGTTTCGACTTTCGTTAGTTTTTCGAACATAGCAGCGGAAGCACAGAATATATAAGTACGAAAACCTTGTTTTAGCGAATTTCCCCTATAGGGATTTTGAGGTCCCCAGATGCCAAAAACACTATTCGTTCAAATTTATATATATGTGTATATATATATATATCTATCTATCACTCTCTCTCTCTCTCTCTCTCTCTCTCTCTCTATATATATATATATATATATATATATATATATATATATATGTCCGTTACCGCGATTACTTTTGAAAGAAGCGCCCGATTTTGATGAAATTTGACAAAAATCTGGAGAGTAACATTTATGACTTTAAGTTCGAAAACCAGATTGATCGGTCTATGGGAAGGGGGTTTTATTGGGGTTTAAATTTTTCAAAAATCAGTTTTTTGAACTTTTTACACTAAAATTTTAAAAACACTAAATTTTGGCTATAGCCATTTTATAGAGCTTAAACAAAATTTGGTATTTTGAATCACTAAGCTAGGTTTAGTGGTTGTGGACAAAAGTCAAAAAATGTGTCCATAAAATTTCCCACGGTAATCTTATGGGAATACGGTTTTTAGATTTTCATCTGATAATTTCACTAAAAACTCCACATTTCTTTCTACCAATCAGTTTAGCTCTACAAAACAATCATTTTGGCGTTTTAATTGTTGTTCTACGTCCAACCGTTGCAGAGATATTCAAAGTGCCAAAACACAGTACGTTGTCCAATGTTATCCTTATGGAGAATAAATACAATTTGATATCTCGATTATTTATGAATGCATATTGAAGAAACTTGGTATGTGGCTTCAACTTGTTGTGGTATATTGATATTTGCCCAAAAAACTTATTTATTGTTGATTATCCCCATAGCAGCAAACCTGCATACTCGGCCCCCATGTTATTCATATGGAGAATAAGTAAAGTTTTATATCTCCCTTAGTTATGAATCTAACTTAATGAAATTTGGTATGCAGCTTCACCTAGTAGAGTTATATTGATAATTGCAAAAATACACATTTTTTATCTTCCTCGTTGCAGAAAACCTGCATACTCAGCCCCAATGTTATTCTTATTAAGAATAATTAATATTTTAAATATCGCTTATTTGTGAATATATTTCTTTTGAATCTTGGTAAGTGGGTTAATGTGTTAAGATATATATTTATTGGAAATTCGCTGAGTACGCAGGTTTGCTGTGACGGGTGTATTTCATTTACCTATCAACCTAAAAAACACATTTAACAAAAATAACACCTTTTATAAGTGTAAAACCTCTATACCTACCAGACTATATGACAAAGTCAAGGTTTCTCACGTAAAGTGTCTCAAAGAGATTTGCAAAAGAACCAATTGACATAAAAGGATTAAATAAATTTATTTCTTACTAATTTGACCTCAAGGGATAACTTAAAAATAGTTTAATTTTGTAACAAATACAGAGTGTTCCAAAAACCGCGGATCACTAGTTCGAATCTCAGAGTTTTAAAATATAAAAAAATATGTCAAGTTAAAGGTAAACTTAAAGTTTTGCAACAACAGACCTCACTTATCTTTACCCGTTTAAAAATGGTGGCCAGTTTTTCAAAGAATACTGAGATTTGCGGAATATCCTGTGTCTGTACTACATGCATTTTTTTATGTGGATTTGATGATTTTTGTTGATTGCTAAAGAACAAAACAGAGATTTGAGGTTGGTGTAAATTAGAAAGTTGCTAGGATTTTGAAGATCTTTAAAATTATATATTTATCACCATACGTTACTATTTGACTTTTCGGAGTTTTGGGCATATTAACATAATTTTTGGTATTTTTTTTAATACTGTCATGTTGCAAATCAGAGTAACGGCGATTTTAATACGAGTAAGAATTTAGAATCATAACAAAGATATGCCTTGTGGTTTACCAGATACAGGGTAAATCCTTTAACACTGTAAAAGCCAGTATTCTTTGAAAATATGGTTGCAATTTCGAAACAGATAAAGATAAGTGAGTTCTGTTTACACCGCCAAAATGATAGTCCATTGTAGAGCTTTAAAATTATGTGTAACTTCACATATATTTACATTTGAAAATTCCAAGATTCGAACTAGTGAATCTCGGTTTTTAGAACATAAACTAAAACTATTTTTAAGTTATTCCTTGGGATCTATTTAGTGGGATATTTTATTTCATCCTTCTAGCTCTTAATTGGTTTGTCTGCAATCTTCTTGAGACATCTTACGTGAGACCCCCTGTATGTGCCATGCTCTAACAACAAACAAATTTCTTAGAATACTTGCAGTGTTTTATTCTCTTATGTCTTATAAGAGCACCTATTATAGAAAGACTCGTAAGCCGTGCAATAATGCAGGCGTAACTCATGCGGTGAACAGCACATGGCACTGGGTCATCAATATGTCTGTGTGACGGTTAACTGCAGTCCTGCATTCGAATCAATATGTAGGTCTTGCAGCAAGACGATCCAATTCAAATCACGTTAATATTTTGTTTTAAGTATTTTAAGAGAAGTTTTTAAATTTTATTTAAAAATTAAATTCGTTTATATTTCATGAAATTTTCCAACCATAAGCTTAACTTTAATTCCAATACAATTTATAGTAGTTAAAATCCAATACTTTTAAAAACTATGAATAATACCATTACTAGCTAATCCATCTGTTGTATCTGTCGTAGGTCTGATGTATAAACAACATTATGTGAAACAATATTTATCACAAAAGGTACAATGTACGTTAAATACCATGACTTAACCTTCTTAGTAATCGATTTAAGTGATAGTCTAACAACTTTATTCCCGGTAAAATTATTAGGATTGTTATTTAGTTTGGAAGTTAAATTAAACTTACCATTACCTACTAACTTACTTCTCCTAAATGACTAAAAGTAAAACATCTTAAACAATCTTTATATATGTTCTAAAGTTGATGGACGGTTTCATGGTAGAGTTGTTAGGAAAATATGAAAAATCCTGTTTAATTATAATAGTAAAATTTCCACACATTTTAGAGTTTGATATAATAGTGCTTACTTAAACATTAAAACTATATTACACACAAACACACACACACACACACACACACACACACACACACACACACACACACAAATATGTATAAATGTTACACATATTTATTCATTTATTATGTTTGCTTATTTGAGCATTTTACTGGATTACTAAAATCAACACTAATCAAACTGGATTACTAAACAAACCTCACTTATCTTTACCCGTTTAATAATGGTGGCCAGTTTTTCAAAGAATACTGAGATTTACGGAATATCCTGTGTCTGTACTTCATGAATTTTTTCATGGGGAAATGATGATTTTTGTTAATTGCTAAAGAGCAAAACAGAAAAAATAAAAGACTTAATGGACTTAATAAAACTACAATTTAAATAGATGCTTAAGATAGTAAATCTATAAAGTAACTCATCGGCATTGTAGTCACGCAAGCGATAACTTAGTTATCGAGAACGTGCAATCGCCATTAGTAGTCTTGAAAACTGTTTGGATTCTATTAGCGTATATACACTCTAGGGAATAAACTATTTAGATTATAATGACACCACGATTTAACTGTCAACAATCCTTTTATACTGACAGTGTAATACCGATTAGGTCATTTAACATTTTTAATATTTCAATTTAAATATTATTAATAATTATTGTTTGATTTTATCATTTGATTTTGTTACCGTGACCTTCATTATGGATTCGAAATAAACATAATATGAACCTTATTTAATTCGGTCAGAACTTCATAGTAATTTGGTTAGAAAAATTTGGTAATTAAAGACATTTATATTTGTAATAATATTAAGAAATCATTTGAAATGTGGAGATATAGCCTATTGAAAATAATAGTCACCATAAAATGTTGATAACTGAACAATGTTATCTTATAGTTTTAAGACAAGACATAAAAAACCATCATTATACTCTACACGTTTACTGACATTTTAGCAATAACAATTGAATTTATACATTAAACCTTAATTTACGAACCGTTAGAATACTAGATAATGTTTTGGTGGTAGTATTACAATTATTTTAAATTTCTATAGTGGATACATTTTAGATTCGAATAAATAGTAGGTTAATAGGCTCACTGGTTACTGTTTTTATTCACCTAATAATAATGTCTCCAAAAAGGAAACAAATATTTAACAAATATATTTCATAATTTACTTAAACAACTGTTTATATTACATGTTACAGAACTGTAAACTATTTTAGGTTTTTTTTTATTCAAACGGTAAATACATGAAAGGTATTGCATTTCAGTCAATGTTGACCAGTTTGGCCATAAAGTCATTTTATAAGTTGATTCTTAAAACGAGTTCGCATGCAGCACGCTGACGTGAGGGAAGTGAATTTCCACAAAAAAACCTATTAAAACTCAAAATTAGTTAAAAACATACAATTATTCCAGTTTTTATTCAAATCTGAAAATATTGATTTTTTGGCTGTTCTGATACTCTTGGTTCTATTTATCTGCAATGCTGGGAATACAATTTTGCGCATTATAAGGTTAGGAGAAGGTCCAGTCAGGCTTTAAAGTAGGTGTGAGGTTGTTGGGGATGATAAAAGTACACCAAAAAATTATTAACAGGCTTTTCTAATGTAAAACCCCCATAATACAACGTACTATGCTTGGTCAATACACATTTCCTTTAATAACTCGGTAAATATATACGCTAGAATGACGAGAGAGGGCTTAAAAGTTTGGCCATACTAATTCACATCTTTTTTAATTCGTTAATTTCACATCAAGGGCTTTTCTGACCCTTTTTGGGCCTAAAAACTCGAAATTTCAAAGATTAATCCGCAAAAAAAGGGGTTTAGAGTTTTCCGATTGTTTTGCCCAACGAACTTGTCCAACTGATTATATAAAGGAACGTCCCTACCAAATTTGAAGTAAATCGGACAAAGAATTCGACCGCTAGAGTGCCTGCACACACACACACACACACACACATATATATATATATATATATATATATATATATATTGTACGAACCCCCAAAACGTGTTCAGGGGGTCACGTTAGGAACTTCTATTGTGTTCCCGGGCTTAAGTTTCACCGTGCGGGTCATGCTAATAGTTCACTTTCCATAGGAAATTCACTAATAATAGTTCAAAGAAACAACTGATGTAATCAATGTTTAACAATTGTAAAACGGAACTTATAAAAATCGGATTAGTAATTTTTCAAATAACCGTAATATACCATTACTTTGTGTAGTATAAACACATCTTTCGCAATTCACGAATTTGGAGTTTTACATACATAAACACTCATTTCTCATTTTAACGTATTATCACACCAATTCCGATATAAATTGCTAGTTTAAAACATATAGGTTCAACATTTAGGTTCCGTTGTAGTTATTGCCAATTGATAATTATATTTATAGTGTTATTTGTATTTTTTGCATTGTTCCTGACACTAGAAAGCAATACATTGTAATGGTTTTATTTCTTCTAATCACGTTAAAGGAATTAAATTACGGTTAGAAGTATAATTTTAGATTAACACGAAAAATCTGCTGAATAATTGATTTAGATACGACAGTTCTTATATCCACATCCTCTGGAATTGTTCTCACAATAAACTTTTTTTATATGTACTCAGCTTGATGTCCCACGAGACATACTGAGTGTAAAATACCCCCGTCGCAGCAAACCTGCATACTCAGCGAATTTCCAATGAATATATATCATAACACATTAAAACAATTAACAGGATTCATAATAAATATATTCACAAACAAGCGATATTTAAAATATTAATTATTCTCCATAAGAATAACATTGGGGATGAGTACGCAGGTTTGCTCCAACAAGGCAAACAAAATATTGGGTTTTTATGCAATTATCAATAGAATTCATCTTAGTGAAGTTACATACCAATTTTCATCCATATACATTCATAAATAAGCGATATATAACATTTTCCATAAGAATAACATGGGGACCAAGTACCTAGGTTTGCTGCTACAGGAACCATAGGCGAAAAATTATTTTTTGTGCAAACAACAATAAACCACAACCAGATGAATCCATATACCAAATTTCTTCAGTTTATGTACATAAATAAGCGAGATATACAATTTTTCTTTTTCACCGTAAGAATAAAATTAGACAACGTACTGTGTTTAGCACTTTCAATATCTCGGTAACCAATTGACATAGAACAATGATCAAATCACCAAATTGTGTTTTTTTTAAGCTGAATTCATTGGTATAAATTAAAATTTGATTTAAATAAAAATTACATGTGAAAACCCCGAAAAACACATTTTTGGGGTACAAAACCCCCCAAACCCCCCCTTGGATGGTGCGATTCATCTGGTTTTCGAACTCGTTCAAATAATTGGTACTTTACACATTTGTACCAAATTTCATTAAGATCGGACCTTTTTTACGAGAGTTATCGTGCTTACGGACAAACACACACACACACACACACACACACACACACACACACACACACACACACACACACACACACACACACACACACACACACACACATATATATATATATATACATATATAAACATTTGAACGAATGGTGTTTTTGGCAATTGGGGATCTCAAAATAAAAAGTTATCATGGTCTCGGGATCAAGTCTTACCATGAGACCTACGGTAATAGCTTCTTCCCAATAGGGGAAATTCGCTAAAAAGAAGGGAATGCAAACATCTTATGAGATTATATCTAAAATATAACAGTGTTGCGTTTCTTTGAGATTGTATTCCTTCCACATAGGCAATAGAAATTAAGCATAGGCATAGGCTTTTCAAAATGTTGAAAAGTTTGAAGCCGAGTTGGTATATCAACAAATATACATTCTTGGTGAAAAACTATAAATTATTTCCGGTCCCTAGAAATAGCGTGTGACGCTCTTTTGTAAAATCGGTGATATTTTTTTATATCCCTGCTGAATTAGTTTAAAAAGTGTCAAAACACTTAAACACCTTCAACAGTTATATGAAAGTGGGAAGGATAAACATAAAATATAAAAAAATGCTTTACTTTAGTATAATTCGTTGGTAGGTGCAAACAATTAACAAAATAATGGAACAAATTTCATAAATAGTGAAAGTTAAAATCTACATGTTAGTTGTCCCAGCGGTTGTAAATAATTTATCCAACTATCTGGGTTGCGGCCAAATAATCCTCGTACTAATTTAGTCTCCAAACCTATAAACTGGTACCGTCTAAGCCCTGCTACTGATAGCTGTAGTTACGATATTACACTCTACGGCTTATAGGTCGCCAGACAAGAATTAATAACATCCTAAAAGCAGTCATTTGAAACTATTTATAAAATGTGATGATATTATTGCATATACTTCAGATTGTTATTACCAAACATCGCACCCTATTTAGATCACTGTATTATATGCATGGATGTACCATACAACTGCGAGGTCTTTACAACTGTTCGCATTTCGTATGATTGGATTTACAACCCATATCTAAAGCTTTCCCTACAAAGCCTTAAAAATTCCCTATCCCATCAATATTCAACCATAAGCATTCTATGATATCAGTAACAGAAAGAAGATTGATTATTTAAATTGATAGTCATTGATACAAATTGAAATATATTTGCAAAGTAATGAAACCGTGTTCAACTCGTATTGAATCACAATATCACCGCCGTTTTGTTCCACGGGTCATATTTGGCCATGAATGTGCATTATTGGAGTTAAAGAAGTTGATCACAGTTAAATGATGTTTTACTATTATTCCAATTGTTATAATTGGTTTTCTACTTTTTTGTTTCGTTAGAAATGCAAATCAGGTTTGTTGTCAAAGTCAAAGAAGTGGGAAGAATTATTCTCTAACCAACCGCAGTACATAAAGCTCGACCGAAAACTGATAATAATTGCCCCTCTCCCTACCCCTCCCATTTATTCACTCACTCCCCCACCACCATCATACAACGCACCACACTGCATTGGGGATACTCCTGTATATCTGTCCGGTAAGCGTCAAGGTATTGAAACATTGTTTTTATATACAGGGTGTCACAAAAATGCGTAGCGCGCTATGCAGAACCATATTCTACATACAAAAACAAGTTGAAAATGTAGAGTAAAATTTGTTGGATTTCGGCGTAGTTTAGGCGTAATCCGCCATTTTGTATTTTTTTGAAAATAATTGATAATTCAAAAACCCTTTGAGATATTTTTTTGAAACTTGGTATAAACACTAATTTTCTGGTTTTTAACATTTTCCAAAAATAATTTTTATTAAACTTATCAAATTTCAAAATGGCGGCAATTTAAATATTTCAAAGTCAAATTCCATAAAATCTAGCAACTGAAACAAACTTTTACAAGATATACAATTTAAAGCACTTTGTAATCCAAATCGAATGACATTTTTACTGTAAAAATCGGTTAATAAATAAAAAAGTTATGGCATTTTTTTATAATAAATTTCAAAATGGCGGCCATATAACATTTTCAAAGTCAAATTCCCTAGTGCATTTCACCAAGTCATTTAAATTTTATGTCTTGTAAAATTTTGTTTTAGTAGCTAGTTTTCCAGGAATTTGACTTTGAAATTTGTACATGGCCGCCATTTTGAAATTTATTATAAAAGAATTACCATAACTTTTTTATTTATTAACCGATTTTTACAGTAAAAAAGTCATTAGATTTGGATTACGAATTTCTTTAAATTTTATGTTTTGTAAAATTTTGTTTTAGTTGCTATTTTTCATGGAATTTGAATTTGAAATATTTAAATGGCCGCCATTTTGAAATTTGATAAGTTAAATAAAAATTCTTTTTGGAAAATGTTAAAAACCAGAAACTTAAAGTTTACACCAAGTTTCAAAAAAATATCTCAAAGGGTTTTTGAATTATTAATTATTTTCAAAAAAATACAAAATGGCGGATTACGACTTAACTAATCCGAAATCGCAAAAATGTTACTGTACATTTTCGACTTGTTTTTGTATGTAGAATCCGGTTCTGCATAGCGCGCTACGCATTTTTGTGATACCCTGTATAACTGTGAATTCTTTAACTGCCCATTTAGTTCATTGAAATCGATGACTAATGTAACTATGCTATTTGTGATAACTAGGTAGCGTTTACGTTGAAAATTTATTAAAAAAGACATATTTATATGACGAAACGATCAGGCTGCGCTGTTACTTATATTACAAAATTTATAACTTTTTAAGGCCAAAGAGCAAAGTTGTTAGAAAGTCAGGAAACTGTGCGGGAACTCATTCTCCTGTCAGTTTGATAAAAATGAACGTTTTGTCTTCAGTCGTGACTTTTCCTTCCTTGTATTACTGGCTGAAAATAACAAATCTTCAGAAAATTTGTGTTAAAACTACTTTTTTACATACAAAATTATACATTACAAGTTTTGACAGATTCAATACTAATAATAATATAAGTATAACTCAATAATGTATCCAAATATCTGGATTAGGATTTATTTGCATGGTGTTAGTTGAAAATGTAAACAATAATTTACTAAATTAAGAATAATATTGAAATTTTGTTTGTAAACATTGTGATATAAGCTTACTTATTATACACTCTAATGTGGTTTATGACAAGAACTCCAACTACAGTTTTTAACAGATTTTGTTATGTAGTTGGACGGATCTCAGCCCTAAGTTGTTTCCAAAGTTATTTTAAAAGATGGAAAGTAAGAGAAGGTCCCTAACTACGCTTAACCATTTGTCTTTGTATTTAAGATTAACTTTTGAAATGATTAGAGTTATAAAGTAAAACATTTGTTGATGTAGTAAAATTGATTTAAAATTAAAAACAGATGTTCAATGTTGGTATAAATTACTCAGATACAGGTATGGAATCACAACTAAAATAATGTTATGTGTGTTAGTGATTTTATTTTTAAAGTACAAATAAAGTTAGTTGTCAAATAATTATAACCATGCAAATGTGTTAACTCTATTGTCTATAATTTTCTAATTTTAAACAAAGTGAGATTGAAGGCCGAGGTAAAATACGAGACTGTATTATACAAAATACAGTCAAACAACAAAAATACAGTCATATAATACAAAATATATACACACACACATTTTTGAACGAATGGTGTTTTTGGCATCTGGGGACCTCAAAACGAAAAGTGATCATGGTCCCGGGCCTAGGTCTTACCATGCTAACTACGGTAATAGCTTCTTCCCTATAAGGGAAATTCGTTAAAAAGAGGCTGCCAATCTCTTAATAAATATGTTTATGTTTATGTGTTGTTAAAGGGACGGATTCAGAGATCCAAAGATTCAAAGATCCTCACACGTCAACCGAAGCTTATTGTATGTCCCTTGTACGTTAGTATGGCAAACCAATGCCCGTACCCTTTACGAGATCCAGGAGTTTTTTACCAATACTAGCGTCCCTTTCATCACCTGGTTGCTTACAACCAAACAGAGCCCTTCTCCTTGCCCCGAGTCTCTCGCAGTCCAGTATGATGTGCTTGGCAGTCTCTTCAGACTGATTGCAGAGCCTACACACCTGACTTTCATTTCTGAGTCCGAGAGTGTGGAGATGTTTCCTGAAATGGCCATGTCCAGTTATCAGAGCAATCAACTGCTTAACCCGACCTCTGCCCAACGTCACCAACCAGTTAGTGAAGTAAGAGCTAGTATCTGCTAGCAGCCTTTTGCCAAGTGCTTGACCAGTATGACCTTGCCATTGCTGGCGATGTAAGTTCCTGGACCATTTGTTTATTGTGTGAAAAGCAGTTGTTTTGCTTATGCCACAGCTTGGCTCTGGACCAAAGAATGGCATACCGGAACCTCTTTTAGCAAGCTTATCTGCACACTCATTGCCACCTATGCCTACATGGCCAGGTACCCAACCAAGATGCACCGAGTTGCGTGTCGCGAGTTTGCAGAGAGTGTTGTAACATTCCCACACCAATTTTGACTTGATTTCGTTGGAGTCAAGAGCCTTGAGGGCAGCCTGACAATCTGACAAGATTACTATATGCCTGTCGCAATAGCGTCTGGCAATGCCGAGATTGGCACAAACCATGATGCCACAAATTTCTGCTTGAAAAATAGTACAGTGTTGTCCCAGACTTGCACAGAGTTCTGTTCTAGGTGATTCACTGTACACCCCGTAGCCAGATTTTCCTTCATTGAGAGAGCCGTCCGTGTACCAGACAAGGCTGCCCTTCCTGGAATATGGCCCTTCCTCAGATGTCCACTCTTCTCTGGAGCAGAATCCAACAGAAAAAGGTTTAGTGAAAACCATCTCCGTACTCATGACATCTGATGTCATATCAAGCACAGGGTTTTGAGCAACAGCTTTGGTGATGGTGCAATGGCCTGTTCCAGACAGGCCTTCCCTCCATTGGCCTGCGACTTTTAATCGATAGGCTGATTTCCGTGCTTCTGCCTTGATGAAGATATCCAAAGGCAGTAATCCAAGAGCAACTTCGAAAGCTGCTGACGGGCTACTCCTGAAAGCTCCAGTGACTAGAAGTGTGCCCAACCTTTGTAAACTTGTGAGTTTGGCTATGGCTGTAGTCTGGTTCACCTTTGTCCACCAGACTAGTGATCCATATGTGACTTGAGGCCTTATTACTGCCTTGTACAGCCACAGCGCTATGTGAGGCTTGATCCCCCACGTGGAGCCTACAAATCTCCTGGATGTCATGAGCGCCCATTTCGCCTTATGCAGTGTATTATTCAAATGATCATTCCAAGTCAGCTTAGAATCAATTGTCAGCCCTAGGTATTTGACTGTACCTGATACTTCAAGCCGTGTTGGTCCAAGTCTCAGCCTTGAAAGAGACTCCAGGTTCTTTTTCCTTGTGAACGGAACAACTACTGTCTTTGAGGGGTTTATGCTTAGACCCTCTCCAAGACACCAGACATTGACATATTGAAGATTGACATTCATGACATTAGCAACAATATTCGTGAACCTTCCCTGTACCATTAGGACTATGTCGTCTGCATAGCCCTGGACAAAGACGCCTCTGCTAGTGAGCTCACGAAGGAGACCGTCCACCACCAGGTTCCACAGAAGAGGCGAAAGTACACCTCCCTGCGGACAACCCCTCGTGGGTGCGATCACTATCGATTCACCTTGAAGATCGGCTCTAATCCGCCTGGAGCAGAGCACGGTCTCAATCCACCTACATACAGCAGACTCAAGACCACGCCCACGCACCGCCCGGACCATGGCCGTGTAAGTGACATTGTCAAATGCACCGTCAATGTCCATGAAGGTGCATAGAGCGATTTCCTTAGCAGCAAGGCTGTCCTCCACCCTGCTAACAAGTTGATGCAGGGCAGTTTCGCAGGACTTACAGACTGATAGGCATGCTGGTTTCGATGGAGAGGAGTACCTGAAAGCACTCCCTTTCTTAGATGTCTTTCTACCAGTCTCTCCAGCGTCTTCAAGAGAAACGATGAGAGACTGATAGGCCGAAATGATTTTGCAGTTGAGTAGTCTGCTCTTCCTCTCTTGGGAATGAAGACCACCCTACTGAGGCGCCAGGCTTGAGGAATGTACCCATAAGCCAGACTCGCTCTGAAGAGTTCGCACAGGAGGACCAAGAGAGCTTCCGGTCCTTGCTGTAGCATTGCCGGTATGATACCGTCCCCCCCAGGAGATTTGAAAGGGCCAAACTTGCTGATGGCCCATTTAACTTTGGAAAGTGTGACAATCCGTCTGGCTAAAGTCCAGCTTCCGCGATCAGCTCTTGGCCATGAGCCCCTTTCGCTGTTGCCGGACATGCCTAAACAGTCACTCTCAAAAATGCAATCCGGAAAGTGAGTCTCAAGGAGAAGTTTGAGACTTCCTTCAATTCCAGTGGTATATTGTCCCCCTGGTGACCTCAGGGATCCCAGGAGGCCAATAGGGCTTGAAGCTAAAACACGCTGCAGTCTTGCTGCTGCGCTGAAACTGTTTACCTCCTGTGTAAACCGTCTCCAAGAGTTCTCTTTGGCTTTTTTGATTGCAAGGCTATATTCTGTGAGTGCCTTATGGTATGGCTCCCAGATACGGCTCCGTTTGCAGTGGTTATGAAGCTTCCTGACAACCGTCCTTTTACGTTCAAGGTCAGCAGTCCACCACTTAGTATTAGTGCGACTCTTTCCCCGCCGCAATGGACAATTGTCCTGGAAGCAGCTTACAATTGCGTTCTGAAGATCAGAAGCAATCTGGTCCATGTCCGCAAAGCAGCTGACCCTCCCACCTAATGATCCCAGTTGAGACAGGAGGTCAGACTTATAGAGTGACCAATCTGTTTTCCTGGGATCTCGATAGCAGGGCGAGTCACCCTCACCTTGCAGGTTAAAACAGATGTACCTGTGGTCAGACAAGGAGGCCTCGTGGCTTACGTGCCAATTGTCAATGACTCTAAGGACTGCTTCTGAACAAAAATTAATGTCAATAACCTCACTTCGATTTCGTGTAACGAACGTCGGACGGTTTCCAACATTACAGACATAAAGATTCTTAGATATGAGAAACTGAAGAAGAGCCTCACCTCTTGGATTCGAGTCAGAGCTTCCCCATCCGATTGTGTGATGAGCGTTGGCGTCACAACCTAAAAGGAGTTGTCGTCCGCCAGCGCAGGATGACTCCACCAAAAGTTCGAGCTCTCTCGATGGAGGAAGTTCCCCGGAGTCGTAGGGCAAGTAAACCGAGCCTCCAATTGTGCTCCATTCCTTGCCTTCATAACTCCAGGTTATAGACACCGCAGTGAGATCTCTAGAACAGAATTCAGTGAGGGTTAGGCAGTCCATACCTTTCTTCACAAGTATGCATGTTCTGACATTTTTGAGAGAGGTACAGTAAATCAACCTACCCTTGGTATCGCCCAGGCCTGCAACCCTTCCTTGGTGAAGCCATGGTTCTTGAATCAGTGCCAGGTCAAATCCCTCTCTGAGGAAGAACTGGCAGAAAGCGGCCGAGGCCGCTTTACTGTGGTGAAGATTGATCTGGAGGACCCTGGGCATTGTCCTTGACTGTCGTTGAGACAATTGAGACTTGCCAGAGTCCTAGATTGGCTCTAGAGTTGGCTGACCTAACAGCATTGAAGCAGGCCTCATCCAGGAAACAGACGAATCCGTAACCTTTTGGGTCTGGCTTAGCTGGCAGGACCTTCCATTCCTTCACCTTCAGGGTGGGGTTTTGCTTGTCGAGCATCTCAAGGACCTTTTCTGGAGTTTTCTTCAGGAGCTTCGGGTGAGCTCTAAAGAATACCCTCGTTGACCTCAAGATGTCTCTCCTTAGTCCAACAGTAAGTTTCTTCTCCCCAAGTGGTTTAAGTCTGGGGATGAGTGTCTCCAGCCAAAGCAAAAAATAGCAACTAAAACAAAATTTTACAAGACATAAAATTTAAAGCACTTTGTAATCCAAATCTAATGACATTTTTACTGTAAAAATCGGATAACAAATAAAAAAGTTATGGTAATTTTTTTATAATAAATTTCAAAATGGAGGCCATATACAAATTTCAAAGTCAAATTCCTGGAAAACTAGCAACTAAAACAAAATTTTACAAGACATAAAATTTAAATGACTTGGTCAAATGCACCAAGGAATTTGACTTTGACAATTTTATATGACCGCCATTTTGAAATTTATTATAAAAAACTGCCATAAATGTTTTATTTATTAACCTATTTTTACAGTAAAAAATGTCATTGGATTTGGATTACAAAGTGCTTTAAATTGTATGTCTTGTAAAATTTTGTTTCAGTTGCTAGTTTTCATGGAATTTGACTTTGAAATATTTAAATGGCCGCCATTTTGAAATTTGATAAGTTTAATAAAAATTATTTTTGGAAAATGTTAAAAACCAGAAACTTAATGTGTATACCAAGTTTCAAAAAAATATCTGGAAGGGTTTTTGAATTATTAATTATTTTCAAAAAAATACAAAATGGCGGATTACGCCTAAACTAAGCCGAAATCGAAGAAATTTTACTTTACATTTTCAACTTGTTTTTGTATTTAGAATATGGTTCTGCATAGCGCGCTATGCATTTTTGTGATACCCTGTATAACTGTGAATTCTTTAACTGCCCATTTAGTTCATTGAAATCGATGACTAATGTAACTATGCTATTTGTGATAACTAGGTAGCGTTTACGTTGAAAATTTATTAAAAAAGACATATTTATATGACGAAACGATCAGGCTGCGCTGTTACTTATATTACAAAATTTATAACTTTTTAAGGCCAAAGAGCAAAGTTGTTAGAAAGTCAGGAAACTGTGCGGGAACTCATTCTCCTGTCAGTTTGATAAAAATGAACGTTTTGTCTTCAGTCGTGACTTTTCCTTCCTTGTATATTACTGGCTGAAAATAACAAATCTTCAGAAAATTTGTGTTAAAACTACTTTTTTACATACAAAATTATACATTACAAGTTTTGACAGATTCAATACTAATAATAATATAAGTATAACTCAATAATGTATCCAAATATCTGGATTAGGATTTATTTGCATGGTGTTAGTTGAAAATGTAAACAATAATTTACTAAATTAAGAATAATATTGAAATTTTGTTTGTAAACTTTGTGATATAAGCTTACTTATTATACACTCTAATGTGGTTTATGACAAGAACTCCAACTACAGTTTTTAACAGATTTTGTTATGTAGTTGGACGGATCTCAGCCCTAAGTTGTTTCCAAAGTTATTTCAAAAGATGGAAAGTAAGAGAAGGTCCCTAACTACGCTTAACCATTTGTCTTTGTATTTAAGATTAACTTTTGAAATGATTAGAGTTATAAAGTAAAACATTTGTTGATGTAGTAAAATTGGTTTAAAATTAAAAACAGATGTTCAATGTTGGTATAAATTACTCAGATACAGGTATGGAATCACAACTAAAATAATGTTATGTGTGTTAGTGATTTTATTTTTAAAGTACAAATAAAGTTAGTTGTCAAATAATTATAACCATGCAAATGTGTTAACTCTATTGTCTATAATTTTCTAATTTTAAACAAAGTGAGATTGAAGGCCGAGGTAAAATACGAGACTGTATTATACAAAATACAGTCAAACAACAAAAATACAGTCATATAATACAAAATATATATACACACTCAGTTTTGAACGAATGGTGTTTTTGGCATCTGGGGACCTCAAAACGAAAAGTGATCATGGTCCCGGGCCTAGGTCTTACCATGCTGACTACGGTAATAGCTTCTTCCCTATAAGGGAAATTCGCTAAAAAGAGGCTGCCAATCTCTTAATAAATAAACGGTATTAGGAAACTGAGACATACTTTCTCCCTTTTAGCTCAACTGTAATGAATAAATTACTTTTTATTTATTAAATATAGAATACAATGCACGGTCGAATGTACAGAAAATTTTGTAAAGAAGTTGTTTTAAAAAACATCCACCCAAATCCCTGCTTTGGAGGCACTACAGAATCCATTCCTACACTGGTGGTTTTAAGAGGGGAAATGCCCTCTATTCGCCCCAGGGTTATTAAGGGGCAACATATTTCAAATTAACTCTGTTGGTCAATGCTAAATTGACAAGCATATCAAGTTTGAATGAAATTGGTCAGTGAATAAGAAAGAAATAGTAATTTTTGTATTCCCCATAAGAATAACATTGTACAACGTACTGTGTTTACTGCTAAATGAAAATTTAATTTTTCTCCGAAACCAGCAATCGTAGAATAGTAATTCAAAATACTAAATTATTTAGTTTTTTGAGCTCTTCTTCATGGTGAATAGTAATATTTTTTTATATTTATGTATTTTTATGAAAAATCAAAAAAACTGACTTTTGGATGTTTTAAGTCCTGTAATTTCTGAACCCGAATTTTTACAGGAATGCGGGTTATGCGGTGTCATTTTGTTGGAAAACTAAAGTTCTACATCCAACTAAAGTTTAATCAAAATCGTTAGAGCCGTTTTTGAGAAATGTTGATTTTTCATGTTTTTTGGCGGTTTTTGGGGGAAAATTACCCTTAAAAATCAGAAATTCAAAAAAATGAAAAAAAGCCTGGAGATATCGGGGATTAGTAGCTACATACCAAATTCATCAAAATCGGCCCATTGGTTAGGGCTCTAGCTCTGTACACATCCACACAGACACACACACACACACACACACACACACACACACACACACACACACACACACACACACACACACACACACACACACACAGACAGACATCACGTAAAAACACTTTTTTGGGTTCAGGGAGCATCAAAATGAATATTTCCACTAACAACTGAAATTCGAAAATTTTGACGAAAACAATACTTTCTCCATATACTATGTATAGAGGGAGAAAGTAAAAAACAGAGGCCTGGAGTCCTCTCTCAATGACTAGTTATTGACTAGTTATCCACCCCAAGGCTGCAGTGAGGCATACCTATTAGGGGAGGCCTTGGTTCGACTTAGTCCTATACTGTTTAGCAGCTGCACCTTCCAGCATCGGTTCAGCGGTGCGAACCGGTCAAACACAGTACATTCCTGTCAAGGCAGGGTTGTGCTAGTTACTACGTCTGACGGATTATTAATTCAGAACCTATTCGCTTCATTAAACTGTTACCAACATGAGGTCCATATGTCTTTGGTCAAAAAATCTGTTAGCACAAAAAATTACGAAAATTAAGTCAGTTATCCCAGCGTGGAACGGGATAAACAATGATAAATGGTCAGGTTAGGAGCGGATTTGATCTGAATTAATTCTGCTAAAGACTCGTCTTTTCGCCTGCCTTCAGGAGGATATTGCTTAGAACCAGGAGCTACGAGATATGAGTTGGCAGCTTGGCACTAAACTCATTGCCTCTATTGATTGACCTGATGACCCTCTTGAATGGATATTGACCTCGTGAACATTAGCACTGTTCATATAGAAGCATAATATTTAGCAGAAGACTGAAAAGTGAATAAAGCAGTTGAACGCCCAAAATTTGGGCTCTCCACGACTATCCAGCATAATGCTGCGTTATAATTACCCTTGGCTGCAGTCCTTTAAAAATAATGTTTGTATCGATAAAGTCACACCCAAGAATTGATTTTTGTCATTACCGTTAAAGCAAACATTATCCAGAATATTACGGATCTTTTATTTACCAAATCTAATAATCTGAAGCATGCAACTTTAGCTGTCGAAGGGCTCTGACTTAGCCTCCAGATCTTACAATAATCTCACAGAGTTGCAAGATTAGTTGGAATCGTTGATTCTATTTCGCGTTTCTTTAAGTTAGACAGCACAAACAATGTTTGTAGCGTAACTACATTTCCTAGACAATGTGTCGCGTATGTCAGCTTTGTACAAGTTAAAAACGAGTTCGCATGCAGCACGCTGACGTGAGGGAAGTGAATTTCCAAATAAAAACTGTTAAAACTCAAAATCAGTGTAAAAACATACATTTGTCCAATTTTTATTGAAATCTGAAAACATTGATTTTTTGGCTGTTCTGATACTCCTGGTTTCATTTACTTGCAAAGCTGGGAATACAATTTTGCCCAATATAAGGTTAGGAGAAGGTCCAGACAGGCTTAAAAGTAGGTGTGAGGTTGCTGGGGATGATAAAAGTACTCTAACAAAGGAATAACAGGCTTTTCTCGTGTAAAACCCCCATAAGACAACGTACTGTGTTTAGTCAATACACATTTTCTCTAATAACTCGGTAAATATTTATGCTAGAATGACGAGAGAGGGCGTAAAACTTTCGCCTCTCTAATTCCCATCTTTTTACATGCATTTATTTTACATCTGGGGCTTTTATGACCATTTTTGGGCCCAAAAACTCGAAATTTGAAAGATTAATCACCCCAAAAAAGGGTTTGGAGTTTTCCGATTGTTTTGCCCAACGAACTTGTCCAACTGATTACAGAAAGGAACGTCCCTACCAAATTTGAAGTAAATCGGACAAAAATTGCGACCGCTAGAGTGCAAACACATATATATATATATATATATATATATATATATATCAAATTTTGAACGACCCCCCAAAACGTGTTCAGGGGGTCACGTTAGGAACTTCTATGGTGGTCCCGGGCTTAAGTTTCACCGTTCGGGTCATGCTAATAGTTCACTTTCCATAGGAAATTCACTAATAAGAGGTACATAAGTTTTCATTAGTAAATAATCTATATATTCGCACCATAGTTGTATTTAAACCAGCCCGTTAGTTAGCATGATCCTTGGAAGTCACAAAAGAATGAAATACCCCCGTAGCAGCAAACCTGCGTACCCAGCGAATTTCCAATGCATATATATGTATCTTAATACCACATAAAGCCATATACCAAGTTTCATTAATATACATTCATAAATAAACGATTTATGGCATTTTAATTATTCTCCATAAGAATAGCATGGCAGCTGAGTATGCAGGTTTGCTGAAGCAAGGAACACAAAAAATGGGGTTTTATACAAATATCAATATAACTCATGTAGGTAAAGCCACATACCAAATTTCATTAATTTATTTTCATAATGAAGGCAGATAACACGTTACTTATTCTCCATAAGAATAACATGGGGCTGAGTACGCAGGTTTGCTGCTACGGGAGCCTTGGGTAAAAAATTGTCTTTTTGAGCAAATATCAATGGTCCACAACCAGATGAAGCCGTATACCAAGTTTCGTCAGTATACGTTCATAAATAAGCGAGATATAACATTTTTATTTTTCTCCATAAGAATAACATTAGACAACGTACTGTGTTTAGCACTTTCAATATCTCGGTAACCAATTGACGTAGAGAAATGATCAAAATACCAAATTGTGTGTCTTTTTAAGCTGAATCCAATGGGGAAAAATAAAATTTGACTATTTCCAAAATTATATGTAAAGAATTCGAAAAACCCATTTTTGGGGTACAAAACCCCCCCAAAATACCCCTTCAGATCGAGCGATCTGTCTGGTTTTCAAACTTAAAAGTCATAAATGTTGCTTTACACGTTTATACCAAATTTCATCAAAATTGGATAGTTTTTACGAGAGTTATCGTGCTAACGGACACATATATATATATATATATATATATATATATATTAGATAATCAAATTCACAGAATATTTTTCATGTTTTTATACTTATATATATATATATATATATATATATATATATATATACATATACAGTTTCGAACGAATGGTGTTTTTGGGGTCTGGGGGCCTCAAAACGAAAAGTTATCATGGTCCCGGGCCTAGGTCTTACCATGCCGACTACGGTAATAGCTTCTTCCCTATAGGGGAAATTCGCTAAAAGGGAATAATTTTATAAACTTTCTAAAGTATCTTTCTCCAAACTGTAACGTAAGCTGCAGAGAGTGGATAGATGGGGCAGGAATATTCACGTTAACCAATTATTAGTATAGCCTTTGCGAGCAAGAAACTTATTGCATATTATTAAAAATTACCAATTAGGCTTTCAGTTTCAAAAAATGTATGGTTTAATGATACAAATACAAATTCGAAACTAAACATAAATCAATAACTTGTAAAATACACGTTAACACGATTATTGACAACTGCTGGGTATTTGACCATCATAAACTCCCAGATGACTACTGGTTGAAAATAGTTTATTTTGCTAATTTAAACATGTATTTGGAAAAACCCATCCTTAATAAATGCAACTTAATGATGGGAGAAACTAATTTACGATAATGCATTTGCATGCTACACTCTAACTTTAATTAGGCTAATGTATCCTAAAGCTTAATGTGTTTTAGGCAGCCTGAACTCTATAGGATTACCTTCGAATGTGCTACCATGATTCACCAAAAGGTGTGTTTACTATCACGGTGGAGTTTTACTGTTTTTAATTCCAAATTTTCTATGTTTAGATTTTTCGGACTAAACAAATATGCAAGTAGAACAAGTTTACGTCTTTCGACATCTTACATCATGAAGAAAAAAAAATAGTTTATAAACATTTGCAAAACTGTACAAGGTTTTGGTACTAAATCCATATATCGATATAAAGCAGTTACTTACTATTATTGTTTAATATTGAAATAACAACGATTAAACGAATTCGTTGTAGGATCGAATTCCCCAATATGTGGGAAGGGACTATCATACATTTTAACCCTTAAAATTGAAAACATTTATAATTACATATAAAGTATCATTGTTCGCATTTAGAAATAAACATATTCGTCTTGCAAAGGAGTTGTACCTCCGAGCAAATGTGATGTAAAAGGCATCATTATACAATACAATGTAGTAAATTTTTAACGAACTTGTATTAATTACTTTATTATACCAGCTTTCCCAAAAATAAATAATCGACTTGGTTGGCGTACAAGTACTTTAATTACTTACTTATAGAACTTATATTTGATTAAGAGTGGCATAATTATTCCTAAATATTATAATTTTAATTTTTTTGAATATAAGTTTTGTTAATGAGTTTCTACATGGTTAAAATTGATATAAGAAAGCAGATCGGTTTTCAAACTCTGCATTCAACTAATACTAATACTACAGTTAATACTGTTAAGGCTTTGTTAATTGATTCATAATCTTAGGTCTTGAAACATTGAGATTTTATACTTATAAGCTTGAGGCCTGACAGAAACCCATACAAAATGCGTGGTTTTGAGATCCGGAGACCAAGGGGGCCTGATGAATGGAGGTGTATATGATTCTTTAGCGCCTGCGTCATATTGTTTGTAAGTTATGTTTTGAGCTTTAACGTTTCGAGTAGTAACTTTGCCTTGGATGATCTTCGATATTACCATTAAGATACACTTTGTGAGTTTTGATACTATGCGCTCCTGTGGAATAGCCAATTAGGTATACGAATTTTGATTTAAATATAGCTTTTGCAGATAGCTTGTATTGTAATGTAGCTGGAAGAGTGTTTAGGAAGTCAAGTAGATAACTTAAAAATGTATAATTTCCCATTAACTAAATAATAAATGTCTTTACAAAAGGTCTTTGTAATTAGAAAATACATCATCATTACTTATATTTCTGGTTGAGTATCAGCATCAGCAACATATTACTCGGATGAGTCTGCAAATAATTAAAGAAAGACACCAAAATAAAATTAAAAAATAAATTATAATTATTGAAACTTTGTTTTACTTGCAAAATCAACAATTCTTCATTTTTAAACAATTATAATTGTATATTTAATTTAAGTGTTTTTTTGGAAAACAAATTTATTTATATTTACAAACACTTTAAAATCTCTGAACTATTCGCGTAAGTATTTAAATAGTATATAAATGTGCATTTTTTAGGATTCTTCATTTAGTTTACTTATTTGACAAAGAGTAATTAAACTAGTGCTGCTACTTACATTCTAATTGTCGTTTTGGATTCCTATTAGCTAATTGATAGGTACACCACCCAGACAAATTATAAACACTGTTGATCTTAACCTAAGGTAAGTTACAATATACATTTTTTTATAAAATACAAATCGGTGCAACTATATGGCCAACCTAAATACCATCTGAATGTTCCCGAACAGATTACATAAGTCCACAAAGCTGTATTTATTTTAATACACCCTTTGCTGTGTTTTGTTTTAATGCTCAAATTGAATTGGCCAATTTGTCGATGTTTCACATCTTATATTCAGTCGTCTAAACTCTTAATCAGTAATGATTAAATAAGAGTAAATATTAAATTATAAAAACACATACATAAAAGTTTCCAATTATAGTGATTCAAGAGATTTAATTATTCACTTTACTTTCTCCCTCTATACATAGTATATGAAGAAAGTACTGTTTTCGTCAAAATTTTCGAATTTGAGATGTTTGTGGAAATACTCGTTTCGGTGATCCCTGAACCCAAAAAAATATTTTTACGTGATGTCTGTGTGTCCGTCTTTCTGACTGTCTGCCTGTCTGTTTGGATGTGTACAGAGATAGAGCCCTAACCAAAGGTCCGATTTTTATGAAATTTGGGATGTAGGTACTAATTTACGATGTCTCCAGGTATTTTTTAAAATTTGTTGGAATTTTTTATTCTTCAAAAATCAATCAAAAATCGTCTAAAACTTGTAAAATCCCAATTTCTCAAAAATGGCTCTAGCGATTTTGATTAAACTTTAGCGGGTTGTAGAACTTTACGTTTAAAATAAAATGACACCACCCGCATTTCTGAAAAATTCGGGTTCAGAAATTACAGGACCTAAAACATCCAAGATTAAGTTTTTTGGATTTTTCATAAAAATCATAAATGTTAAAAAAGATTACTTCAGTATTCATCATTAAAAAGAGCTCAAAAAACAAAATAAATAAGTATCTTGAATTACTATTCTACGATTGCTAGTTAGGGAGAAAATTGAAATGTTCATTTAGCGGTAAACGTAGTACGTTGTCCAATGTTATTCTTAAGGGGAATAGAAAAATAACTATTTCTCTCTTATTTATTGATCAATTCCATTAAAACTTGTTATGCAGGTCAAGTTAGCATTGACCAACAGAGGATGTTTGAAATATGTTGCTATTTAACCCCTTGGGGGGGCGAGGGGGCATTTCCCCTCTCCCCTGTCAAAACCACTGTGTGTAGCAACGGACTATACAGTGCCTCCGAAACAGGGATTTGGGTGGATATTTCTGAAAACAACTAGTTTAGACAATTTTCAGTCCATTTATCTATACTTCATATTCTATATTTAGTAAATAAAAACTATTTTCTTCATTAAAGTTTGGCTAAAAGGGAGAAAGTATGTGTCAGTTTTCTGATACCGTTTATTTAATTTTATACTACTAAACTAATAACGAGACATGTATTTAGTAAATATGAAAAGTAACGGATCTTGATCATTTCGATCTAGATTTTTGTTTCCACAAACATTAAAGAAGACACTAGATCTGCCCACTCGTGGGGTCCTGTGATCCCTTGACGAATGAAAGCGGTTAGAAGACACAAACTTCACGACTTAGTCCCAGACAGCAGCAGTTTACTAAATTTGTAAATAATATTGACGGTTTAGGTACGGTTTTATTAGGTTATAAAGGGTTCACTATTTACCTGTGGGATTTAATAATCGAGTTTTGTTTTCGCCTGATAAATAAATGCACAGTGAGGAAGCTCTGCTTATTTTTATGTAAATAAAATACTTAAGTTCTACAAAAGTACTAACTACAGTCTTGCATCCTAATCATGGTTATTAAAAGAGTTACCACAGAATACCCTTTCACTATATTTTTTAAAGATTGAATGTGCTACAATACAACCATTCACACAAATGTGCTGAGGAAACTATGTCTATTTAAATTGTGAAAGAAATTGAGAGTAGATAAACTATAAATAAATCCTGAAGATGTACACGAACCATAATCATAAACCTCAAAATACGATGAATTTATGAAAAATTAAGAATTCTAAAAGCGGAACGGATACAAAAAAATCTTGCCCACCAATTAATCGAAATCATATCTATCATTTATATATAATGTTTATGTAATTTTTATGTTTATGAATTGGCCATTGACGATGTTCCTAATCCGTAAACTAGTTAGTATTAAAAAAAAACATTTAAATGGTACTTTGTAAAACTTGTTTTTAAATTGATAATCTTAGCAGCACTGAACAGTAAAAATAATTAACAACCCTATTCTTTTACAACCGATGTATTAAAAGCGTATTTGAACACCCCCCCCCCCAAAAAAAAAGGTTTTATAGTGTTATTTGTGGAAAGATGCACTCCATTCCTGTTACACCACAATTCATATTTTTTATTAGATAAAAGTATCTTCATATAGTTGAATATTATTGTTCAATAAGGAAATTTGTACAGCTTTTATGCTATGCTGGCTATAAAACATACTGTATGCTGTTGCATACGAATACTGTTCTTTATTGATGTTCGTTGTTCATTAGCAAACCTAATGCTAAAATCTATATATTATTGAGTCGTTGCAGTATGTGCGTATGCTAGTGCGTTGGTGAGTATGCAATACATGACAATAGTGCATGGACCGTTCTCAAAATTTTCATATATATTCCTTAGTCTAGTTCATGTAACAGGTAAAAACACGGAACACATTTGTTCAAAAATTTTGTAGAAATTCTTATTTGACAAGAGTCAACTTCTATATGATACATTGGAAACGGAAAGTCCGTTAATAAAGTTAAAGATATAAATAAAATATCGTCTCGGAACTCAAAGACTTTACTCAAAAATAAACTATTCATTACTGTACATGTGTTTTCAAGGAAATGAATAAAGAACTGTCCGTAAAAAAAATAATTTTATAGGGTTTTGAGTTTGTTATATTATAAAATAAAATGGGGTTTTATAAATAAGTATAACGACACACAAACAGTTCTAGTAGTTTTACATGTTTAATCTATACGTGTAATTTGTTAATGTCAAAATCTGCAAACGAGCTTTGGAAGAAGTATAAAATATTAAAAGAAAAATACAGGTACATTCGGCAAAAACGTATAATATGCAATTATTCACAGACTGAGTTTGATTTGCTTTGTTTTACGACCTCGTACAATCGTAAATAACGTACATAACTATTAAATATTGTTATATGCTAGGAAATACCCAACTGAAATGTGTCAAAAGGGAAAAATAAAACGCGTTTGAATATAAACGTGCTCTTATTTGTCATTTTATCTTACCATTTCCCTTTAAATATAACATCTAGTTATATTACATTTTACGTGAGGAATAAAACCAAATTGTAAAAAAAAAACTGTATGATCTTTGAAAATTAATACTTTGAATTTATAGGGAAGATATTATAGCAGGTTGAAAAAGTAGGATAAATTTTTTGCAGCTTCCAAAGCTTTAAATGTTATAGATTACATTATATAACATTAATTTGGTTTCGACTATTTAGAATCATATTTGTAATTCCTCACGCTCTCTGTGGAAGCCATGTTTATTATTTTAACGTTTCAGCTTTAGATCCAAGTAGGTCGTTACTAACAGAGAGCAGTTTAAACAAGCACTCATCGTCTGGATGAGTTTCTTAATGAGCTCTTTTATTAACCCCTGGCCAAACCTAATGATGGTCTACAATTATACGCTGCTTCTAAGAGCTGCCTTCGGTGTACATTTTTCGACAAATTAAACTGTTGAATTACATTTTCAGATGAGTGCATTTTACTTGATTTACACATTTTGGTTACATTAGGGCTAACAACACGATGTAGTAGTAATGTATGTGACCTTAAATTAAAATATGCTAAGTTAATAGGTTAGTAGGACTAATGAACCTATAACGGGAACACAGGGAAAGGGAGGTTAAAGGAAAATTTTAATTACATTGCTTATCTTGTTACATTTGATCCGTGACAGAGAAATAAATAATGTGATTCTAACCTAAAAAGGGGGAAAATATACAATAAAAAATGTTTATGTTATTTAAGAGGTTATTTCGGAATTTTGAAATCACCCAATGTGAGAAACCAGTTTCACGACTTTAGGGATCTGGAATCTGATCCCGTCTTCAGTTGACAAAATATCCTAGAACATAAAAAAATTACTTATTAGTTGTGTAATTTTGTTGTGTGCTCCATACTCTTCTCACCTGAAAACTGTGCTCTTCCCAACGAAATGTCGTGAAGCTTTTTTTTAATTTCTCATTGAGTGATGAAACATTTCTGCAATAAAGTCTTAAACAACATAATCTCACAACCACAAATATTGACGTTAAAGCAAAAAATAAAATATTTACCAAGAACGATCTCTTGTTCTGTTTAAAACTTTCATAGTATCAATGCTTTAACTTTAGAAGGAAACATATTGTTCTGCTTGGGGACAAAATATCAGTTACTTTATATGTATGTTATTATCTTGGTTCATGCAATTGTAAATACGCTATTAGTGTAATGATCGTAATTTAACGATTGCCGAGAAAGTTAACTAACAAGTATACCACAAGCTGAATACCCGTTCAAAGTGTCACTGACTGCAAACCTATCGGCTAAGTGGTCCGTACATGACAGTGGTACAACTAACGAAGCATATATACTTAATTAGCCAGTGGAGAACTGCTCTGATAATTTGCCATTGGTTGTTTCAAGAAACGAGCACATACTTATTTTAGCGCACATAATGAGATGAATTGATAAGTAGTTAGTAAATGACAATTATAGTAATGACAGTTATTGGTAAGGGATCTTACATTTTGTAAACGACAGTTAGTCAGAACTGTCAGTTAGACAGTTTGTCATTTAGTTTGTTAGATTTGAATTATGAATGTAGCTCATTACTTGAATTGTAAAACAAATTAGAAAGATTATTTATATTTTATTACAAAACTCATCTTCCCTAATAATTTTGACTATTTAATCTTTTACAGCGTAACCACTTTAAAATGAATAAAACAAATTTTGTGAATCCTTTTTAGCGAATTTCCCCTATAGGGAAGAAGCTATTACCGTAGGTCTCATGGTAAGACTTAAGCCCGAGACCATGATAACTTTTCATTTTGAGGTCTCCAGATACCAAAAACACCATTCGTTCAAATTTATATATATGTGTATATATATACATACATATATATGTGTCCGTAAGCACGATAACTCTCATAAAAAAGGTCCGATCTTAATGAAATTTGGTAAAAAATGTGTAAAGCACCATTTCTTTGAACGAGTTCGAAAACCAGACGAATCGCACCATCCAAAGGGGTTTTTTTGGGGGGTTTTGTACCCTAAAAATGGGTTTTTTGGGGTTTCCACATGTAATTTTTATTCAAATCAAATTTAAATTTTTACCATTTAATTCAGCATAAAAAAACAAACAATTTGGTATTTTTATCATCGCTCTACGTCAATTGGTTTCTGAGATATTGAAAGTGCTAAACACAGTACGTTGTCTAATGTTATTCTTATGGAGAAAAAGAAAAATTGTATATCTCGCTTATTTATTAACATAAACTGACAAAATTTGGTATATGGCTTCATCTGGTTGGGGTTTATCGTTGTTTGCACAAAATACAAAATTTCCACGTATGGTTCCTGTAGCAGCAAACCTAGGTAATCGGTCCCCATGTTATTCTTATGGAGAATAATTAAAATATTATATATCGCTTACTTATAACTGTATATGAATGAAACTTGGTATGTGACTTTACTTAGATGAGTTCTAATGATATTTGCATAAAAACTCATTATTTTGCGATCCTTTTTGCAGCAAACCTGCGTACTCATCCCCAATGTTATTCTTATGGACGATAATTAATATTTTTAATATCGCTTGTTTGTGAATATATTTCTTATGAATCTTTTTAAGTGTTAATGTGTTATGTTATATATTCATTGAAAATTCGCTGAGTATGCAGGTTTGCTGCGACGGGGGTATTTATACTAGCGATATTTTTACCTGTGTAGGTATTACCTTACCGTTATATAAATATCTATTAGGTAATTTTAGCATTTAATAGTGTTAGAAAAATAATAAATCTACTAATAAGAGTGAATGTAATAGGTGTTTACAACCATCTAAAGACCAGCGCCACAAATACGATAAAAATTGTCTAACAGTGTACGTGATCACTACAACACATCGTATCCAGAGAAAGGTAGTATAGTGGTTATATTGGACTAATTTAAAATTCTGGTTTGTACATCATGATTGAATTTATTATTAAAGCGTTATAAACTGGTAAGTATTGAATACTAGTGACGGTCACTGTTTCTGAGGGTGTATTGAATTGGGGGGTGACACTATAACAGGTTTGGACAGAGAAGCTAAACGAACTTTTCCAAGGACTGGACCTCAGATCTAACGGACATGGTCGTGATGGCGGTAATGAGGAACTTTCTGGAGACGATTCAGAGACTGGTAAGGGTTGTAGCAAAGATTTTTTGAGTTCAAATTTCACCACGTCTGCCGAAGCTTGGTTGGTCAGTCATTATCACTTTCTTAACACAGGTGGAGCACTGATCAGTTTATTATAGACGTTGAAAAAAAGCCAAAGGCTCACTCATCCCCTACAAGATTCAGGACAGAACAGTCCCAGGGAGCATCGGAACACAACGTCCTCAACTGCTCTCATACTCACGTAGTCCAATTATTTACCTAAAACAAATCCACCTGCAAATGTGGGTGGATTTAAAATTGGAAGCGGTTCAACGGAACGTTCCCAGGGCTTACGTCATCATCCGGAAGGACAGTAAAGCGGTCAGAAACCTCCTTGTAATTCACTTGGGTGGAGGAAACTGACAATAATGGGGACTTCAGTTGCAAGTTGGACAATTATGTGAAGGGCATGGTCCAGCACCCCTCCCCCACCCCCCGCCACTCAAAGGTATTTTGGAGATCTATGGTCCACCTCTATGATAAACCGGTTGGACGAGATAACATCCTGACTGAAAGTGCTTCCTACTTTTTTCAGGACTGATGGTTAGCTGCAAGGACTATCGTTGGATTTGCTTCCGTCAGCCCCAAGTGCACTTTTACCGTCCGTCCTTCATTTTAATTAACTTTTATATAAATTATTATATAAATATCTGACTATAAGAACTTACTTTAAAATCATAGTGATTTATTTGAAAATCCTGTCAGTATATATAAGAAATCTAGCTTGATCCAGCTAAACCAGTTTTTCCATAGACGCAAATTATATATTTGAACTTGATACTTATTTTAATATAGATTAATAAGGATAAACCCGACGAAAACTATTAAAACTACATTTAATTTCTGTAAATGTTGTTTTTTCCTTTGATAAACAGTGTGTCCAGTGAATAAAGAAACGTTTTCTCTCGTGCAGCTTTAAATGTTGTATATTTAACTAACAGCTATCTCTGTTTTACAATACTACAGTTAAATAACCAAAATACACATAGTCTAAAAGCATAAAATGCAAAAAATGCATAAATGCCCAGCACGCATAGTCTAAGCATGTATAAACACAATACATGTTTAAAATAACCATCTATATTTTAATATATTGTGTTTTGCGGTAAAATTATTTTAAAATATAATAATACGTCCATATTAAGTTTTAAAAGAGGTATTGTTGATAAATAGAAACTAACATGTTTCTACTGGATAAAAAACAGCAATTCAACTGCGGCTATCACAAAACAAAAACTTACAGAGATAAATTGAGTCAATTTAATATTCTGAACTGTTGCAACTGGTCTGGCCATAAAGCCCTTTTCTTTCCTGGTTATTAGCCTCATCTGTAATTCTTGCGTAGGGAATGATCAGCTTGTATTATAGCTAAAATGTGTATTAATTGTGCAGTTATATTAATAGCATTCCCTTTATCAGGCTGGACAACGATATACGCCGCACTTGCCTTTCAAACGTCATTTTAAATATGGAGAATGGACTATTTTAAGCTAATACTTCTCTTAACGAACGTAATGAGTATATCTTTCCGGTTTACTGTACGATCTACTCTGTAGTAAACATGATTTTAACGGCAATGTTACAGTTTGTACGCAAAGAAGCTCAGAGGTTTTGAAACTTTTGCGTTTATTATCTAGAACGTAAATACTTTAAAAAAATCACTATTGCTTTATTACTTTTATGAGATACACTAATATGTATTACATTTTCTAATTATATAATACTAGAAAAATGATATCTGGCTCAGAAACATTGTTAGTAAACGCTTATAAATGTAGCACAACAGTCATAATAAATTTAAAAATTTATAAAACTATTGAATTTTAACACAAAAGTATAAGTGAATTAGGCTAATGACAAACAGTGATTTAGCCTAAATTAAGCAAATTTTACTTACAAATATTCGTTATAACAGGGTTTTTGTGAATCAAAATATCAAACCAAACTACCGTATTGCAATGAATGATCCTCTTATTGGGAGCGCTCTGGTTTAGGATTGGAATGGGTAAAATTGGTCCTCAGGGTCTCGGGTTAGATTCCCAACAATCACAAAAAATTGTGGCTATGTGATAATGCCGTGACCTTGTGGTTTGGGACCCACCTACGTTGTAGGCCCACCTAAATTGAAAACAAATGCGGTAGGTTTTTTCGTGACGGCCACAGAATATGTCGAGTGTTGCGGCTTGTAAATCCATTTTAGTGCTCAAATATTTCAGAAACTGCTTCTGACAAACATTCCACATGACTTGTTATGTTCTCGCGCTTCCATGGAAACGTCGCGCGTCGTGTTGTATGACAACATGAGCACTGTACTTAAAGTGGTTGGCGTGAATGTTATAGTATATTTGAATGTCTTGAGATACTTTGCTTCTACTGGAATTCTTTGCGTAAAGAACATTCAAAAATAAAATTACAACAAAAAATAAAAATTAATTTGCATTCAAAATATTATTTTAGTTTTTTAAGGAAAATATTTTTGGGATTATACAAATTACTTGTAATGAAAAATTTACATTAAAAAATATCATATAGTTTTAGTATTTAATCATACTTAAGATAAATCACAAAATATATTCTTGAATTGTGACTTTTCGAATTATATTTATCAGATTCGCAATTTATAATAAAGTATATAGTACAGTACATAAAATGTCTTAAAAGGAGTTCAACTTAACAACTGCTAAAAATAGTATTTTTTTTCTAGTTAATCGTTTAACTACTGCATTAATCTACATTTATAATAATTCGTAAAATCTGAATTACATATAAAAAATTTGAAACAATAGTATCACTGACAAATTTAACAGGCACTTGTTCAAATAAAACCTACGCTCGTGTTATTCATTAATTCTGTTGTTAATGGTTTATTGCTAACCATTAAACTAATCATTAGATTTTCATTGTTATGTTGTTTCGATTAAATAAACAACATAAAAATTTAAATACACAGTGAGTCGACTGTGTTTATTGTAAACTAGCGTTTTAATACCTGTTCAACACTAACCGGATCTGTAAATAAAGTTACAGTAGTAGTAACATATTATTAATATGAATTGAATATGAGAGATATCTCATTTTATATAAATATAAAACAATCAATATTGTAAGAGGTAGAAGTTGTATCAGCTTGTGTACTAGGCTGATTAAGTTTAGCTCCTCAATACAAAAATGTAATGCTGTGGATGAATTATATATAAAGATTATAAAAACAAAACAACAATAACTCGTTACCACGGGACCACGAACATTTAAACTGATGCTTGTAAAATAATTTTTAAAATGTTAATTTCCTGACTGACTGTTTAAATATTCCGAACCTTCACCTATCTAAGTCTGGTCAGGCTATAAAGTCCATCTAAGCCAAGTGGGTCACAGGCATAACCCATGATGCTTACGTCATTTATGGCACTTTTAATCGTTATTGTCTGAGTTAATCTAGTAGGGCTTATGTTGGTGAGAAATATGTTTGGTTATTTATTTATTATGATAAAACATTTTTACTATACATATTTGAAGGGTACGTGAACTACTTTGCTCTCTTATTTCAACAAAAATGTCCTCTTGTTGTTTGGAATCGTGGGGAACACTGAACTACACACTGAACTTTCTTATAGCGGTAACATGTAATTATTTTTAAAATGTGAGTTACTACTTCGTTTTAACATCAGTACTTTAATTTACTTGTTTTTGTAAAATTTAATATTCAGTCAATTACAAAATTGAAGGAAATATTAATAACCTGTAGCCCAATTTGTCCAACTTGAGCGTAAAATTTAAATTTGTAAAATAAATGGACCTGAATCTCGATAAGTGTGTTTTGATGACTTACAGTCAATCTGATTCACCGATACTCGGCCACTACATAATCAGTGGTAATACCCTAAAAATATGGTTTAAAGTTAAAGATCTGGGCATTTTGACGCTGCAGAGTTTGGACTCAAGGGACCATGCCACCTAAGCCTCCAATAAGGCGAGTTCAATCCTGGGATCCATTACAAGATCTAGTCGAGATGGTTTATCGACTAGTTCTCTTGGAACACTCTGTGTATCATTGGTGCGCCCACATCTGGAGTACTCGTCTGTAGTCTGGTAACCCTATAAAAAAACCATTGCGATGTCCTTGAAAGGGTGCAACGCAGAGTCATCAAGGTGATTGGAGTTATATTGGGTTTCAACTACATGAACATTACAATGAGTCAACTTTATGAGAGTCTTGGCTTGCCTCTGCTGGTAATCAGTAGAAGAGATTTAGGCTTAACTTTTCTATTCAAACTCATAAATGGACTTATTGATTGCCCTCAGTTGTTGAACGAAATTGATCTATGAGTTCCACTAACACCAGATCCATCGATCTGTTTGGCCGGCGCAACTTCAACACCCTCTATGCACACAGCAGCATCATGCCTCTACTTTATCGAGCTGGGAATGCAGCATGCCCTGATGTAGACTTATTCAGCCGGACTATTTTCTTTTTCAAGAGGCAGATGAGTTTGCCCTCCACTCAAAATGTCCATCCATATTAAAAACTGTAATAGTTGCCAAACTGCAAACTATATCCCGCTTGAGTTATTCTAAACAAAAAACTCTTACCTGGTAAAAAAACAACATAAATACCTATTTAAAAATTAATGTTTTTAACTAATTATGCAAGCAGTTTAGTGTCCAAATCGATTCTGTTTATCGCATAAAACTGCTAACACAATATTACAACTAGTAGTCTGCAGTAGTTAAATAAATATAAGGAACTATGAATTGCACTGACTTTTCCAAAACTATAATTGTAATTTTTTTCCTGAAAATAAATAGCCACACATACATTGTAAAGGTATAACAAAAAGAAAAGCCAAACCGGTTGACAAGAAAAGATAACATCAGCTCGAGCAACTGGAGTGTGAATTGTTGATTGTTCGGGAAACATCAACAATAGAACCAGCTCGCGGATTTCACACTCGGTGACCACTGAACACGATTTCTGAGACTTAATATAAAAAAATGTATTTATACAAAGAAAGAGTTGATAATGTAAATTTCAATAAAAAAAGGAATAATACAAATAATTAATATTGTGGCTTGAAGGGAGTATATAATAATATTTGATAATATTTGACATTTTACATAATATTTTATTTGTGTGTATGCGGTTATTCTATTTATTTTTTACATGCTAATGAACATATATAACTATGAGAGTATGAACGGGAGTGCAATAAGCAAAGAAAAAGCTTGAGTACAAATATAAATAGTTAAATTGATCATAAGTTGTAACACTTTTTTTGTACTTTAAAGACCTTTTTTAGAAAATAAGGTCAAAAAAATCGGGCTCCGGTGAGTTTCTTTCTTTATGATTCCCATAAATTGTCCAACTTTCAGACTTGTTTATACGATAGCTTCAGTAACCTATGCAAGGTCACAAATTTACCATTTTGTAATTACGCAATTTTACACTCGGAGACAGTAAAACATAATCTATTAACATTACATGTTTTCATATCTGAGGTAGTCAATAAGTTTTACTTTCAAGCAAAACTGATTAGTAATATATAAATTAAAAAAGGTTAATTCAAATACTTATTGTATATAAATCGAGCAATAACTTTACAAGACATATTCAACAATATATGTTAAATTTGGGGTTCAACTAGGATAACATTTGATATTTCCACGTGTCAGTATCAGGGGTAGAAATGTTTGTTCAGGAATGTTTTATCACTCACTTCCGGTATTATGTTTCTGACATTTAGTTTGATGTAGTATTTTATATCACACTGTTTAAACGTTCTAGTCAATTAAAAATGTACAAAATGTGAAATTAATATACTAATAAATTGAATGATTTACATTAATGAGTTGTTTTGAATTTCAATAAAACTCATTACAATTAGTGGTATCCTAGGTTAAGAATTAAGCTGTTAATAAAGCTCAATTTAGCTCATTTTGACCGTATTCCATGGTTTAATTTTCCAAATATGTTTTTTTTCAATTAACTTGCATTTCTTCACAGATTTAAAATAACCTGCAATATGATCTATTTCTCTTTGGCTAAGTGGTACATAATATAAACTTGAGGTACAATATATTAAAATAAATTCAAATATATTGCAATTAATGTATTTACATGTTTTCGCTAGTCGCATACAAATGTAACTGTTTAATAGTAAGAGTGTATTAAATTAAATCTTATGATTAACTATTAAATTATACTTTAATAACATAGCAAATTAAATAATCATAAAATAAAATTTTCTTAATATTATAATTTTAGCGAATTTCCCCTATAGGGAAGAAGCTATTACCGTAGTCGGCATGGTAAGACCTAGGCCCGGGACCATGATAACTTTTCGTTTTGAGGTCCCCAGACCCCAAAAACACCATTCGTTTGATACTGTATATATATATATATATATATATATATATATATATATATATGTGTCCGTGAGCACGATAACTCTCGTAAAAGTTATCCGATTTTGACGAAATTTGGTATAAACATGTAAAGCAGCATTTATGACTTTAAGTTTGAAAACCAGACAGATCGACCTATCCAAAAGGGTATTTTGGGGGGGTTTTGTACCCCAAAAATGGGTTTTTTGAATTTTTTACATATAATTTTTGAAAAAGTCAAATTTTAGTTTTGACCATTCGATTCAGCTTAAAAAAACACACAATTTGATATTTCGATCATTCCTCTACGTCAATTGGTTACCGAGATATTGAAAGTGCTAAACACAGTACGTTGTCTAATGTTATTCTTATGGAGGAAAAGAAATTTTTTTTATCTCGCTTATTTATGAACTATACTGACGAAACTTGGTATACAGCTTCATCTCGTTGAGGTCTATTGATATTTGCTCCAAAAAATTGTTTTTGCATAATTCTCCCATAGCAGCAAACCTGCGTACTCAGGCCCCATGTTATTCTTATGGATAATAATTAAATGCTCTGTCTCCCTTAATTATGACCATAAATTAATAAAAACTGGTATACGACTTCACCTAGTTGAGATATATTGATATTAGCATAAAATCCAATTTTTTGTGTTCCTTGTTGCAGCAAACCTGAGTACTCAGCCCCAATGTTATTCTTATGGAGAATAATTAAAATTGTATATATCGCTTATTTGTGAATATATTTTTATGAAACTTGGTAAGTGGCTTTATGTAGAATTAAGACATTTATATCTCCATTGGAAATTCGCTGAGTATGCAGGTTTGCTGCGACGGGGGTATTTTTAACTAATATAATCCATGTAAAATATTTATGTAATTTTAACACATAATGTAGTAAAAATATTGGGAAAAATAATACGTATTTTTCTCATGCTCATCATGGAAAACCTCATAGGTATATATTTAATATTTATCTCATTTACAAAATGTGTGTCCTGAAGGTTATATCATAATTTCAGAATAGTTGCAAGATTAATTAAAACCATTTTCATGCAGTTAAAATGTGCACAGCGATTCAGAACCTTTCGCCTACCTCTTGTTGTTCAATATGTATAGTTATATGTTGTTCAAAGTAAATATTTTTGGGTGTCTGCCTGGTTTCCTTTAAATTATCAAGGGTTCACGTTATATCAAACTTATTTATATTATTTGTTTATTGTTCTTCGTTACAATAAATAGATCACATAATTTATATTGAAAATATACATTCTATGATGTGGAAGGAGTTTAGAAGCTTAAGTTTATGAGCGACGGGCAAGATCCATCGGTTTCTGAGGCAAAATCGCAGAAATTTCTCATGGAACCGTCTGATCGTTCATCTTTGGCTGTCTGCCGATTTTTCGTAAATCGCCGCTTTGTAATATGATATATTATTCTAAACAGTTAACTTAGGAATCAAATAAAATATAAGCTTCTTCAAGTTGGTTGAAAAATAAACTTTAAATGTATTTTTAACCCAACTACTAATTTGTAATGTTATGCATTAGGTGAAATTTTAAGGTATCCACCAAATTTTCAGTTTACAATATATCACGCTTTAAACTTAATTATGTTTATGAATGGAAAAAGATGTAGATTTAAATTGTCATCAATTGAACTGAAGATTGCGTAAACAAATTTTTTTAATTATTTACAAGTATATAAGTGAAACTTATAGATGAAGAGTCAGCAAACTTAGAGAAAGAGCTAGGATTCCAATAGCAAAACAGTGTTGATATTTTAACATTTGTCAACAACACTTTAACTAATGCAAATTTTAATATATATATATATATATACAGTCATATATATATATATATATATATATATACCATAAAATAATTCAATACATAACTACATTGTATTTTTTCATTAAATTAATATAAACACATAAAAATAACTGACAGTATAGCCTTAAACAGGTTGTTTATCAATGATACAATCAAACGTAGTAGTTAAAATTCTTACTTATACTTGACAAGACACCATGATCTCTTTTTAATTTTTGTAAATTAAAATTTATCATATAATCATGTGAGAGAGCAATAACAGTAATTATCACGAATATACTCAATTAGCATCCGTTAAGTATACTCATGTATCATAACATTGCATGCTAAAATTAAAGTGGTGGTAATATACAATAAGATATTTTTCTTCTTTTATATACTCGTACTTAAAAGTTTTTGTTAAAATATAAGATGATTCCATAATCAGTAACAGGACTAATTTCACTCATTATAAACTTACAATGCAGTTGTATTTGCCTTAAAATAACCCTTAGTTGTGAATGGGTGAAACAAAATAATATAAGAATTTACCGATTTACAAGCAATTTTAACATTTCTAAGTACGTTTAATATCGTGGTGATTAATTGAATTATAAAACCTTAATGTTTAAAGTAAATTAATCTAATATATTTAACCTTCAAGAATGAATTACCAACTGTATAAATTTAATAATATCATTATCTAATCTAAGATTTAATTCTTCCTTAAAAATATAAAACTATATACATGCATTAGAATATGCCCATTTTTACTTATCTTATAAATATTTAATTCATCCTAAACTATATCAAACCATATACATGAATTTGAATTTGCCCACTTGTACATGAATTGAAACTTGTTACTGCACCACTTATAACTAAGAGTATTATATTGAAACCAATCTAAAACTACGGTAAGAAACTGTAGTGTTTCCTTAACACATAATACATGCAATGGCACTCAAACACATTGAATCCTTAAAAAAAATACTATACAGTAATAAATAACTAAATGTTATCACTGTTTCAAAAAGCCTGGTTGCAATCTACGACCAAAATATGTCCAATTTTAAACGGTAATTTAAATATTTAATTGAAATAAATAATAATATTTTTAATTAAATTTCTTAGTGGTAATTTTAAAGTAATTTACTAAAGCATTCAAGTGTAATAAAAATTAGGAAATGCAAGTGTTCTTCCCCAGACTTTAGTGACATAAAGTATCAATCTTGAATTACTAATGAGAATTTCTAATACATTCTATTACAAACGCAGATTTTGATGTTAGGAATTTGGAGGTACAAGAGAAATGTATGTTTGCACATGGCGTTGTCAGATGGGGAGACGGCTTTCCAGTGTTGTTTTCTCTGCCACTTTCGTTATTTTGATACTGACATTTAGTTTTGATTTGGTATTTTACACAGCTATTTGTAAAATGTTATTCAACATTTATTAAAATATAATATTAATGTTCCAGCTTTGTTGTTGAAATCCAAGTATATCATAAATTATATTATGTTTTTTCTATGGCTTGCCCTGCTGACCTAAAATTGAATGTTATGTTTAATAATATAAATGCTACCTACTTACGTAACTAACTGGTAGGATTAATTTGGAAGTGGATATGATGTACAATATTTTACATCTGTAAATGTGTTAGGCAGTAACCAGTAATGTATTTATTTGTGGACTCTTTATGCAGCTAAACCATATTACTTGGAAATATTTAAATGACATGTTCTAACTATATTATTTTGTTTTAAGACGAGAAGTTATAACCAAATTATTTCTTGTTTTGTTAAAATAATTTACCTGGTGTAATTTAAAGAAAACAATTCTGGGAAGGTAACAAAATAGGAATGTCTCCCTCCAAAGCACGAGGGAGACATTGCCTAAACTGTTGGCCGAGACTTCCTGAGGCAGGAGCTCGCGCGACTTGATCCTGCCACTTGACACCTCAGGACTGACCACGTGATCATCCTGGATGTCTCCTATGTCTGATATTGGTCGGAGGTTGACTCTCAGACGCTATTATGGTTGTGAATCGTTGAAAGTTTGACTAGAAATTAATGGTAAAAATAAACTATAATATCTACTTAAGACCAAATTATATGACATCATGTTAAAATGTAATTGTATTAATGTTATACGATATCAAACTCGTACTTTTAACATGAAGTAGGGGTGCTGGCAATAAAAATTAAATTTTGATAAGGGTACAAGGAAAGGATTTGACAATAACCGGTAGGGACTTTGTACATAGCTTTGAACTTTCTCGTATACAGATAAACGTTGGGATGTTTTCAAATGGATAATCGAGAGAAAGTTAAAATATATGTTAACAGAGAGGTTGATTTTCTATTGAAGTAACAGTCTATTGAAGTAACAGATACCCGAATCCTAAACCTACTTACCTACTTAGTTTGGTTGAATAAATGCAATGCGTGATAAATGGAGTCTTATTCATGTATTTTTCTATGATAAAAATACAAGAATTCAGGTTGAATACTGTATTTGTAATTCAAAATAGGATTTATTAAATTTTTGTGCTCTTGTAAAAGTGATGAAAAATGTTGCTGTGGTATAAAAATATAAGCCTTATAACCTCAAAACCCAAACTTTCATAAAAATGCGGAAGATGCAATTTTGTTAGGGACTTTACGCACTAATTAAGAACCAATTAAAACCACACTTGGATTTTGTATGTCTTGTTTCGTGGAGGCGTATTAATGCCATTAATAAAACTATAAATTAAACTAAAAACGTCTGAACATACGGTGATATTACAAATTCATACCAACTTTAATTTTTGTTGATTGGTGATATTTCTGTCCAGCTGTGTAAATATCCAGACACCCAGACAGATAAAAAGATAGATGGCAGGGAAATGCCACCACGAATATAATAGCTTTGGGTTCAGGCAGCCTTGGATTGGATACTTTCGCTAACAATTCAATTTCAAAATTTCAGAAAAAAATACTCCATGTTTTTCTAAGTGGAAGAAATTAAATGTTTTAAATATTAAATGTTTAAATGTTTTAATTCGTCTCTCGCGGCACCACGCTGCACAACCGCAACCACAACCGCTGAGTGTTCACCGGGTGACAGGGGCTACAGGTTGGTCTGAAGAATTATGAACTTTTTAAAAAAGAACACATGTCCTGCCGGGTTAAAACACCTGATAAAGTAATTGTAAGATTAGAAAAGTATTAGTTATTTGTTAATATATCATCACGTACAATTTGGTTTGTAAACAACAGTTTTATTCTAAAATAAATTTTCTTTAGCAAAACATATACATCTTGTTGAACATCATAATCCCTAATGAAGGGCAGTATTTAAAATTAAATTGTTATAGAATTTCTTAAACAAATGTTTACAAGCAGACAAACAAAACCAATATTACTAACAGCATTTATTTTTAAATCAGTTTATATTTTATTTTATTTTAGGAATTTCTTTTCTAGACATGTTTAATTTCATAACCAAACAACTTTAAACTTCTTCTAGATATACAGTAGCTAACATTGTTTTTTCTAACAGATTTTAAACTATTTTTAAACCTTTATTTCAATACTTACAGCAATGATTTTTAATAGGGTATTTGTATCTTTAACTGGATTTCTTAATTTTGTTTAGTGCAAAAAACTGCTACATCTTTTAACGTTGATTTCTCCTAACGTCGGAACCGTCAAAATCCTCATCCAGTAGACCACTATACACTTTCAGCAGCTGATTCCGTTGATTTTTCTCCCAAAAAATCAACTCTTTTAACCTCATTGGCTCACAAGAATATATATTTGTAGAAGTTATTGAACTCTCTCAACACCACTTCCTACGTTTTCTCAAGAAGTATTTCTATTTTAGATTATTTGCATTATTAATAAATCATGTTTATTTTCTTAGGTATTTTGGAGGGTAAACTAAATTTTGTTCATAGCCGATTTTGACGATGTAAATCCATAGTTAGTCTTAATTTCTATTACACCTATTAAAGATTTATATAATCAATATATGAACACAAATTTATTCATGGTGCGACTAAATGTTTCACTCGTGAAATTTAGTACCAAGACATGCAATTATTTTAGATGCTTTGCTAAAATAACTTGTTATATATATATTGTTTTTACTTCGGCAAATTAATAACACTGTGTAATAAATATATATACCCTAGTTTATGCTAGGGTGAGTAGACGTATTGGTTACTGTGTAGGGTTGAGCCCTGTCAGGTTAGGAAGACTAAATTCATTTGGGGTTTTGAGTTCGATAGTAGTTTTGTGTGTGGGTTTGTTTCATAAGTGGGAATATCATCGAGGGATTAATACACGTTAAATTGGGTCGTCTGATTTCCTATAAATCAAGGGACAGTCTCTAAATTATTAAGGGGATCAAGGTACTTTTTCCGTGCTGCCTCCAGGACGCTACCTGGGGTTAACCAATTCGATTATACTTAACTTAGGTATTATTACCAATTGTACTTTACCAGAGAGAGAGAGAGAAGTGAGGGCCAAATAAAACAGTGTTAAACCTAGGAAACTTGTCTCATTGTGAGAAACCTACTCTAAAGGATACTCATTAAGCTACGCTCCTGGTGATTGTATATCAACGAGGTCGTGTACATCACAAAGGGGTGGAGGCGCCGGGTGAACTTGCACTACCTATTGCTGATGTCAGTTCCTACTACGCTCTACCAGTAACGTCATGTAAGGTGTCGCCAAAGAGGATCGTGTTGACGGTTAAGATACCTGTGAGGAAGATGGGGGACAGGTGGTCTCTGTTTGAGTACGTTCCATCACCAATGTCATGGAAGGACTAAACATGCACCATGTCCCTCGAGCCGATCTTAGTGGCGCGCTCCGGAACTTCTGTGAGGACTATCTCGGGTCTGCAGAGGGAGGACTGCAGTCCAGTGTCTACTTGGATGTGCATGCTTCCACGCCAACAGGGAGGCTCAGCTTTTTCGACCGAGTGTGCGGCCAGGATGATGAAGAGATGCACCGTGGGAGACCTGCGGCAGGTGTGTCCGTTCTACTGCAGCCCTTCCCATGGGGGAGTTCTTGTGACTCAGGAGGCGGCCGAGTCCTACGTCATTACTAACCCCTCACCTAAACTTACTTTATCCTGTTCTAATCTATCTCAGACCTTACCTATAAATATGCCAGGGGCTTTTGAGTTAACGGTAACGTGCGATTGTGTTTTAACCGATGGGGATGTAATTTTAATTTCCAGGCAGTTTCCTTGTTTTCCGGGAACGGTTGTCCCTTCAGTGATGCATGTACTGCCTGCGGCGTGGACCTCTATATCTAATATTTCTTTTGACCCTTTTGCTGTCCAGTTCCAGGCCCATATTTCACAAGTTTTCTCGTATCTTAGATTCAAATTGGACAGTTTCTTCTCCGTCTTTTATGGTCCATCAGAACGTTCCGCCATCTTTTTTTGACCACGTGTCTTTGCCAGAGTCATGGTGGGATGTTCAAGATGTAACGATATTAAAGTATATAGCGATATTTGTGTGGTTGGGAGTTTTATCGGTCCTTTTGGGGTATATTTGCCTGAAGTTTTATGTGATTAGTGTGAGATTAGCTCTATTGCAATCAAATTGAGTGTTTTAAGTGTTATTGTTTTATTATGACAGACACTGAGGACATCGTCTCACCGATCAAGGGGGATGTAATGGGGGGTTAAAAGGTTTAGAGTTATTTTATAAGTCATTTGTATTGTGAAGAACTGATTGTAATTAGGTCTCTGAACCCTTGTTGTGAGAAGTAAGACCTCACCAAGTAGGAAGCGTTCTGGAGGTGTTTATGTAAACACTGAGTGCTTTGACACTCAGTAGAAGGTGGTCAGTTAAATAGGGTGGCTGGTTTTGTATCGGGGTCAGTGGGGCACTGGGCCCAGGAGAGTCCAGGTGGGTGAGTAGACGTATTGGTTACTGTGTAGGGTTGAGCCCTGTCAGGTTAGGAAGACTAAATTCATTTGGGGTTTTGAGTTCGATAGTAGTTTTGTGTGTGGGTTTGTTTCATAAGTGGGAATATCATCGAGGGATTAATACACGTTAAATTAGGTGGTCTGATTTCCTATAAATCAAGGGACAGTCTCTAAATTATTAAGAGGTTCAAGGTACTTTGTCCGTGCTGCCTCCAGGACGCTACCTGGGGTTAACCAATTCGATTATACTTAACTTAGGTATTATTACCAATTGTACTTTACCAGAGAGAGAGAGAAGTGAGGACCAAATAAAACAGTGTTAAGCCTAGGAAACTTGTCTCATTGTGAGAAACCTACTCTAAAGGATCTAAGAGTAAGCTACGCTCCTGGTGATTGTATATCGACGAGGTCGTGTACATCACAATTGCTTTGTGAGAAAAAAACTGGTGAATACTTTTTTCATAAAAAAGTATTGTAACAGAGTGATTTCGGATTATTGCGATCCGAAATCACTGTAAATACATGCCTGCAAAATTTTACGACAATAACATTTCTGATTTCTGATTATGCAATATATTACCCTAATGATTCTCTCTTGTTAGGCTCTCGAAGGAATGTGGTAACAATCTAAAATATTATGCAATAAAAGTAAAATTTATATTTATATTAGTTACGCGATGAATTTTAATTATTATTTCATCCAAATGCAGATATTATTCTAATGACAGCTTCTTGACAAAAACTTTCTTTTCGGTTATATTTTGAAATAACACGTTAAATTTAGAAATAAAAATAAAAAATGAAAGATTTCTATAAAAAATAAAACCATTTCTAAAGAAAAAAGAGGATCACTATTAATGCCTAATTATTCAATTTTTATTGTATCTATCAAATTTTCCCATAATTCGATCTCCTTATTTCTTATTTTAATTTAGTTATTTAGACTATATTTGAAAGGTTAGTATGCAGATCAATGCATTTAGTTTTGAGGTAAATCAAACTAAACCCAACATTTCAAACAGGTATGATTTTTGATAGTGTGGAAACGAGAAAACAATTTGAAAATATATCCGAACCATCACAAATAAATTAAAGGAAGAAGATTACATCCTTGAGCAACCGAAGCGAACGATGAAATTTCTCAAAACCCTAACATGAAAAGGGGCGTAAGTAGTAAAAAGTTTAATTTGATTAAAAGTTTGTCGAGTCGATGTTGATGTTGTTTCGAAACTCGGTTCCCTGAACTAATAAACCGACGGTTTATCCAATACAGGAGTAGCGTGTGAGACACAACATTTACCAATGACGGTTCATTTAAGTATGTCTAACTAGAATTATATAAACTAGTATTTCAATTGTATATCAATTGGAACACGTTTTATACCTCAACAGCGTTGTATGATTATTGTATGTATACGTTTTGATGTAACATTTTCATTTTCATATTGTTGATAAATCAATGCCAATAAAATAAAACAATTGTTATTTATTAATTTATAAATGATACTCTAAATTACATTTTACAAAACCACAAAATATATTTCCACTTATACTGCATTTACATACTAGTCAGTAAATATACGTAATTAATGGGACAAGGCAACAGATTTCAATCAGTCACACCGGTCATCATTATGCCGAACTACAGAAACCTAAGGAATAAAAAGCAGGTAAATTTTGTAGTGTCGCACAACATAATTTACTGTATCACGTATCATGCACTCAATAGCATAAGCATGTTACATTTTTAATTGATGAGTGCGAGTCTTTCAAATATATATTATTAGTTTAAAGGTCATATTCTGGTTTTACCGTGTATTGTTATTGTTACCTTACATGACTGCTTAGTTTTTTTTTATTTTTAACTAAATTCTTTGCTTGTTCATCAAATTTTGTATTTCAAAATTTCATTTAGTCATTAAATGGAATTTTAAAATGTGGATTATTTTGTATTGAGATTACTGTACGGTGGATGTATCTGCTTGTCAATGAGAAAAAGAATAATTGATTGGCGATGGTTATTACGTATTGTTTAGTATATTGTATGATATTCAAAGAAAATAATATTTATTCTTAAATAATGATTGTACATTCATGTATAGGCATTGGGTGACGTACACAACATGTATTATAAAACGGTTGTGTATTTGTGTTGTAACCTTTTGCGGCAAAAAACATTATTCTTATTCTTAATAAAGTCTTTGTTTTTAATTTTTCCTAAGAGCAACCATTAGTGAAATTGAAAATAATCAAAAACTTAACAATAAAATAATTCAAAAATGTATTCTGTTGGTTAATATTTGTACTGCATCCTTTTTATTTTATGCAGCTTTCTCGATGGAGAAGGAAGGTGTTAATTTATTATAAATAAATTATTTATATATATATATATATATATATATATATAAATATATGTATATATATAATTGCAAATTTCTACCTAGTAACAGTTAACTAATTAAATAAAATTGGCCGTAAACGCAATGAGTAACATGCCCATTGCCCAACATCAAAGTTTAAAAAATAACTAAAAAACTATTATTAAAATAGTTTTTTGATGTTAGTCAATATAGAACAAGGGAAGAGGTTTCATGGTCTTAAATCTTCTGAAAGTTATTAATAATTAGACAAATTTCGCAATTCAAGTTTACAATCAAATGCCAAATATGCACTAGCACGACATTTATATTTTGCAAAATATCAGTGTATATAACTGTAAAGCAATTTGGTAAGATTCCTGTGATTTCGCCCATAAACTTAAGATAGTAGCAAGACAAGGTTTTGAACTGTTCCACTTTTATCAGATATGATAATACAAATTTTGCATTATAGTCTAAGTAAATTATATATGCCTGAACCTCTGATTTATGTATTTTATCACAAGTCTTACAGAAACTGCTATCGGAGTTCACATTAAGAGTTCATGCTATTGTTTGTGACTAATCAACCATAACTATCTTTGGCAGTAAATAAAGCATTGTGAACTTAACTTACCCACACGATCGAATTTGTTGGAAAATGGTTTTTTCTTACGAGTAAGGAAAGTTCCTTATGCAGGTCAAGTGGCCAACATAATTACCAAACATTTATGTAGACCTTTTAACTAAACAATGTTTATAAAATGGATATGGGGACAAGAGCTTCATGGAATGATAAGTAACACTGGGTCTTGAATAAATAGGCGTGTCAGTATCAAACCCGGAATTGTGCTATAAGAGCTTTTCCTTAGGTTTTAACTTACATCAGATATTGGATTGTTGAAACTAAACTATTATTATTATTTTGTTGTATCTATACAAGTTGTAAGACTATTTTTTTATTCAGAATGTTTGAGTGTAACGTAAGTATAATTTTAAAATACATGTAATTACAATGTATGTTTTTGTATTTATTCCTTTGATACCACAAAGCCGCGCTGTGGTGTGTGTTAACACCAGTTCAAGAGCTACTATTTTGAAATATTTTGGAAGGTTCTCTCTCTTGTTAGGAATTATTTTACAGCCCCGATGATTAGCCCATCAACTTTACAAAACTACAAAATTGGCCATTAAATTATTTGAAAATTATTTCAAATAAAGAATGCTACCAACTGAGGAACAATCATTTTTAATCACATCTCAAGCAATAACCAAAAATAATAAGCAACAAATAACAAAAACAATAATCATCTGTTTATAATAATTAATTTTTTTATTAGCATGATACGTGTTGTTGCAACTAAACAGGATAAATAAAATACGTCTTACAACACAATGAAGAATATTTACACTTATACTGTACTTACATACAAGACGGTAAAATATTCACAAAATATGGTACAAGGCGATCGATTTCAACCAGTTACACCGGTCATCATCAGGCCCAATCAGAGAATGACTGACATGACTGACATTCTCTGATTGGGCCTGATGATGACCGGTGTAACTGGTTGAAATCGATCGCCTTTGTGTATACTTTACCGTCTTGTATGTAAGTACAGTGTAAGTGTAAATATACTTTATAGTGTTATAAGACGTATTTTATTTATCCTGTTTATAATAATTTAAAATAATATGTCCCAATATTACACTTCTTCCCCTTCAGACAACACCCCGCTTCTCTTGCGTAGTTGGTCTACATGTTTCTTTTTTAAGGCTCCGCCAATTCTTACTTGGTAGGAAAGCTCACTAGTTCTTGAGTTTATCACACCTCTTGAGTTCAACCAGCGCCGATCTCATTCTGCACCCAGACCTCTTTCTCTTCCGAAAATTCTCTTGGTCGTCCTTTCTCATAATGATATTTCTGCTGTGTTTAAATGGATTACGCAATCACATCTTTCTTAGGGGATTTTAAATTATTCAATGGAGAGGACAGACGTTTCCCAAAGAACATTTCTGAAGGTGGTTTACCTGTGGTTTTCTGGGGTGAATTTCTATAGGCAAATAACAATTTGAAGAGTTTTTTTCTGTGCATCTACCTTGTCATCGTTGCTGGCTAAATACCTAGACTTGAAGGGTTTGATAAACCGTTCAACCTGTCCATTGGTTTTGTGATAGTACATGCTTTATCTCATTGTCTTTGCAAAAGCTCTAAAAATACATCAGCTGTAAACTGAGTTACATTGTCGGTAACGATCATCCTTGGAACACCATAGTGAGATAGCCATTCACGTAACTTGCTCACGGTGTTCGTGGTTGTAATCGATCTGACCATTGATATCTAATGCCATTTTAAAACCACGACTACACCGACCAACTAATAATACCCTACAAAAGGACCTGCATAATCTAGGTGAAAACGTTCCCAAGGACCATCCGGTATGTTCCAGGAATAAAAAGGTACTTCCGGCTCTCGTGGGCGATTTACCTGACATCCTTTACAGCACTTTACATATTTCTCTATGTCTTAGTCTATTTTCACCCACCAAACATAGTAGCGTGACAGAGTCCTCATAGTTTCTATTCCAGGATGGCCCCGATGTAAAACACGTAGTGTTTTCTTTTGAAGAGTTTGTGGAATAACTATTCTACTTCCCCACATCAGAATTCCCTTAACAGATGAAAGTTCTTCCCGTCTATGAAAATAAGTAGATAAATGCACCAAAGCATTAGGTAATATTTGTGGCCATGTTGATTCCATATACATCATAAATCGCCTGCATACCTCATCTTTTTCGTTTCTTTCTGCAGTTCTTCAGATATAAGGGCCATATCATCTATTTTTTCTTGCACCAGTAGCCTTACAGACAGTTCCTCTTTAGATGGATTACTGCTCTCACTTGGGAGTCTAGAAAGTACTTCAGCCAACACATTGTTCTTTCATTTGATATACTTAATATCAAAGTCGTAGTTGTTTAAGAAAACAGCCCATCGAAGCACTCTGTTATTCATTGTCTTCCCGATGTACTCCGAAAATTCTCCCCAGAGGTCTGTGATCACTAGTCAATGTAAAATGTCTACCATATAAGAACTGGTGAAATGTTACAACTCCAAACACACAGGCAAGTGCTTCTCTGTTTATGGATAAACATTTCTTTTCAGCTTCCTGTAAAGTACATAAAACGAATGCTACTGGCCTTTCTTTACAATCAGGGTACGTTTGCCAAATAATCCCTGCCAAACCTACCTCAGAGGCGTGACAGGACAGTGTTGTGGGTAGGTCATCTCTGTAAGGGGCAACTGAAGCATCTTCAGCGAGTAAATTGCGTGCTCTATCAAATACCTCTTGGTCTTCTTTATTCCAAACCCACGATACTTTAGAGCTTGTTAATCAATGCGATCCTGAACAAAGTCCATGAAGGTGGGGAATGAACTTTTCGTAAAATTTAATTGCTCCCAAAAACACCATGAGTTCTTTCTTATTCGTCGGAGTCTTGTCTTTCTTTAGCTCCCGTATATTATCTTCTGTAGGATGTATTCCAAACTTATCAATCTTATGCCCCAGGTTGTACACACTATTCTGAAAGAATTGACATTTTCTCTCTTTGCTTTCATACCCGCAGCTTCAAGTTGCTTTAATACAGTCCTAACGTTGTTGAAATGTTCTTCTTTGATTCTTCCACTCACGATTATTTCATTTAGGTTCACACCAACTAAAGGAATATCTTTGTGGGGATTTTCCATGAATCTCTGATAATTCGCTGGAGCATCAGTTAAGCCAAATGCAAGGCGTCTGTAACGAAAATAGCCCATATGAGTAGCTATAATAAGATAGTCACGATCTTCTTCTACAACTTCTAACTGCAGGTATTCATCTTTCAAAGCAATGACAGTAAACAACTGGCCTCCTGCCATTTTGTTTGTAAGATCAGCAGAGGTAGGCATTTGGTGAACTTCAGGTACTATTGCTTTGTTAAGGGTAACTCGGAAATCTCCACATATTCTAACTACTCCTCCACCCTTGTTTACATTCACAGTCGGGGTTGACCAAACAATTGCAGTCTCGCTCGGATCAAATTTTTCAAGATCTCCATTTTCAACAAGTCTCTTTGGTTCATTCTCCACTGATTTCCTTAAGGGAAATGGCACTCTTCTGGATTTTAATGCAATAAGTGTATAATATGTTCTAACTTTTATTCTAGCTTTTACTCCTTCAATCTTACCTAAACCTTCAGTGAAAACATTGTCAAATTTGTTGACCAAAGTTTGGACTTCTTCTTTGGAAACTTGTATTTCTTCTTGCACTATGTTGATTGTCTTTACTGACACCTCAGAAGGACAAATCCATTCCAAATGATAACATCCATGGAAGTCCAAACAAAGGAATATCATCTTGCTCCATACTGCGACTGGTAGTTTCTGTGTCTCACCATTTAGTCTCACAGAAACATAACATTTACCCAAACAAGCTAAAGAAGTTTCCCCGTAACCTGTCAAACCTGAAAGTGGAGTTAACTTGGGTTGTCCCAGTTTGTGCCATAACGTTTGCCCAATTTTAGATATTCTTGCGCCCGAATCGAATTCCATAAGACAGGGCTGACTATTAATAACCAATTTGATTGAAGCTCGGGGGTTTTGTTTGCGATTTTATTTACAACATTAAGATGAGATTTAAACTCACATGAGTTATATTCTGTATCGTCACATTTGTCATAAATTTTATCTGTAAATTTCCGTTTAGAAACCCCCGCAAAATGACCAAGTTTATGACATATCCTACATTCTTGACCCTTTGCTGGACATTTATCCTTCACGCAACTATATTTTCCACAGTACTCACATTTACTCTTACTCCAGGTTAGCTGAAGTTTCTTCAATGGACATATAGTAGACGCAGAAGTAGTTACTTCATTTCTAGCTCGTTCCATAGATATGGCCAACTTGAACACCCTCTCCGCTGTTACAATGCTGCCATCAGTCTCCAAACCATCCGGCCAGAGATACCTTACTTCTATTTCCAGATGTTCGTTGAGAACGCCTTCGTGGAAACGATCTTGGATCCGTTCGTCCAAGCCTTGCCCATATTGACAACCCATGTTCATTTTCTTTAATCGAGTAAATAATTATGTGAATGACTCATTTTCATTTCTATTTGCTATTTAAAATTCACAACGAGAAGAAAATATCGTTTGACTAGTGCCATAAAGAGTAACAAAGGCTCTATTTATCTCATCAAATGAAGAAGAGTCAAGTGACTTCGGGATAAAATTGTTTTGCAGCTTCTGTAGAGGTTCACTTCCCAAATACGCCAGCAGTAAGTCTTTCCTCGCTTCCTCACGGTATACATCTGAACCTCCCAGCTCTTTTACCCGACAGACACGCTGAAATTGTACAATATACTCTTCAGAAGTGGCTTGTTCACTCTTACCTATATGGGTAAAAAACAAATGGTTCCATTTTTCTATCCTAGTCATTTTGTGTACCAATACATATGTTTTCATCACTCTTTTGGTTTCTTCTAGGAATCCTCGTCGCCAATATGATATCTTAAACTTTTTCAAATAAAGAAATCTAAAAACTGAGAAACAATCATTTTTAATCACATCTCAAGCAATAACCAAAATATAATAAACAAAAAAAAATAAAAACAATATCATCCGCTTATAATGATTTAAAATCGTATGTCCCAATATTACAGCAATTGAACCGGGTCACCTATACTGATGCTGGAAGGTAATAACATGTTGGGAGCAACCTCATTACAAAATAGTTTATTCTAAATAAATATATAACACCAATTACAGTTTTAAATATTTTACTTTTACAAAGGTTTGTAGTAATTTGAGAAGACCCTCTAGGTAAACCACATGTAAAGCAAATGTTTTATTAGTATTAAAGACACCCTCTAGATGGCGCCTTAAGAGCCATTTCTCCAGATCGTTGTCAAAAAATATTGTTTTAGTCACATTTATTTCGATAGGGAAATGCAATTCTCACAGGCGAAAGTAAATGAATATCTTGAATATTTAATGATAATTGTATATACTGCTTTGAGTACCCACTGTGTACCTTAAAAATAGTAGAACATAAAAATGCTTCTGTGAAGTGTATTATAAAACTATGATATGTGAAAGGTGACTCTAAAATAAATACTGTTAATATGACTTTTTATTCCATTTTAAAATAACCATCAAAGTTTTCAGTGATTGAAATCATAGAGAAAACACCACAAAACAATGCTAACACACTATTAATAACCATCTTTAGTCATTCAGACTACCAAAACTCTCAAAACTTGGCTCCGATCTGATAAAGGGTTATAAGGAACCCAAGATTTTAAGGATCATCTTTTTTTATTACATTATTGCTAGTAATTTGATCTTATATAGCTCCCAGTGAGCTGAAATTAATTGAAAAACTAAAGTAATCTGTGGCATAACATATTACAAATGACAATTTGTTGAAAACTACGTACATGCTAAACAAAGTGTATTTTATTATTTCGGTTAGATGGTTTTATTTGAATATATTGAATCTCAAGGATTGTGGGAGTAGGAGTCGCGGGAGATGGGCCCCAACATGGGGCTTATGGGCTTAAAATCTGGCTTCTGATTGGTCTAATTAGGTCACGTGATTCAAGATGGCGGCGCCCATGGTGGCGTTCCCGCCAAATTTGCGCGCCAAAAAAAAATTGGCGCCAAACCTAACCTCACTTTTCACCCTCCAAAGTGTTACCAACTTAGCAGAGCTAATGCACCATACGTAATTATATGTATCATATATAATTATATGTACCATATATAACGCTACAGTGTATAATCATATATGTACCATAATAGCGTATAATATACCATCACCTAATTATATGTACCATACATAATTAAATATACCGTATATAACGCTACAGTGTATAATCATAAATATATATATATATATATATGTACCATATATAACGCCACAGAGTATAATCATATATGTACCATAATAGTGTATAATATACCATCACCAGAAAGGTAAGTGGCTAACTATCTAATCAGTGTTGCCACTCTAAACGCTACCTATAAACCTAAATTATTATATGTATATACATATATGTATTATGTCAAACTATCTAAAATTATTATATGTATATATTACGTCACGCTATGATGTGTTACCAACCTATGGCAATGTATATTTCGCAAGCAAGTACAGCCAAACCATTATATAAAACCATTACATGTATATATACCAGAAAGTGCCGCTAACCCAATATATAAAACTATTACATGTATATATCGCAAGAAAGTGTTGCCAAAAAACTAAAAATCGCTTATATCTCGAAAACGGTAAGTCCTAGGGTCATTTTGACCCCGGAAAACTGCCTACTACGTAGTGTAGGCACTCCAGGGGGGTATCTACCCATATGAAAAATCTTAACTAAAATGTTGCGGGTTGCATCTCAAAAAATGAAGGGGCAAATTTTCAAAATTAAATATCTCAAGAACGGCTTGGCCGATTTTCACGAAACTTGGCATGTATGTACCTGTTAACCTCCGCTACATATTACAAAAACCTAAACTCTGTACTGTGGGAAGTATCAAAACAATTGAAGGAGCTATATTTTAAAAATCAATATCCCAAGAACGGCTTGGCCGATTTTAATGAAATTTGGTATGTATGTACCTGTTAACATCCTTTACATCTTAAAAAAAAAAACTTAACCTCTGCACTGCGGGCAAGTATCAAAATAATTGAAGGGGTACTAATAAATACCTTAAACCTCGCAGCATAATCGGGGGGAACGCGGTGGTCTAGCGGTTAGCGCCTTGGACTACGGTTCAGGAGGTCCCGGGTTCGATTCCCTCTTTAGGTTCTTCATCAAAGGTATTGTAAAAGTCGGGTCTTGCCCTTCCTTTACCTACTGGAATGTTTATCCGTGCTACATCTACTCTAAACGTGTCACTGCTGGTAATTGATTCAGCGTTGCTTTGAATTATGCCCCCAAAAATCTCCCAAAGGACATTGCAGGGAACATAGCATGATCTAGGCTAAGTAGGGTATACTCCCACAGGGGGAATTTTTTAAAACTACAAACTAAGCTGTAATAGAACAAAGAAAAATACAACCCAGAATAAATCCGAGAGGAGTGGTGGCGATTATATAGCCAGGCAGTGTCTATGGTACCATCACTCTGTGTCTTGAACATATATGTAGTGCATTTCTAAACAAACATCAGCTTTTAAGTATTGAGCCCAAACCTACAGTGAAAGACAGTGGTGACCTACAGTGGACCACAGCGCCTATATTACTTCACTTTAGGGTGTTTACTGTTTCATTGTATAAAATATACCATGCCAGATACTCTCTCAGATCCTAAAGAGTTTAATCTGGTTTTACACTGTGATGCTTGCGGGGTCATCACAACACCATCTTGGAGAGATTGTCGCTGTTAAGGTAAGATATTTATCTATATTATTAGTTAGAGGTTTCTACCTCCCCTGGGGAATCATTTACCTTTGTCGGAGACTTCTAAAAGTGTTAAGCTTCCGCTGGACAGTATCGCTTGGGAGGTAAGACAACATACCTCACCAAATAAACTGAAAGTAAACATAATAAGGAAAGTTTTATAATGCCAAAAACATGAAGACGGTGGCTTTTTAGAGTTAGAATTACTGTGGAGTGACGATTGGTCAATCACCAACTCCCTTCAACACACAAACTCTGCTCATCCTGAACCAGTCAAGCTCACTTCATGATGAACACTCCGCTTAGCCTAACTAAACTTTTTCTTAAACAAATCTGTTCTGACAATAAATTACTTGACAACATTGTAAAAATAAATGCCCCCTACCTTATTCAACACAATATTATATTTTAGCACAGAAAAAACTACAATTCAGCACTACAGTCCATAATACCGTTGGGAAGGAAGGAGGTATTGCGAATAATGCATTACGATAAGTAAATGAGATTATAAAAGACGGATACATTATTCATTAATAAATATTGTTCTTTTTTCATTGTAACTAAAACTGCTATTATTAGCGTTTCCATATTTTTATATTCTAAAATCCCAGCAATATATTTTGCTTTAAACCACGGATTGTTTACAATTCTGTTCTTGTTTGACAGAGATGGCACCCTCAAGCTCTCGAGGCAAACGTGCGGTAACAGTTTAAAGTCCCGCTCGGGTATTCTACCAGCCGACCGATTCATCCACTCATATATTGCAACTGCCAGAGGCCTGTGGCTGGAGGATTGTTGAACAGCTGCACTTGTGTGAGTACATTTTATTTTCTCATCATTTAAATTTCCCGGTCAAAATATTTCAAAGTCCGTTTAATTGTTTGTCAGGGCCGTGATGTATTTTGACGGCGTAATAACTTGACCAATCGTACCCAATACCGCTAAAAACTGCCCCGGGGGCCTTGATGTACTTGGCCTGCAACGTTTAAATCCTTCGGTCAGATATCTCCAAGTCAAACGTTTCCCTGCGGCCAGTGTTTCAGCCTAGATCCATCGAGTCTCCACCGTCTAGGACCCCGGGCACTCCGTGACACGGTACCTCTATCACTACGCAAGTCAGAAAAACACTAACACACAAACTACGCAAGTCAAATCAGAACTACAAGTTACCAAAAGTTAACTCTAAGGAAGGTAGAAAACACTACTCTAACCAAAACCGCATTAAAGAAAAGTAAGATTACTGTTACCCAGCACATACAAATACAACACTACGCCTGACACATGGAAGTCAGGGTTTGTTTAATTCCTTTACTGTAAACTACCAAATCAAACAATTGAATACAAACACAACACTAATAGCCAAGTCAGACAGTTATACTGTTTAGAAACCTCAATATACTAATTACAGTAACTTAAAGGAGAGAAGAGGCTTGTAAAAACCAGCAGAAAACTACAGGCAAGAAACTGATAACCCCACTCCACGGGTTTATTAACCTGCTTGCCGGGGACCGTGTGGTACTTTGTTCATGTAATTTCTCGGTCGAACGTTTCCGAGTCCGCTGAAGTTACCTTTATCGGGGGTTACATTTAAATTGACCGAAACTTCTTAAATTTCTCGGTCATTTACTCCTGCCTCCGCTGAAGCTACATTATAATGTGTTACATTTCACCTTAACGGGGATCTTTTTAAATTTATCGGCTAAACACTCCTAACCCCAGTGAAATAATTTTGAACGCTCACGTTTCCACACCACGGTAAGCCTTTAGGCTAGGCCGTAGGAGCGTCGGCGCGTTCTTTTTGGTTACCCAGAGCTTCCCCTGGAGGCCTAACCTCTGGGGTGAGAGGCCCCAACCATCGCCTCTCACAGTGGTAGCCACTCCATAACAAAATGCTACCTCCTTTTATTGTTTATTTTATTTTATTTTTTACAAGTCCCACCGTGCGGACTGTTCCAAAGAGTAACCTGGGTGTTAGCCAGGCCCTCAATCTACTAAACCCTTCATCACACATTCAGGTTTACGGGGATTTCGTCACCCGCGCCAGTGACCTTCATACAGGTTTACGGGGCTTTTCGTCACCCGCGCCAGGGACCTTCATTCACACACACACACACACACACACACACACACACACACACACACACACACACACACACACACACACACACACACACACATACAGTGGGAACTTGTGATTTTAAAGAAAAAATACATTTAAAGTGAACTTTCATCTTTCATATTTGTGTAAGTAAGGTAAAACTTCTCCGGCAACAAACTTCTTACTAACAGCCTTGCCTCAGGAGTAGTTGATTTTAACATCAAAGAACATAATCCGGCTTCGTTTATGAAAACCGTTGTTTTCTCAATAGGCCCAACGCCCTGTTTTTGGGCGTCAGAAAAACTACCAACAGTTAATTTATCGCTATCATCTACATGTTTCCGAACTGCACTCCAGCCATTAACATGTTTTAGAGCAGTAGCTATGTCTTTAGCTTTAAACCATGGCTTTCCTTCATTATCAAACAGAACCAATACTGGTTTGTTATTGAATGTATAGAACTTGGCAGCCATGTCACAATTTACTCAATAGTACAGGAAAAAGGAGCGCAGAAGCACGTCTGATCAGTACCGCGACTTGGAGCAGAATGATGTAACTGTACTAGTGACATTTGGTATATACAGGAGTAACGCTGCTCCATAGGGAAAGGTGCTACCTTTATCGATGGTAGCGTCATGGAAAATGGATGAGTGATGATACTTCAAGATTTAAAAAAAACAGGCAGTTCCGTAACACTACAAAATACATTTTTAAAGTAATCATCAAAAAAACTTCGGCGTTAAATCAGGTAAGGGCATGAACGATATATCTCTTGAAATATCACAATGCATTATTAATACTTCAATGTAGGTGATTGATGAGGAGTCCTCCGTTATCTTATCTACTATATACTCCGAAAACACCAAAGGTCATTCCCGTGCATTTATTGAACCGTCAAGTAAGAACTCATACTTCAAGCATATAATGCCATATTCTGTATCTTCATTTAACCTACTTGTGTAAAAGGAAAAGAGACACCTCCTGGTTAGCGGGTGTAATATGTTCAACAGGCATTCTACAAGGAGAGAAATACAGGGTAAGACACAGGCACGTCCGTTCAGTACCGCGTCTCAGAACAGAACGAGTTAATAGAGGTATATGCACTCAGTACACGCGTGAGTGGCAGCTCCGTTAAGCAACTCTTTGTTTTTAAAGCCGGAAGGCAGGGTATCGTGATCATCATTAAATTTTCTCTTGGGTCCTGTAATTTTAAACTTTTTAATTTCACTTACTGTAACGACTTCTCGTCTCTTTGTTCTCCTGATTCTGTTTTCTTCAATTTCTAGTATTTCAGCAGCTTCACTGAGGACCATCTTTTTCAATTGTTCAAAATTTAATGTTTCGGAGGTTTTTAGGTTGAGGGCGAGGCCCTTGATTTTACACACAGATTCTAGTTTTTGCTTTTTGGTTGACCAAACAAGGTATGCGTAAGTTTTAGGCCCCCAGAAATAAACTCTACGATATAAGAGCCGGGCCCGTACTCGTCTACTAACTCATCAGTAATTTTCCCGAGGTAATCTCCCGTAGGGACCCTGTACAGCCCTCCCCTGTATAAATAAATACATGAGTCCATGCCATAATACAAGACCTGCCCTCCAAGGGCATCCAAGTGTTCATAAAGTTTAAGTCTTGCATGAATTCAACAGTGGTGTAGGCCGCAATTACAACATTTCCAGTTCTTAGAGCCTCATTGGCGTCATCAACATTCTGCCAATTAACTAATAAAACCTCTTGGTTAGTTATTTCAACAAACTTTACTTTTATTCCTGGTTGAGTTAACAATTTGAAAAATTCCTTAGAGTCTCTCACAATTAAAGTTTTGTCATGTTTTCGCGTTGACCAAACATGCCCCAAAATTAATTTAACATTAATTTAGCTACTGACCTGAGTCCTCCATTTTTAGCAATTTTGTCCTTGTCCAGTTGAATACCCTCACGCTCAAATAAATCAGAAACATACTTGTCTTTATCCTCCTGTGTTTTACACCAAGCGGGATACCCTGAAGCTTCCTGCTTTACTTTCAAGAATTTATTAATAAAATCGGTAAAAAGTCCACCTTTCTCGTATGTGGCGACTTCATACTCCCACTACTCATACATGTCCAAAATCACATAACCTTTCTCTACAGCTTTTCTAATTTCACCCATGGTCCATGTTCCTACCATTGCCCTTTCCTCACTATCATCAAAACATTCCCCTTGGTTTAAAGTCTCCCCGCAAGTTCTGCACAAAACAATTTATTATTCATTTTAGCGGGGGGTACGGGATGATACGAGTTGTAAGGAGGTAGAACCTTACATTTTAACAAGCCCTCTACTTCAAGACCTCTCTTTCGGCACTCATTTCCAACGTAAACAGTAGGATGACCCACGGGATACTTACAATATTTATTTACATATGGGTAGAGGGAACATACATCAACATATTGAATTGATTCTCCCCCTTCACATTTACAATACGTTTTAGTATTACCCATCCTACCTAGGATTAAGTGGAAGTGTGTTTAGAATGGACAGTTGGATCAGGTGATTTAATTTATTGTCCTTCTTCAAAGCTCTAAACTCACACTCCCACATTACTACAACTTCATAGCTATTAAATTTTACCATTTTGGACTTGGTTCTCTCGTAACGGAGATGCAAACTGTTTGAAGGATCCTCCGGCAGAGGTTCTTCTCTGCTGTATTGATAACATTTCGGGCAGCCGTGCCAATAACACCCGTGAAACTCATAAATTCGCTCACCGTCAAACCCATCTACTTTCATTCCTTTAATTTTCACTTCTTTACCCCGGCCCGCATGTTGAATCTTTACTCCACGTTTCTCCTCCTCCCATGTTAGCCACTGTAAAGCAACGGCTGACTGATTGTCTGCAAGTCGGTACCCTGACTTTGGTATAAGTCCAATAGTATTTTCTTTTAAGAAGTTACGGCGGAAGGCCACGTTACATGCGCTGGCTATTGTTATAGCCTCAGGAAACGGATCTACGTTACACTCTTGAAGAAGCATGGCTCTAAATTTAATACACGCTTGAGCTAGGATTTATACGTCTAAAATACAGTACTCCAAGATTTATTTTTGAAAATCAAACACGTAGTCTTCAGCGACTCGTTCGTCATACCATATATCAAAATCATCGTGTTTCTTTTCAAACATAGACTCGGGGCAATAGTATTTTTTGTCGGGCATAGGACCAATATAATTTTGGTTTGCCAATGTATTAAAAAGATGCGGGAAGTAGCCCTTCTTTTTCTCGGGAGACAGGTCGAAGGCTTTAGGGAGTGCAGAGAGGGCCATGGGAAAGTAGCTAATTGAGTCCACAAACCTTACGTTTGCTACTTCAATCAAAATAGCTTTAGTTCCCCGAGGCGTTATTTTTGGGGTAAATTTAGTATCTTCTATGATGTAGAATGAATTGGAAATCAAAACCCTGCCCGTTGTGGGCAATTACACAAACATCCTTAAATTTTGTTAGAATTTCCATTACATAGTCCATAAACTGTTTTACCGGTTCTTTTTCAAATACCCTTTGCCGTTCAGAGCAAGTTTCACACTCACCCCCATTAATACATTTAAAGCAGTACAGTTGAGAAACGCACAAGTTTACTTTATGAACTTTCTGTTGAGGGCCCGTGGGAAGTGACTCGTCTTGGCGAGTCTCCAAGTCAAAGAAAATAAACAAAAAAATTAAGCTCTTTCGGTGTTCTCCTATCTACCCTCATGAAACACTGATGCGCGGGGTCTTTGAACGCTTCGCAGCTTTTACAGTAAACTTCTCCGCATGCGTGAACTGTCTTACGTTTTTTTTGGATAAATCATTTTGTTACAGTCGCGGCAGAACTTTATAGTTTTACAAACTTACCCTTGATGGGCTACTAAACACCGCTCGTTTTTGAATTCTTTTTGCTTTTTATTATGGTTAGTGTATGTAATTTAAGACGTTGAAGAATACTTGTAATACCATGCTTATAAAAGCAGGATTCTTTCAATTTCGATTACTTTGGGAAACTTTCTATGCATTTAATTGTTTAGAAACCTCAATATACTAATTACAGTAACTTAAAGGAGAGAAGAGGCTTATAAACACAGACAAAAAAAGCCATACCCCTATTCCAAGGGAAGCGAAACGCTCCCTTTTGATAACATTACACCGGAAGTTGTAGGTCCAATCTGGACCCACTTTGAACTGATTCTAAGTGTTAGACACAGCTAAACGTCGGGTCCAACGTGTTTGAATTAAATTAACGTTATGAGAAAGAGACAGTAGGGTATTTTTGTAAAGTTAAAAAGGTACAGAGATTACACACTTTAGATTTCAGATGTGACTTTTTGTTGTAGTTAGTTGCTTGTAAAACTCTGTTCTCATGCTCTATTCCAGTGTCGGCTTCTTCGATATACCAACAATCAGAATATATACCCTGTCTTAAATACCTGCAGTCTGCATTCACAAGTAAAAAGATTTTAATGATCAACACCAAAACTAAACTTAACGAGGAGTTGACCACATCAAAAACATGAACAAGAGTAAATCTAAGAAGACAACAAGCAGTGACATTCGTTCTTTATAAGGACAGCAATTATGCAGTGTTTTCTCCTCGGTAGTTTTATTTTTGTTTCCCCTGAAACCAGAGCAGCATCTCCCTTTGACGATGTTATTCCTTGGTCATTTGTATCCAAGTCCGGTGAAACGACGTGGTCGTCCTGCGGTTTTACGGTGTAATCTCTCGGTCAATTGTGTTCAAGTCCGGTGAAAAGGGTCTACCAGGGACCGAGATGTATTTTGACGGTGTAATCTCTTGGTCGATTGTGTTCAAGTTCGATGAAAAGTGTCTAACAGGGTTAAATTTAACTTGACAGTAACTTCTTAAATTTCCTTGCCAAACGTTTGTCGCCGGATCTGTTAAAACACCAGGGAAACATTTAACTGTGCCTAAATATTTTAAATTTCCTGGTCAAACATTTCCGAGTCCGCTAAAATCTGTTTACTGGGGACCATGATGTATTTTGACGGTGTAATTTATTGGTCGAACGTTTCCGAGTCCACTGAAGTTACTTTTATCGGGGGTTACATTTAAATTGACCTAACTTCTTAAATTTCTTTGCCAAACGTCTGTCACCGAGTCCGCTAAAACTGTCTACTAAGGAAACATTTAACTTTGCCTAAATATTTTAAATCCCCCGGTCAAACGTTTCCAAGTCCCCTCCCCTCGACGTTATCATGAGGATGGGTCACACGCTCTGTACTTCTCACATCAATATCAGTTATGGAGCCGGCTTGCACAGATTTTGTGTGGTATTCTCAAATTTTCACGCACCCTTACGGATGCTTAATGTTTGTCATCCGATACATGTTGTGTAGGTGACGCCTCACATGCACATCGTGTATCATTATTGACTCCTCCCTTGCCTCTGGGTCGATTAACGTACAGATAGTTTGTGTGTGGTTTGATTGCCACGTTTGCCATTTGAACTTCTGCACTGGTTGGCTGGAAAAACTTTTTATAAAGGTACGTGTCAAATATCTTTAACTCCGGTGAAACCAGGGAGAATACAACTCGGCGGAAACCTTTCAAAATTCAGGGCCAGTGAAAACTGTCCAACTGAGACCATGATGTACATTGCCAGGAGCATTTTACATTTTCCGGCCAAAAATTTTCGAGTCCTCTAAAACTGTCCACCAGGGACAATGATATACATTTTGCTAGGAACGTTTTAAATTTTACGGCCAAACATTCCCGAGTTCGCTAAAACTGTCTACCGGGGACCGATATGTATTTTGATGGTGTAATCTCTTGGCCAATTGTGTTCAAGTCCGATGAAAAGTATCTAACGGGGGCCGTAATGTATTTTGACGGTGTATTCTCTAGGTCAATTGTGTCCAAATCCTATGAAGATTGTCTACTGGGGACCGTGGTGTATTTCTATGGTGTGATATCTCGGTCAACTGTGTTCAGGTCCGATGAAAGGTGTCTACCGGGGACCGTGGTGTATTTTGACGGTGTAATATCTCGGTCAATTGTGTCCAAGTCCACTTAAATATAGTTTTTAGAGATCGTAGTGCACTTTGACAACACTTGAAGATTTGTTGCTTTTTAGTATGTAAATTAAGACGTAGTGATTAAAGGAATACTTGCAATTTATGCTTATGATAGCAGGATTACTTTGGGAGCTTTATATGCATTTAATTGTTTACAAACCTCTATTAACTTAAGGTAGAGAAAAGGCTTGTAAACCCAGCAGAAATATATAGTCAAGAAAGCTATACTCTTACCCCTTTGATAACATACACTTGAAGATGGTCTACATGGTGGGTCATGTGGTTGGAGGTATGGGGAGCGAAACGTTCCCCTTCATAAGGATTCTAAGTGTTAGACTCTGCTACACTCTGGGTCACTGGTTTTGAATTAAAACTAATATGTAATACAGAGACAGGTGACTGCAGTTTACATTCACAAGTCAAAATATTGTAACCAATACCAGAACAACTAAAATTATCGAGGAGACACAACATGGACAAGAGTACATATCAACAGACAATTAAAGCATAAAATGCATTATTTATAAAGGCAATAATTATGCAGATAATCTAAGAAACTTGATCAGCCGTGTCTCACCGTTAGGTTATGTTATGCTCTGTTAAGTTAGGTTTGTGCATGGAAATATGAAACATCGTCAGTCGTAGTTAGGTTTATTGATGCAGGTTTAAGTTAGGTTTGTCGATGCCAATTTTTGGACATCAACATCGCGCGCGTTGTTGATGTCCAAAAATTGGCATCGACAAACCTAACTTAAACCTGCATCAATAAACCTAACTACGACTGACGATGTTTCATATTTCCATGCACAAACCTAACTTAACAGAGCATAACATAACCTAACGGTGAGACACGGCTGATCAAGTTTCTTAGATTATCTGCATAATTATTGCCTTTATAAATAATGCATTTTATGCTTTAATTGTCTGTTGATATGTACTCTTGTCCATGTTGTGTCTCCTCGATAATTTTAGTTGTTCTGGTATTGGTTACAATATTTTGACTTGTGAATGTAAACTGCAGTCACCTGTCTCTGTATTACATATTAGTTTTAATTCAAAACCAGTGACCCAGAGTGTAGCAGAGTCTAACACTTAGAATCCTTATGAAGGGGAACGTTTCGCTCCCCATACCTCCAACCACATGACCCACCATGTAGACCATCTTCAAGTGTATGTTATCAAAGGGGTAAGAGTATAGCTTTCTTGACTATATATTTCTGCTAGGTTTACAAGCCTTTTCTCTACCTTAAGTTAATAGAGGTTTGTAAACAATTAAATGCATATAAAGCTCCCAAAGTAATCCTGCTATCATAAGCATAAATTGCAAGTATTCCTTTAATCACTACGTCTTAATTTACATACTAAAAAGCAACAAATCTTCAAGTGTTGTCAAAGTGCACTACGATCTCTAAAAACTATATTTAAGTGGACTTGGACACAATTGACCGAGATATTACACCGTCAAAATACACCACGGTCCCCGGTAGACACCTTTCATCGGACCTGAACACAGTTGACCGAGATATCACACCATAGAAATACACCACGGTCCCCAGTAGACAATCTTCATAGGATTTGGACACAATTGACCTAGAGAATACACCGTCAAAATACATTACGGCCCCCGTTAGATACTTTTCATCGGACTTGAACACAATTGGCCAAGAGATTACACCATCAAAATACATATCGGTCCCCGGTAGACAGTTTTAGCGAACTCGGGAATGTTTGGCCGTAAAATTTAAAACGTTCCTAGCAAAATGTATATCATTGTCCCTGGTGGACAGTTTTAGAGGACTCGAAAATTTTTGGCCGGAAAATGTAAAATGCTCCTGGCAATGTACATCATGGTCTCAGTTGGACAGTTTTCACTGGCCCTGAATTTTGAAAGGTTTCCGCCGAGTTGTATTCTCCCTGGTTTCACCGGAGTTAAAGATATTTGACACGTACCTTTATAAAAGGTTTTTCCAGCCAACCAGTGCAGAAGTTCAAATGGCAAACGTGGCAATCAAACCACACACAAACTATCTGTACGTTAATCGACCCAGAGGCAAGGGAGGAGTCAATAATGATACACGATGTGCATGTGAGGCGTCACCTACACAACATGTATCGGATGACAAACATTAAGCATCCGTAAGGGTGCGTGAAAATTTGAGAATACCACAAAATCTGTGCAAGCCGGCTCCATAACTGATATTGATGTGAGAAGTACAGAGCGTGTGACCCATCCTCATGATAACGTCGAGGGGAGGGGACTTGGAAACGTTTGACCGGGGGATTTAAAATATTTAGGCAAAGTTAAATGTTTCCTTAGTAGACAGTTTTAGCGGACTCGGTGACAGACGTTTGGCAAAGAAATTTAAGAAGTTAGGTCAATTTAAATGTAACCCCCGATAAAAGTAACTTCAGTGGACTCGGAAACGTTCGACCAATAAATTACACCGTCAAAATACATCATGGTCCCCAGTAAACAGATTTTAGCGGACTCGGAAATGTTTGACCAGGAAATTTAAAATATTTAGGCACAGTTAAATGTTTCCCTGGTGTTTTAACAGATCCGGCGACAAACGTTTGGCAAGGAAATTTAAGAAGTTACTGTCAAGTTAAATTTAACCCTGTTAGACACTTTTCATCGAACTTGAACACAATCGACCAAGAGATTACACCGTCAAAATACATCTCGGTCCCTGGTAGACCCTTTTCACCGGACTTGAACACAATTGACCGAGAGATTACACCGTAAAACCGCAGGACGACCACGTCGTTTCACCGGACTTGGATACAAATGACCAAGGAATAACATCGTCAAAGGGAGATGCTGCTCTGGTTTCAGGGGAAACAAAAATAAAACTACCGAGGAGAAAACACTGCATAATTGCTGTCCTTATAAAGAACGAATGTCACTGCTTGTTGTCTTCTTAGATTTACTCTTGTTCATGTTTTTGATGTGGTCAACTCCTCGTTAAGTTTAGTTTTGGTGTTGATCATTAAAATCTTTTTACTTGTGAATGCAGACTGCAGGTATTTAAGACAGGGTATATATTCTGATTGTTGGTATATCGAAGAAGCCGACACTGGAATAGAGCATGAGAACAGAGTTTTACAAGCAACTAACTACAACAAAAAGTCACATCTGAAATCTAAAGTGTGTAATCTCTGTACCTTTTTAACTTTACAAAAATACCCTACTGTCTCTTTCTCATAACGTTAATTTAATTCAAACACGTTGGACCCGACGTTTAGCTGTGTCTAACACTTAGAATCAGTTCAAAGTGGGTCCAGATTGGACCTACAACTTCCGGTGTAATGTTATCAAAAGGGAGCGTTTCGCTTCCCTTGGAATAGGGGTATGGCTTTTTTTGTCTGTGTTTATAAGCCTCTTCTCTCCTTTAAGTGACTGTAATTAGTATATTGAGGTTTCTAAACAATTAAATGCATAGAAAGTTTCCCAAAGTAATCGAAATTGAAAGAATCCTGCTTTTATAAGCATGGTATTACAAGTATTCTTCAACGTCTTAAATTACATACACTAACCATAATAAAAAGCAAAAAGAATTCAAAAACGAGCGGTGTTTAGTAGCCCATCAAGGGTAAGTTTGTAAAACTATAAAGTTCTGCCGCGACTGTAACAAAATGATTTATCCAAAAAAAACGTAAGACAGTTCACGCATGCGGAGAAGTTTACTGTAAAAGCTGCGAAGCGTTCAAAGACCCCGCTCATCAGTGTTTCATGAGGGTAGATAGGAGAACACCGAAAGAGCTTAATTTTTTTGTTTATTTTCTTTGACTTGGAGACTCGCCAAGACGAGTCACTTCCCACGGGCCCTCAACAGAAAGTTCATAAAGTAAACTTGTGCGTTTCTCAACTGTACTGCTTTAAATGTATTAATGGGGGTGAGTGTGAAACTTGCTCTGAACGGCAAAGGGTATTTGAAAAAGAACCGGTAAAACAGTTTATGGACTATGTAATGGAAATTCTAACAAAATTTAAGGATGTTTGTGTAATTGCCCACAACGGGCAGGGTTTTGATTTCCAATTCATTCTACATCATAGAAGATACTAAATTTACCCCAAAAATAACGCCTCGGGGAACTAAAGCTATTTTGATTGAAGTAGCAAACGTAAGGTTTGTGGACTCAATTAGCTACTTTCCCATGGCCCTCTCTGCACTCCCTAAAGCCTTCGACCTGTCTCCCGAGAAAAAGAAGGGCTACTTCCCGCATCTTTTTAATACATTGGCAAACCAAAATTATATTGGTCCTATGCCCGACAAAAAATACTATTGCCCCGAGTCTATGTTTGAAAAGAAACACGATGATTTTGATATATGGTATGACGAACGAGTCGCTGAAGACTACGTGTTTGATTTTCAAAAATAAATCTTGGAGTACTGTATTTTAGACGTATAAATCCTAGCTCAAGCGTGTATTAAATTTAGAGCCATGCTTCTTCAAGAGTGTAACGTAGATCCGTTTCCTGAGGCTATAACAATAGCCAGCGCATGTAACGTGGCCTTCCGCCGTAACTTCTTAAAAGAAAATACTATTGGACTTATACCAAAGTCAGGGTACCGACTTGCAGACAATCAGTCAGCCGTTGCTTTACAGTGGCTAACATGGGAGGAGGAGAAACGTGGAGTAAAGATTCAACATGCGGGCCGGGGTAAAGAAGTGAAAATTAAAGGAATGAAAGTAGATGGGTTTGACGGTGAGCGAATTTATGAGTTTCACGGGTGTTATTGGCACGGCTGCCCGAAATGTTATCAATACAGCAGAGAAGAACCTCTGCCGGAGGATCCTTCAAACAGTTTGCATCTCCGTTACGAGAGAACCAAGTCCAAAATGGTAAAATTTAATAGCTATGAAGTTGTAGTAATGTGGGAGTGTGAGTTTAGAGCTTTGAAGAAGGACAATAAATTAAATCACCTGATCCAACTGTCCATTCTAAACACACTTCCACTTAATCCTAGGTAGGATGGGTAATACTAAAACGTATTGTAAATGTGAAGGGGGAGAATCAATTCAATATGTTGATGTATGTTCCCTCTACCCATATGTAAATAAATATTGTAAGTATCCCGTGGGTCATCCTACTGTTTACGTTGGAAATGAGTGCCGAAAGAGAGGTCTTGAAGTAGAGGGCTTGTTAAAATGTAAGGTTCTACCTCCTTACAACTCGTATCATCCCGTACCCCCCGCTAAAATGAATAATAAATTGTTTTGTGCAGAACTTGCGGGGAGACTTTAAACCAAGGGGAATGTTTTGATGATAGTGAGGAAAGGGCAATGGTAGGAACATGGACCATGGGTGAAATTAGAAAAGCTGTAGAGAAAGGTTATGTGATTTTGGACATGTATGAGTAGTGGGAGTATGAAGTCGCCACATACGAGAAAGGTGGACTTTTTACCGATTTTATTAATAAATTCTTGAAAGTAAAGCAGGAAGCTTCAGGGTATCCCGCTTGGTGTAAAACACAGGAGGATAAAGACAAGTATGTTTCTGATTTATTTGAGCGTGAGGGTATTCAACTGGACAAGGACAAAATTGCTAAAAATGGAGGACTCAGGTCAGTAGCTAAATTAATGTTAAATTCATTTTGGGGCATGTTTGGTCAACGCGAAAACATGACAAAACTTTAATTGTGAGAGACTCTAAGGAATTTTTCAAATTGTTAACTCAACCAGGAATAAAAGTAAAGTTTGTTGAAATAACTAACCAAGAGGTTTTATTAGTTAATTGGCAGAATGTTGATGACGCCAATGAGGCTCTAAGAACTGGAAATGTTGTAATTGCGGCCTACACCACTGTTGAATTCATGCAAGACTTAAACTTTATGAACACTTGGATGCCCTTGGAGGGCAGGTCTTGTATTATGGCATGGACTCATGTATTTATTTATACAGGGGAGGGCTGTACAGGGTCCCTACGGGAGATTACCTCGGGAAAATTACTGATGAGTTAGTAGACGAGTACGGGCCCGGCTCTTATATCGTAGAGTTTATTTCTGGGGGCCTAAAACTTACGAATACCTTGTTTGGTCAACCAAAAAGCAAAAACTAGAATCTGTGTGTAAAATCAAGGGCCTCGCCCTCAACCTAAAAACCTCCGAAACATTAAATTTTGAACAATTGAAAAAGATGGTCCTCAGTGAAGCTGCTGAAATACTAGAAATTGAAGAAAACAGAATCAGGAGAACAAAGAGACGAGAAGTCGTTACAGTAAGTGAAATTAAAAAGTTTAAAATTACAGGACCCAAGAGAAAATTTAATGATGATCACGATACCCTGCCTTCCGGCTTTAAAAACAAAGAGTTGCTTAACGGAGCTGCCACTCACGCGGGTACTGAGTGCATATACCTCTATTAACTCGTTCTGTTCTGAGACGCGGTACTGAACGGACGTGCCTGTGTCTTACCCTGTATTTCTCTCCTTGTAGAATGCCTGTTGAACATATTACACCCGCTAACCAGGAGGTGTCTCTTTTCCTTTTACACAAGTAGGTTAAATGAAGATACAGAATATGGCATTATATGCTTGAAGTATGAGTTCTTACTTGACGGTTCAATAAATGCACGGGAATGACCTTTGGTGTTTTCGGAGTATATAGTAGATAAGATAACGGAGGACTCCTCATCAATCACCTACATTGAAGTATTAATAATGCATTGTGATATTTCAAGAGATATATCGTTCATGCCCTTACCTGATTTAACGCCGAAGTTTTTTTGATGATTACTTTAAAAATGTATTTTGTAGTGTTACGGAACTGCCTGTTTTTTTTAAATCTTGAAGTATCATCACTCATCCATTTTCCATGACGCTACCATCGATAAAGGTAGCACCTTTCCCTATGGAGCAGCGTTACTCCTGTATATACCAAATGTCACTAGTACAGTTACATCATTCTGCTCCAAGTCGCGGTACTGATCAGACGTGCTTCTGCGCTCCTTTTTCCTGTACTATTGAGTAAATTGTCACATGGCTGCCAAGTTCTATACATTCAATAACAAACCAGTATTGGTTCTGTTTGATAATGAAGGAAAGCCATGGTTTAAAGCTAAAGACATAGCTACTGCTCTAAAACATGTTAATGGCTGGAGTGCAGTTCGGAAACATGTAGATGATAGCGATAAATTAACTGTTGGTAGTTTTTCTGACGCCCAAAAACAGGGCGTTGGGCCTATTGAGAAAACAACGGTTTTCATAAACGAAGCCGGATTATGTTCTTTGATGTTAAAATCAACTACTCCTGAGGCAAGGCTGTTAGTAAGAAGTTTGTTGCCGGAGAAGTTTTACCTTACTTACACAAATATGAAAGATGAAAGTTCACTTTAAATGTATTTTTTCTTTAAAATCACAAGTTCCCACTGTATGTGTGTGTGTGTGTGTGTGTGTGTGTGTGTGTGTGTGTGTGTGTGTGTGTGTGTGAATGAAGGTCCCTGGCGCGGGTGACGAAAAGCCCCGTAAACCTGTATGAAGGTCACTGGCGCGGGTGACGAAATCCCCGTAAACCTGAATGTGTGATGAAGGGTTTAGTAGATTGAGGGCCTGGCTAACACCCAGGTTACTCTTTGGAACAGTCCGCACGGTGGGACTTGTAAAAAATAAAATAAAATAAACAATAAAAGGAGGTAGCATTTTGTTATGGAGTGGCTACCACTGTGAGAGGCGATGGTTGGGGCCTCTCACCCCAGAGGTTAGGCCTCCAGGGGAAGCTCTGGGTAACCAAAAAGAACGCGCCGACGCTCCTACGGCCTAGCCTAAAGGCTTACCGTGGTGTGGAAACGTGAGCGTTCAAAATTATTTCACTGGGGTTAGGAGTGTTTAGCCGATAAATTTAAAAAGATCCCCGTTAAGGTGAAATGTAACACATTATAATGTAGCTTCAGCGGAGGCAGGAGTAAATGACCGAGAAATTTAAGAAGTTTCGGTCAATTTAAATGTAACCCCCGATAAAGGTAACTTCAGCGGACTCGGAAACGTTCGACCGAGAAATTACATGAACAAAGTACCACACGGTCCCCGGCAAGCAGGTTAATAAACCCGTGGAGTGGGGTTATCAGTTTCTTGCCTGTAGTTTTCTGCTGGTTTTTACAAGCCTCTTCTCTCCTTTAAGTTACTGTAATTAGTATATTGAGGTTTCTAAACAGTATAACTGTCTGACTTGGCTATTAGTGTTGTGTTTGTATTCAATTGTTTGATTTGGTAGTTTACAGTAAAGGAATTAAACAAACCCTGACTTCCATGTGTCAGGCGTAGTGTTGTATTTGTATGTGCTGGGTAACAGTAATCTTACTTTTCTTTAATGCGGTTTTGGTTAGAGTAGTGTTTTCTACCTTCCTTAGAGTTAACTTTTGGTAACTTGTAGTTCTGATTTGACTTGCGTAGTTTGTGTGTTAGTGTTTTTCTGACTTGCGTAGTGATAGAGGTACCGTGTCACGGAGTGCCCGGGGTCCTAGACGGTGGAGACTCGATGGATCTAGGCTGAAACACTGGCCGCAGGGAAACGTTTGACTTGGAGGTATCTGACCGAAGGATTTAAAACGTTGCAGGCCAAGTACATCAAGGCCCCCGGGGCAGTTTTTAGCGGTATTGGGTACGATTGGTCAAGTTATTACGCCGTCAAAATACATCACGGCCCTGGCAAACAATTAAACGGACTTTGAAATATTTTGACCGGGAAATTTAAATGATGAGAAAATAAAATGTACTCACACAAGTGCAGCTGTTCAACAATCCTCCAGCCACAGGCCTCTGGCAGTTGCAATATATGAGTGGATGAATCGGTCGGCTGGTAGAATACCCGAGCGGGACTTTAAACTGTTACCGCACGTTTGCCTCGAGAGCTTGAGGGTGCCATCTCTGTCAAACAAGAACAGAATTGTAAACAATCCGTGGTTTAAAGCAAAATATATTGCTGGGATTTTAGAATATAAAAATATGGAAACGCTAATAATAGCAGTTTTAGTTACAATGAAAAAAGAACAATATTTATTAATGCATAATGTATCCGTCTTTTATAATCTCATTTACTTATCGTAATGCATTATTCGCAATACCTCCTTCCTTCCCAACGGTATTATGGACTGTAGTGCTGAATTGTAGTTTTTTCTGTGCTAAAATATAATATTGTGTTGAATAAGGTAGGGGGCATTTATTTTTACAATGTTGTCAAGTAATTTATTGTCAGAACAGATTTGTTTAAGAAAAAGTTTAGTTAGGCTAAGCGGAGTGTTCATCATGAAGTGAGCTTGACTGGTTCAGGATGAGCAGAGTTTGTGTGTTGAAGGGAGTTGGTGATTGACCAATCGTCACTCCACAGTAATTCTAACTCTAAAAAGCCACCGTCTTCATGTTTTTGGCATTATAAAACTTTCCTTATTATGTTTACTTTCAGTTTATTTGGTGAGGTATGTTGTCTTACCTCCCAAGCGATACTGTCCAGCGGAAGCTTAACACTTTTAGAAGTCTCCGACAAAGGTAAATGATTCCCCAGGGGAGGTAGAAACCTCTAACTAATAATATAGATAAATATCTTACCTTAACAGCGACAATCTCTCCAAGATGGTGTTGTGATGACCCCGCAAGCATCACAGTGTAAAACCAGATTAAACTCTTTAGGATCTGAGAGAGTATCTGGCATGGTATATTTTATACAATGAAACAGTAAACACCCTAAAGTGAAGTAATATAGGCGCTGTGGTCCACTGTAGGTCACCACTGTCTTTCACTGTAGGTTTGGGCTCAATACTTAAAAGCTGATGTTTGTTTAGAAATGCACTACATATATGTTCAAGACACAGAGTGATGGTACCATAGACACTGCCTGGCTATATAATCGCCACCACTCCTCTCGGATTTATTCTGGGTTGTATTTTTCTTTGTTCTATTACAGCTTAGTTTGTAGTTTTAAAAAAGTTCCCCCTGTGGGAGTATACCCTACTTAGCCTAGATCATGCTATGTTCCCTGCAATGTCCTTTGGGAGATTTTTGGGGGCATAATTCAAAGCAACGCTGAATCAATTACCAGCAGTGACACGTTTAGAGTAGATGTAGCACGGATAAACATTCCAGTAGGTAAAGGAAGGGCAAGACCCGACTTTTACAATACCTTTGATGAAGAACCTAAAGAGGGAATCGAACCCGGGACCTCCTGAACCGTAGTCCAAGGCGCTAACCGCTAGACCACCGCGTTCCCCCCGATTATGCTGCGAGGTTTAAGGTATTTATTAGTACCCCTTCAATTATTTTGATACTTGCCCGCAGTGCAGAGGTTAAGTTTTTTTTTGTAAGATGTAAAGGATGTTAACAGGTACATACATACCAAATTTCATTAAAATCGGCCAAGCCGTTCTTGGGATATTGATTTTTAAAATATAGCTCCTTCAATTGTTTTGATACTTCCCACAGTACAGAGTTTAGGTTTTTGTAATATGTAGCGGAGGTTAACAGGTACATACATGCCAAGTTTCGTGAAAATCGGCCAAGCCGTTCTTGAGATATTTAATTTTGAAAATTTGCCCCTTCATTTTTTGAGATGCAACCCGCAACATTTTAGTTAAGATTTTTCATATGGGTAGATACCCCCCTGGAGTGCCTACACTACGTAGTAGGCAGTTTTCCGGGGTCAAAATGACCCTAGGACTTACCGTTTTCGAGATATAAGCGATTTTTAGTTTTTTGGCAACACTTTCTTGCGATATATACATGTAATAGTTTTATATATTGGGTTAGCGGCACTTTCTGGTATATATACATGTAATGGTTTTATATAATGGTTTGGCTGTACTTGCTTGCGAAATATACATTGCCATAGGTTGGTAACACATCATAGCGTGACGTAATATATACATATAATAATTTTAGATAGTTTGACATAATACATATATGTATATACATATAATAATTTAGGTTTATAGGTAGCGTTTAGAGTGGCAACACTGATTAGATAGTTAGCCACTTACCTTTCTGGTGATGGTATATTATACACTATTATGGTACATATATGATTATACTCTGTGGCGTTATATATGGTACATATATATATATATATATATTTATGATTATACACTGTAGCGTTATATACGGTATATTTAATTATGTATGGTACATATAATTAGGTGATGGTATATTATACGCTATTATGGTACATATATGATTATACACTGTAGCGTTATATATGGTACATATAATTATATATGATACATATAATTACGTATGGTACATTAGCTCTGCTAAGTTGGTAACACTTTGGAGGGTGAAAAGTGAGGTTAGGTTTGGCGCCAATTTTTTTTTGGCGCGCAAATTTGGCGGGAACGCCACCATGGGCGCCGCCATCTTGAATCACGTGACCTAATTAGACCAATCAGAAGCCAGATTTTAAGCCCATAAGCCCCATGTTGGGGCCCATCTCCCGCGACTCCTACTTGTGGGACGGATGATTATGGTTTTTTTGGATTAAACCAAGTGAGAGAATCACAGTTACATGCCGGAGTCATATCAGTATGTAACGTGGTGATAAAAAGGTTATTAATAAGCAAACTGTAAAGGGACAACTATAACTCCACCAGGAATCTCCAAACTTGAATCTTGTGCTTTAAGAAGGAAATGTCTTACGCCAATCTGTTTTAACAGTTAGTAAGAAATGTGACTCATAAATGCGAAAAAGGTTCATACGAAAGTTAAATCGTGGCAAGAACCCCTAATAATTTATCGTGGCTTGTGATTAGTTAAATATTGAAACACGAAATCTTTATATTAAACGCAATAATTTGTAGGTATATATTTTTCAGATTTTTCTAAATTATTTCATTTTTAGTATAATAGTACATACTAAAACAATACTTAATGTTTTATGGAACATTAGTTTTCCATTAGGTTTGCTGATTGGTTTTTGTGGTAGTATTGTATTTTGGCTGATAAAGGTTCTTATCAGCCATTAATGAAGTAATTACTTATTATTTATTATTCAAAAGCGTAGTGACATAAAAATACCGTAAGTTAATTATGTTTTCGTATAAATAGGATATTATGTTCAGTTTTTCTTTACTATAGGAAAAGAGCTGTTGTGCCTACATTTATAATGACTACAGTATTGCTGTTTTGTTTCTCCTTATGTAAGTATTTATACAGATTCAGCTTTGATACAAAACGACAAGTAAATAATCGCAAAATATGAAATTCCAGTTTTAAAGTAAATTAAAAATTGTCTTTAAAATATGACAAGTTTTTAACAAATGCAGAATTTTTGTTTTTAGTAAATATGAATTTACTAAATAAAGGAGATAAACAAATTTATATCTATTTTAATGCTAATTGATAATCGTATTACTTAATCATTTGGTACTAATATTGTACTTTAAATTCTATTGTTGCAACAATATATAGATAAATATTGGCATTTAAAATAGCAAATAAAGTCGTTTTCAGAAAGAAGCTTCTAATATTTATTAACTATTTTTCTTGCGCAAAGAAAACTACGTTGGATTTTTTTTAACTTAAACTGCCAGTCTCCATGGGCCAATAGGCTTGTGCGGTATTCTAATGACAGTGAGGTGTCTTAAACTTAGCACAATACACTTGGAGTCGATCGGCGATTTTCAATCGGTCAAAGCCTATGTTTACCATAAAGGTAGAGTTTGCCGGGTGAATAACCTCGCGCCTGAACCCGTTATAAACGGCGACGAAAGATGTAAAAAAGTTATAGAGGACTATAAAACGGCCGCTCACGGATATTATGACCATTATAAAATCAGCAAAGTTACGAATAAACTTATATTTACGTTTGTTACATAAACATAACCCTCCTTAGCAGACGTGTTTACAACTTCAGGGTGACGTAACTTTCTTCTTCCTCCTGGCTGACCAAGAGGGGGCTCCACTTTGTAAACTTCGAACAGCTGATGCGAGATAGCCTCCAATCCAGATTATTTCTGGCGGATTACTTCTCGGAGGGAAGAGTGTAATACATTCGTTCACCAGATTTTAACGGCAACGGACATAACAGAGTGAAATTTTCGTGTGCTGAAGTAAGAGCGTGTAATTTAGTAAGTAAAGTTGAATTTAATTGATAGATGAAGTTATAAATCGTAGGGTATATATTTAAAGACGTTTTAGAACAGAAATGAATTATCAAGGCAGAGATTTTATAATTGTTTTATATGATAGCGAAATCATGTGCAAAAAATGACAGGCTGGGCCTGGTTTTTCATGAGCTCAGACGAAGTGATTATCCGTATTTCAATTTGATTTTATTACCTAAAAGTGGAAATAATATTGACAGTGATTGTAGTTTATTGTATTAATTATTTTTAAGTTCCTTTTTATTAAAATTTAGCGTTCTGGGGTGACTGAACCCTGAGTTTAGAACATGTTGTGAGCAGGTTCGCTGCAAGCATGCACAGGCTCGATGCTCAGGAGCATGCTTTAGAAAATCAAAGGATGGAATATTTATTTATGAGTTAGAAATTCCATTATTTGTTGGTACGGAGAGTTTATGAGTTTATTTTATTGTCCAGAGTGACATTTTATTTGATTTATATAATAAACCCGAGGTCGCCTAGGCGTGTGGGTGATTATTAGAAGTTTACGAGCCAGCTTGTTGGTGAACAAAATTTCAGGGCTAAAGTGAAGATTATTTGAACGAATATTATTTTATTTATGAACTGATTTATTTATTCTGCCGTTATGTAAGGACATGTTTTGATGTTAATTATTGCACTTACCACTGCCAAGTAGCTAAATGCTGTGTATTATAACAATTAAGTTATAAGTTTAGTCTACTGTTTTAAGGCGGCCGAGTGATAGACCCGAGTGCGCCTTGGCGTACGGGTGACTCTGGAAATGTACCAGTCCATACCTGCGGCCCGTGTGGCGGCTAATCTGTTAGGCCTAATCGTTGCACTGAGTATTGTTTTCTTGTGTATTATTAATAATCGATCAGCTGTATAAATTAGCCTTGTAATAATTGTTGCTCGTATTTTGAGGTCGCTATTGCTTTTGATAGTTGCACTAGTGCTGGGTGTTAGTGCATGTTGTTTCGCATTGGCCTCATGGTAGCACTGCTTGTAGGAGGGAACGCTATGAATTTTCCAATCCTACCATGTGCATGTGTAGACGTTGAACCCATTTAGTTCTAGTGCACTCACAGTTACGGTTAATGTGTCGACGTATGGGCCCTGATCGCTGTTGTAACGATAATACGAGTTAGAATTTTATCTTACGAACGAGGTACAGTGTTTAGGATTTTATGTAGCGTAAACCTATGGTTGAATATCATTTGAACCCTAGGGCGAGACTCCGTTTACTATTTGATCACTAGCCGACTTGAGAATCTACTGGGCGAATGTAACTGCACTAGGTATCCGTGTATAAAATATAATTACGAATGTTTATGACGTAGCTTAGAAATCTAGTGAACGATCGCCCGTGCATATTATTTCTGTTGGTAGTTTATTCAAGGGCTTTGCGATTAATTTGATTTAGTTGGCGGTTATGCCTACACATTGGGTGGTGTTTATTTTCTATAATTTATTGGAACGTGCTGGCCTTGTACTGACTTAGTAATTTTATCTAATAACGGTGATTTTATAATAAAATCATGGCGATACGATGTACTTAGTGGTGAACCCTCGGCCATAGGGTGTATCTGATTGGGACTTAGGCGATGAACTGTCAGGGTAGTTGGGTTAGATTAGACATGAACACCAGGCTGACCGGAGTGCCCTGAGCGAAGCGTAAACGCCTAGTGAATCTGTGGTAAACATTTTACCAGGACATTAAATCGTTAATTTATTCAGTTTTCGTCTTTTATTAGGATCTTTATCAAATTAAATTCTTTAATTTATCTGGATTCGGGGATACACCCCGGCGTAGGGTGTGGAAGATATAATAAATTAGCAGTGATGCATCCGGTCCTTTGTTGATTTTTTATGTCATGGGACTAGTACATGACTTAGCGGTAATGCTGAATTAGTAAATTATTTTTGTACCGCAAAACCGGTCATACCCGAACATCTATGAACAACTATGTATGCGTTGTTCGGAAATACCCCCTGTCCGCGAATACGCGCTGTCCGGGATTAGCCGGTCTGGTGGTATTAGTCCTCCTATTATTATTTATTGGAGTGTACGATTCCCGTACGTCGATAGACCCTGCGCTCTCTTTTGGACGCTTGCGTGTGATACGGCGTTATATAACATTCAAAGGATTATTTTAGAAAATTAAATCCGAAATTAATGAAAACTTTTGTTGAGGACTCCGTCAACCGAATTCGATAGATCTTTATGGTCTGCCGCCCTATCGATTCTATGACACGCTTATGAGGTTCTAACCCGGCTCGCCTCTCCCAGGGTGCTCAGAACTACATCGACACATGAGGTTCTAACCCACCTCGATACCTGGGTGCTCAGACCTTACTCGACTTGAAAATGTTTTTTTTATGTCATATGCTGAAATGTGGACACCGACTAAAACGACTCCTGATGATTCGACGGAGTACCCTGCAATCGTTCAGTTATTTTAGAGGCCGTTATTCTATTGAGGCGAGCGTATAGATTATTAGGACCTTGGAATAAAACCCAAAACCGTTGTGAGCGAATCCGAAAACTTTTATTTATGTGAGCTCGCTCTCCCCAAGAAACTTAAATGTTAACCACGGCTGGATTTGTTTCTTGCAGGGAAAGTTCCTCACACTACTCTTGACCAAGTCTCACTTACCAAGCCAGTGGTGACCGCTCGTGAAAAGGTATCACTGCAGTTAGCCGGGATCAAACCTACTCTTGACCAAATCTCACTTGCCAAGCCAGTGGTGACCGCCCGTGAAAAGGTATCACTGCAGTTAGCCGGGATCAAACCTACTCTTAACCAAGTCTCACTTGCCAAGCCAGTGGTGACCGCTCGTGAAATGGTATCACTGCAGTCAGCCGGGATCAAACCTACTCTTGACCAAGTCTCACTTTCCAAGCCAGTGGTGACCGCCCGTGAAAAGGTATTACTGCAGTCAGCCGGGATCAAACCTACTCTTGACCAAGTCTCACTTGCCAAGCCAGTGGTGACCGCTCGTGAAAAGGTATCACTGCAGTTAGCCGGGATCAAACCTACTCTTGACCAAATCTCACTTGCCAAGCCAGTGGTGACCGCTCGTGAAAAGGTATCACTGCAGTTAGCCGGGATCAAACCTACTCTTGACCAAGTCTCACTTGCCAAGCCAGTGGTGACCGCTCGTGAAAAGGTATCACTGCAGTTAGCCGGGAACAAACCTACTCTTGACCAAGTCTCACTTGCCAAGCCAGTGGTGACCGCCTGTGAAAAGGTATCACTGCAGTTAGCCGGGAACAAACCTACTCTTGACCAAGTCTCACTTGCCAAGCCAGTGGTGACCGCTCGTGAAAAGGTATCACTGCAGATAGCCGGGATCAAACCTACTCTTGACCAAGTCTCACTTGCCAAGCCAGTGGTGACCGCTCGTGAAAAGGTATCACTGCAGTTAGCCGGGATCAAACCTACTCTTGACCAAGTCTCACTTGCCAAGCCAGTGGTGACCGCTCGTGAAAAGGTATCATTGCAGTTAGCCGGGATCAAACCTACTCTTGACCAAGTCTCACTTACCAAGCCAGTGGTGACCACTCGTGAAAAGGTATCACTGCAGTTAGCCGGGAACAAACCTACACTTAACCAAGTCTCACTTGCCAAGCCAGTGGTGAGCGCTCGTGAAAAGGTATCACTGCAGATAGCCGGGATCAAACCTACTCTTGACCAAGTCTCACTTGCCAAGCCAGTGGTGACCGCTCGTGAAAAGGTATCACTGCAGTTAGCCGGGATCAAACCTACTCTTGACCAAGTCTCACTTGCCAAGCCAGTGGTGACCGCTCGTGAAAAGGTATCACTGCAGTTAGCCGGGATCAAACCTACTCTTGACCAAGTCTCACTTGCCAAGCCAGTGGTGACCGCTCGTGAAAAGGTATCACTGCAGTCAGCCGGGATCAAACCTACTCTTGACCAAGTCTCACTTGCCAAGCCAGTGGTGACCGCTCGTGAAAAGGTATCACTGCAGTCAGCCGCGATCAAACCTACTCTTGACCAAGTCTCACTTGTCAAGGCAGCACTCTACCTCTGATCTCTGCGTTTAATTATCATAGTTTAAAACTGTCGATCTGTTTAAGCACAAATGGATTAAATGATTTATTTACTTGAGTCAGAACATATATATATATATATATATATATATATATATATATATATATATATATATATATATATTTACATTGATTTTATGTTTACTTATATTACGGTCATAATAAGGCCATAATGAACTGTGTTAACTATGTGGCTCCGAAAATTTTCAGTAAGTTGTATTTTCTCGATGTTCTGTTTAGAAAGGGAAACCGTATTTTTCTCAGACAAATTAGTAATACAAGTCCGTTTACAGAAACCCCGTCATTAGTGAATTCCCTATGGAATAGTAAACTATCAGCATGACCCGAACCAATGCTGCATGACGGTGAACCTTAAGCCCGGGACCCCCTTTATAAGAAGGACCCTCCACAGAAGTTCCTAACGTGACCCCCTGAACACGTTTTGGGGGGTCGTTAAAAATAATATGTATTATATGTGTGCTTGCACTCTAGAGGTCGCATTTTTTGTCCGATTTAATTCAAATTGTTTGGGACACTCCTTTCTTTAATTGGTTGGACAACTGCATTGGTCAAAACAATCATAAAACTCTAACTCCCTTTAATGGGGATTTTAATTATCGAATGTTAAGTTTTTGGCCAAAAAAGGGTTTAAAGGGTGGATTCGTAGAGTTCTAAATGTGATTATTTTTAAAGAGCAATGTACATTTTCAAACAACTGTCCAGACAGAACAACACTAGAGTCGTTTGCAAATTTAATTATTCTGCTTGAATTCCATCGCATGTAAAGCCCGAAACATAAATAACAAACAACAGAGGTCCTAGTATTGACCCGTGAGGAACCCCATTTGTAAATTTCCCCAATTAACACACTGCTTATTGTTTTAAATGTTATTTTTACTTTTTGTTACCTATTGTATAAAAACGAAGTATTTATTTCTCCAGCTTCTCCTCTTATTCCTATATTTTCTATGTTTATCAAACAAGGTTTGCTGTTGATACCCCACAACACAAAGATCACATTGGATTGGTGTCGAAAATTTATTGTCTTTAATATTCTTAATCAACAAATCTATATACTCAGCATTATTTATTTTGTTGTATGTTTCTGAGAAACCTATAATCTGACATACATGATTTATTCAAATATTTTTTTTAGAAAGAATGAAGAATTAATATTGGTCATATAAATATTTTGAAAAGTATTTATACCATGTATTTTTCTATAGGTGTCACAACAAAATATAAATGAAAATGATGTCATGATATTGACAGAGATTGAAAGTCAAGTGGGGTACAATTATCATTAAAAACGGTTTGAACGTTAAACAATATTATCTACAATATCTTTGGCTTATGTCTTTAGTCTTTGGTTTATGACTTTACTCTATTATGACTTCAATCAAATATAGATAACGAAGACAACTTTTCCATCTCTTTATAATTTTGCACAAATGTGTATGGTGTTATTTGAATTAAACAGAATAATATGAATATTTTTTCTTTAAACTTTCAATTTGATGAAAGAAAAGAGCACTTTTAATTAATATAATTAATTATTGTCCTTTTAACCAATTTCCCCTATAGGGAAGAAGCTATTACCGTAGGTGGCATGGTAAGAGTTACGCCCAAGACCATGATAACTTTTTATTTAGAGGTCCCCAGATATCTATAGAACTATTTGATCAATTATATAATATATATATATATATATATATATATATATATGTGTGTGTGTGTGTGTGTGTGTGTGTGTGTGTGTGTGTGTGTGTGTGTGTGTGTGTGTGTGTGTGTGTGTGTGTGTGTGTGTGTGTGTGTGTGTGTGTGTGTATCTGTTTGTCTGTGGGTGTGACCGTTAACTGATAACTTGAGTAAAACTTGTCTGAGTTCAATAAAATTTAGCTCAAATGTGTAAAGTGAAATTCATGAATTTAAGTTTGAAAACCAGAAAAATCAATGGGAAGTGGTAGGGTATGGGGGTTTACAATTTTCCAAAAACCAGTCTTTTGCTTGTCTTACCCTACAATTTTTAAATCACTTAATTTTGGTTTCGACCTTTTTATAGAGCTTAATAAAACAAATAATGTAGTATTTTGAATCATTAACCTAGGTTAAGTGGTTTCGGAGAAAATCCAAAAAAGTGCTCATATAATTTCCCATTTAAATCTTATTGGCAGAAGGTTTTTTGCTTTTCCTCAGCTCATTTTAATGTACACCTCAAACTTGCTTTTACCAATCAGTTCAGCTCTACAAAACAATCATTTTGGTAATTAAATTGTAATTCTACGTCCAACCGTTGCAGAGATATTCAAAGTGCTAAACACAGTACGTTGTCCAATGTTATCCTTATGGAGGATAATTAAAATTTGATATCCCGATTATTTATGAATGTATATTGATGAATCTTGGCATGTGGCTTCATTTAGTCCTGGTATGTTGATATTTGCACAAACAAATGTTGCCGATTTTTCCCTGCAGCAGCAAACCTGCATACTGAACCCCCATGTTATTCTTAAGGAGGATAACTAAAATGTAATGTGTTCCTTAATTATGAACATAATTTAATAAAATTTGGTATGCAGCTTCGACTAGTTGAGTTATATTGACAATTGCATAAAAACACATATTTTGTGTTCCTTGTTGCAGCAAACCTGCGTACTCAGCTTTCAATGTTATTCTTATGGAGAATAAATAAAATGCTATATATCATTTATTCATGTATTTTTATGAAACTTGGTGAGTGGCTGTATGTGGTAGTGAGAAACATATATATGCATTGGAAATTCACTGAGTACGCAGGTTTGCTGATACGGGGGTATTTGTCTTTGTCATTTGACTAAAAAACCCTTTAGTCTATTTGCCAAATCCCTGTCTATAGTTCAAAGATCAAGATTGTTAACTGCTCTTTGGCCCTTTAAATCCACTAAAGGTTGTTTCTATAAATTCCACAGATGCTGTAGGTCAGATTTAAATCTTATTGGACAGGTATTATTCCTAATAAAATTTCACATAGGTACGGAAATTGTTTACGATCCCAGTTTTACTCTCTGTTACTACACAAATGACCATTTTAAATTCCAAGACTATGTACAATTCTGCAGACGTATAATTTTTAAAAGTGAAAAGTGTTTTAGACTCTGTACCAGGTGTTTATAAATAACAATATACTCGGAAAATCTTTATATTTATAAATATTTGGTGTATTTGTATGCCAATTAAAGTGATTAACTCGCCAGATAAGATTCGCAACACCGTTAAAGTGTAGAACATATGTTTAAATATATTTTGACGTTTTGAAAATAGGTTCAATTTTAAACCATAGGAAACAAGATTATTTAACAATCAAATATGTATTATAGTTTATGTCTATACTTGTATACTGAAATACGTGTATATATTTAAATAATTAAATTTGCTTCATTATCTTGTGTAAGAATGAGCAAACCTCATTCTTAGCGCTCAGAAACCTTGCTATTGAAGCTTTTATATATTTGAACTTATGTTTCACAGTGGCTGTGGTGTTTTGCTGGCCAGTAACTACTCATGATCAAAAGGAATGCTTATTTGGGGCGAGTCATGCCGACTGTTGGCAGCCAACATGCGGCGAAAGTTTGAAATATGGCGTTTTTAAATTCCAATACCCCGAGCTCCTAGGATCCGCCAACATATGCTACCCAGACGCAGGTTTGAGGATATTCACACTTTAGGAGTACCATTAGAACCGTCACTAAATGTTGATGGTTAAGCTTATGAAACTTAACTTAACTTTGTTAACTTTAACTTCACTAGGATTAAGATTATGAAAAAATTCATAGAGCTAATTGCATTTAAGGATCTGGAACTGTTGGGAATTCCTAGCCTACGGTAAATTTAAAAATATTTCTAAAAATGAACTGACTGAGTTTTAGGAAAAATTTATAAGATATCCCTATTCTGGTATTTTTTTTTTTTTTTAATTGAATCGGTCCAACTTAAGTTGTTTATTAAATATATTTCAAAGTATAATTTACAGTATGTAAACCAACTTAAGTAAACTTCAGTAATTACGTAATTTGTTTCTTTCATAATTAAAATATCTCGTATGTATTTTAGTATTAAATACAGCTTTGTTAGTATCACTTATATTAACATTCATTGAAGTTGACACATAAGTTTTTCACTTATATTTTCAGATGCCAAATAGCAAATCTTTTACTAGCAACTAATCTTTCAATATCGGCCGAGTCACACCCTTTTTGGTCTCCTCACAATCCTGTAATGAAGTGTATAAATAGTGATTAGATTAAATTCGAACAGTTTAATTGTAATTTGACACTTTTATGAGTTTGAAAATTAGTCTTAAACACCCCGGCAATGATATAAGTCATAGTGAGCATGAGTTAACTTGTTTTTATTCAAATAATTATAGTTTTAAAAACTAGAAGCGATAGGTAAAGTCTAAATAAATAAAAATAAATAAATTCAAATCCATCGCTATTATGAGTTTCAAAAATACAGTTAACATGTTTGTGCTGCATTCTGTACCATAACTAATACAACTTAAGTAAAACAATGTTTAGGTAATTTTATGATATTATAAAATCCTGTTATCTGATACCTGCGCTCTAAATCTGAAATATAAACCATGATATTTAATTGCATAAGGGAAAAACCGTAATTACGTGATTTTGCGCAAGTTTATTGAAGGCTGAATCTTGGATTATTTTTAGAAATGCAGATGGGAAAGAACAAAGATCCTATAGGAGCCCGACTTTAGTTTCTACATCCTTATTTTATTGTAAAAACGTCTTTAGCATGAAAAACATAAAAACGCATCAATGATAATCTGTAATTATTTAATATGTAATTCAAGCTTCTGTGTTTAAGAATTGTAAGCTGTTATTACGGAGGGATAAGCGCCCCTTGGAGGGTTAAAATACTGCATAAATTGTTTAATTTAGTTATCATTATTTATTTAAATAAAACTATGCATTTGACTTAGGTTATTCGTAGTTCTTTGAAACATATAAAAATAATCATTATGTAAAAATAATGGTGTGTGTTATGTGTTACAGAGTTTAAGAAGGTCGACATGAGTTTATGCAAAGGATTTGAGGTAAACCATGGTAATAGTAAACTGATGCCAAATTAGCATTACCATGTCCCTGAATGAAGAAGAATGAATTTGTTGGGTAACCCTCCAAATTGTCACGTAACCGTAATAAATTCTGAATGACCAAATACTTATTTCGTTTGGAAGCCTTTCGTCTATACAGAACAGTATTCATATATAACAATAAAATTGTAAAACATGGTTAAATTATTTTAAATATTAAATAAAATAAAATAAACTTAAGTATAGGTATTTTTATTTAATTTAGTAAATATGCATTTCTCATATTAGAAGAAAATTTTTCCCTGATATCTCCACTCAATGATGATAAAAAGGTTGAACAAATAATGTTTATTTAGCTTTAACAGTGGCTCCTCTCGGATCCACCTCCAAAGATGTTGTAGTTGGAAAGTGGAAAGTTATACTAACGATTTGCCCAGGAAAGTATTATGTTACGATGTTAATCTCCCTTATAAAGCAGTTTTAACAAAATAAAATATTTAAAAATGTTCCTCTCAAAATGTATTAAAATATAAGTATTTATAAAATATGTTCCATAAAGGCCCCACCACCACTCTTAATTATATTATAATATTGAACGATTGTAAATTTTCAAACAATCTTTAGTAAATGATAAGTCAAGGTACTCTTTTGGCCTCACCTATAAAGGTGGGTTGCTTTGGGTGGTTTTTATTTTTCAAATAGCAACCCCTAACAAGATCCATATCATTTAAAGAGAGTAAAAAATGGTCCTGTCTATGTTTATTTAATCTAATGTTATGGCTACCAACACATTTATTAATTTTGTTATTCATACTGCTAGGATTCCCCTCCCTACCATAAATTAGGTACAGAGAGGGGAAATCCAACTTTCCCTAGTTCAGACCTTTGAAAAAAAATAAATATATGATGGGTCACAACCCCACCTTTACATTCAAAAATAAATAGTTAAATCCAATATGGCGTAACCAATATGGCGGCCAAAAATTTGAAATAAGTCAAAATGAAGTATAAGTTGGTCAACAATGATCGAGGGTGGTCCGGAGTCGATATTTTAAGAAATGTAGAAAAAAGTAGGGGGGGCTCATTTAAAACTCACCCTGTATATTATGCTTGTTGAGAAGAACCATAGAATGGCTATTGCATATGGGGTAACTGAATGAAAATTTAAGAAAATGTGCTTGTAACAAAAATACCACCTGAAGGGACATTGAATTATACTAACAACTGAAATGGTGTTACGCATAGAGAAAAGAGGAAAATGGGCGAAGAAAATCTGCTCGTCATGTCCTGGTAGTGATGACAGATTACTCTGGGCTCATTGAAAAAAAAAACTGACTTGCCTCCTCCAAGCAAAGCTTGGCCCTCCAGGCACTGTAACTAAAACAGATACAAAACTGTAACATACGAGCTCGTAGGTTTTGCTCCTTAACGATAAGAGAAGCTGATAATGTTTTGACGGTTTCAAGAATCACGATCAGCGATGACTGATCGGAAGCCTGGGGATTATTATATTAAGGCTGAGATCTCATTTTATCGTCGTTAAATAAATATGCCTATAGTTTCCTGAATTATAACATAGGACTTAATATAAGACTATGTTGTTATTTAAGAGTATCTGATTTGTTTACAAAGACCACTTTAACTAAGATGTAAAATCGTTTCAATGTAGAGAAGCAAAAACATGGTATTGATTAAAAAAAGTTTATTGTCAAGGTATTTGTAAGCAAATTTCATGTTTAAGCTGTTGTTCTAAAGCCAAACTTAAAACAAACAAAGAACAACAATGGATTGATGAGAAGTCTCCCAATACCTCTCTATTCTATATTATTTAAGAAGTTGTTGTGGAAAATGACCATCAATAACTGAGAAATACACGTTTCACATAGTGATGGTAAATTTCCGCAATAGGTTCCTAAATAACGCAAATTTACCATTATGAACAGTGCCTTTTAAACAAAAATATTCGATAGTAGCAACAAGTCTATAGGTTATCTAGTATAAAAGCGTATGGGTTCCAATCTCACATAAGTGGGATATCCATCTACAACAGTAGGAGTTTTACTGCAAAAGTGTTTAATCTTTAAAAAAACTAATCTACAAAAACCTCAATAACAAAAATATACAATTTTCTACCTACATATATTTAATATTATGTTCATTTAGTAAAAGGAAATAAATTTGCTATATAATATTCGTGTTTAACCCACGTCTAATTTTTACGAATAACTATTACATCCAAATTAACACACAAAGATTTATATTATGAAAAATATATACTGTTTATAGAGCGTAGGTAATTGAAAACAAGGATTACATGCACAGTCAATTCGAATTCGTTTAAATCGTTCGACCACAAAGCCTTAGTAAGAGGGTAGGTTCAAATCATTAAGACAATTTCCAATATTTCTTAGGCTTTTTAGACTACTTGGCCGTACGCCGACACGCAACGGTTTGCTTCATAACTTGAACATATCAATTTATTACTTTTCCTCTAACAAGAAAATTTAAAAAATAAAGTAAATATGTGTATTTGCCGAAGGAGTTGAAGCTTATTCGTGGAATTATGTTTCGGCACAGATGTTACGCTAATGGATTTCTCTAATTAATAAAAAAACTGATATAGTTTGAATTGTCATCTCTGCCTGAGCCATTGTATTTCCTGGTAGTTCATATGTTATATTATCCTATGCTCTATTGCTTGCTTGCAATTTCGATCTCGAGATCCAAACGAATTCCTTCAAAAGATGGAAATAACTAATTTATGGGATAAAAATAAGTTCTGGACAGGTCTCATCCCCAGAAAAAATTTAATAATATAGAAAAACAATATTAAAATTATTATAAAGTTAGCGTTGTTCTTAAGGAGTTCCAAATCAAAACAAAATAACAAAATAATTATAATAGCTGTTTATTATTGCTCAGAGAACCGTCAAAGTAATACTATTGTAGTTTTAGTATTAACATGTGTTTTACTTAGAGCAGTAACTAAAACAATTGTAATAAATTACTTATAGAGTTGTCCTATCAAAAATTAATCAAAGGGAAATTCAGCTTTAATAACAATTGGAGTAACTTAAACATGCAGACATTAGGCGAATGAGCTACGCAAATCTGCTCTATTTTGGAGGAGGGGCTGTTGTGAAAAATCAATTTGAGTCATTTAAAAAAACTTGAAAAACTTTACTGAATAGCAATAACAAAATTTACCTTCCCCGAACAAAGATTGGCCCCTCATATACTATTTTATCATAAGCGCCCATTTACATCTTAAGAAAACATGTACAAAGAAGTAAAAGCAAATGTCAATTAACTACAAATATTGAAACCAGCTAATGTTTTGGGCAAAGTTATTGTTTCTCATAGATTTTACAAGTATAGTTAGCTGCTTTATATACCTAGAAATACATTACCACACATATAATTAGGCTTATAATTCAAAAACATATGTATTGCGAAGTTTAAGTTTTAAGACATTACTAACAAACATATTTGAATTAGCAAAAGTGGTTTGTTTTTATAAACCGTAAGGAATAATAAGGTCATATTTTCACCCAGTCGAGTGTTTTATTAGGAAGTATTGAATGTTGGAAAACATATGCAAAATTTTGCTTTTGAACCAAAACTGTTTTGTTTTTAAATTAATTTTGTAAACAACACGAGTATTCTACTCTCTCATAGACCATTATATTTAACTACAACTAGTTGTAAAATTTTGCTTTTGAACCAAACCTGTTTTGCTTTCAAATTAATTTTGTAAACAACACGAGTATTCTACTCTCTCTTTGACCATTATATTTAACTACAACTAGTTGTAAAATTTTGCTTTTGAACCAAAACTGTTTTGTTTTAAAATTAGTTTTGTAAACAACACGAGTATTCTACTCTCTCTTAGACCATTATATTTAACTACAACTAGTTGTAAAATTTTGCTTTTGAACCAAAACTGTTTTGCTTTAAAATTAATGTTGTAAACAACACGAGTATTCTACTATCTCTTGGACCATTATATTTAACTACAACTAGTTGTGAATATGCTTTGATAAAAGTTGGTAAGTGTTTTCATGACGTTATAAAGTACCATTTGAAATTCGCTAAGTATGCAGGTTTGCTGCAACAGGAGTATTTAATTATTCTCTAATAATATTGTAAATTTAGGAATTCCAAAAAAGAGAATTCCTTTAAAGTGTATTTAAAAGACACATTTGGATATAAAATCCTACTAGTTTGGGTGTTAGTCACTTTCATAAATTTTAAACTGTTATTTGAAAGTAAATCGGAATTTCTTTTCTGTTATATAAATGTAAGCGACTAATGGATTTATTGATGGTTTTCCTGTAGTATACAATATTTACGCTCTGTATTTACCTACGATAGGGTAAGTATACGACTTATAGTAAATTGAAGTGACAGACTGATAAACTTTTTTAAATTGCTGTCATTGAAGTGTATTTTCACAGATAAAATTATATCGTTACCATACAATATAGCACGGAAGATACAGATATATAAGATAAAGCTCCAGAGGCGATAAAGATAAGAAACAATATCGCACTCCGTAAGACAATATATTGACCACCAAATGGATATTGCTTTCCACTTGGATATCGTGAATCAGAACTGGGGTGAACAAAGTAATAAAGGCTATTCTTAGAGCTTTTTTAATTGTTGATGTGTACTGTTGATAACATAACAAAATGTAAATGTGGCTATAAAAACAAAAATTGTGTGTATAAGATACCGTGTTCGTGTAATAGGAGTTACATAGCCCAAACATTAAAGCCGGTACATATAAGGGTTGAAGAACACCATATAAAAGTGAGCAATAAATAATCATATGAGTATAAACTAAGCAAACGTGCACTGGAGTCTGGGCATGATGTTATGTGGGATGCTAGTCATGTTTTATGTAAAGAATTGAACTGGAAAAATAAATATTGCAGAGTCTTTGTTTATGAGCGTAGACAATAATCCTATACCAAGACCTCGGTTGAGGTTGGCCCGACATATTTAGAGGTGGTGGGGAAAGAAATTAATGAACTCGTAGCTGGGGCGGATAACAAGAATTCTGTTTTATCTTTAAGAAAAGTAAACAAACCCCTCCCCTCACTACAGCAGGACGAGTCACCGTTAGTCGTGGTCAAGCGTTCGACAAGAATACGTGAGCGGGAAGCTAGGGAAAACCCCCATGAAGACGCGGAACGTTTTTGTGGTTCCGCAAAGTATCGGGAGTGCGAGATACTGTGTATGTGTATTACGTCGTGAATGTTTGTATTTGTTTCGTGAAATAAAAACTTTCGGCAAAGTTGAGTAATCCAACTGAAAATTGGACTTAATCCTCCGCATTAGCAGGGTAACACGGTGAGTGTTGCCCAAAAGTAGGTCCTGGATATGTAAATGTATAAATGGAAACAGTTCTTTACTGTAACTGTTTACAATTTATTAGATAAAAAGGAATAAGGGGTGCAAATTGAGAAAGGTTAATACAACAACACTAGAATAAACAATGTGATGGTATATTGTAGACCGATTGTTAGGTTGGCAATATGTAATCACAGCAGTGGTACCCGTACAGCTCTTCTTAATTAAAACAAAACCAAACCACTACAACCACAAAAAAAGTTCACAATTTAATACTAAATAAATTAAATAATGACAAAAATAACTGGTATTTAACATTTAGTAACGAATATAAATAATCTAGTATAATTGAGATGGAGAACAAACCCACAAAATCGTTCTACTATGTTTATGTAAATTTTTTAAAATATATACTGCTGCAGCTGTTACTCATACTTACGTGGAAGGTAAAACAATGATAAAATAGTAATAGCTATTCTTATAGACTGATATGATTTATAACTCCTCTTATCAAAAATATGTATCTACAAATAATGATACTTCTCCTTTCTCACTTACCTTAGCTAAATTGGAACATTCATCAAATAAATTACACATCTATAGATTTTGATCAGTATGATCGATTATCGTTAGGTCCAGTGAAATCGTTACAATTTCATGCGGTAGTTATATTAACACGTATCATGCTAACCAAAGGTTACTCAAAAGAAACTATAATGGTATCAATATATCTCTCACAAGAATCCCCATACTCAAATCATGAGCATTAGGAAGAAAATGTATCACGAGATCTGGTGTATCAGTCAACAAATAATGAGAACCTTAAATACAAAAACATTCACCATAAAATTTAAAATTCTTCTATCGTGACTTGTAATAAAGAGAATATCCTACGTGCTTTTTAAGTGTTTTAATAGCACGACGATGAGGATTTGGGTGTATAAAGCAAGCTGATGTGTATACATATATAGAATGAGTACTATATTGCTGTTGTGTTTCTTACTAAACACTTCTTCAGCACTTCTTTTATACTATAACTCATAGGCGTGCGCAGAGTCCGGTCAGCGTGGGTGCCAGAACCCACAAATATGCGCCCCACCCAACCAATCATGCGGCACTAAGAAATCTGCCAAATAATTGAATATGCTAATTATTGTATGTAATCTAATAGTTTACTACTCTTTGACACAAATATGTGCTAATATTATTCGATAAAATAAGTATTGTATCGGCATAGGTATATTAGTTCACGGAATATCATAATGTTACTGGTTTTGTATTATCTTCTGAAAAATTTAGATTGCGCTCAGGCCGGGCGGCGCACGTCACTCCGATTTCTCGGTGAAAGAGTGTACCTTAAAGGTTTTTAAAACAATACAACAATTAGCAATCAACTTAAATATGGTACGAACATTGATTATACATCCTACGGAATCCGTAGGATGTATAATCAATGGTACCATGCACTTAAAAAAATAAAAAATAAAATAAAATATAAGAATCACAGAATTTCACAGAATTGATATTTTCTCAGAAAAATATACTTGATTGTACCAGGGTTGTACTAAATCTAACTGATTATAGCGATGAAAACATTATTTACATTGTTTCAATTTCCCCATTGCGCTTAAAGTTCAAATAAACAGCGATATAGAAGTACTATTTCTATATATGCTCCAAATTTAAACCATGATGGCATTTACTTTGCCAATTAATCTCCGATATTAATGAAGAATGGACAGTGAAGGGGTATTAGTGTTGTACTATATTGGATTGTACTATAACTATTAATGTAACACTATTAATCTGTTTAACAATAAATAGTTACCCTTATTTCATCTAAAATATTCTAAGAAAACATGCAATCCCATCATAATGGGAATAGAAGTATTCTATTCATATGTTTGCGAATGTTTGTATTAATCAAATGTTTGCTCAACTAAACGAAGGACACCAATGAGTGCCTTAGGCGCTACAATATGTACAAATACAATAATAATTGAAAAGTTAACAACGAGTTTTTTATTTTATTTTATGTTCAGACAAAGTATACAGTGGCATGGATGCAGAGCTAAAAAGGTAATGTACCGTTACTATAGGAGGGTTAAAACGGTTTAGTATTAAACAAAACGCAGCTAAAGGTTTTGTTTTTAAATCAACCCCTTTTGTAAAGGGCTGTTATGATTATAGAGAACATGTTTAAAACATTTCAATCGTAATGTTTACCTTATAGAGACAAATTCACTCGTCAAATTCGGAATGGAATAATTCCACACAAGGGCCGTTGATTATACTGATATTAAGGTAACACTCATCTCGATGAGGTTATTTTAATTTATCCAGCATGTATTATAAGGCATTTTAATCATTCAAAATTGTTCTTAAATTCATATTTTTAGACTTGTAACAACTAACGACACTCATCTCAGGATGGTCAAACCAAGCCATAATTATAAAAATTAAGAAATAATTTCCGAAATTTAGTTAAATTTGAAAAATAATAAGTTTTGACTAATTCAATAATTTACTACCATTAGACCTGCAACACTACAATAGCTCTTCGAAGAACATTTAAAAAAAAACAGTTATAGTTCCTTAAATGTGCCAAAACATTTGTTATCTACGAACGACAGACAAATATTAGCTTTTTAAACATATTAATGGATTTAAGATATCAAATACAATAGTGTTGTTAACTACACATAAAGACCACTTGCACGTTATAAAACCCACTTATTTTCATGCAGAACAAAACTTACAACCGCCACCTCTCTTCCTTGTATACAAACTACAAAAATTAATTTCCCCTCGTTATTTTTGAAGCCCTTAAAAACAAACTTCTCTAAGATGAGGACCCGGCCCTTTTAATAAAAATTAGAATTTACGATTACTTAACGAGATGAATGAAATCTAAATGGTTTTGAGCTATGTTTTCTATTAAGAAATCGTTTTAAATTGGTTAATGTGTTGATTTACTTGACTTTTAAATGCCAATTTTAATTAACCTTCCATATAATTTTTATGGTTTACTCGTTGTAATAATGTTTCATAAACCAAGAAGTCTATTTATTCGTAACCTGTAACGTAAATCAGAAACAATAAACGTACACAATATGCAGTAAAATTGTGTTCCCATCTTCTCTATGGTTAATTGGTTTTATAGTGTTTAATTAAATCATAAAGTACCATTCAACCGTCAGCACCTTTTGTTAGCAAACTCAATGTGACCGGTCCTAACTTTACTCCAATCGGATTGATTAGCACAATAACGTAGTTCGTAGCAGGTTTACGGCAAAGTTGGGGGAAGTGCAATCTTGGCTTACAGTTGGGAAGTTATTGCTTTTTGTTAGTGCTTCTGGAAATCCGACTTGGCCGACTTCGATGTAAGGGGCCTTCAGGGATCAGAATGTATATTGATTGACTGCATAATAATCCTTCCAGAACTTAAAGGATAAGAATGTATGTTCATTGATTGTATAATAATCCTTCCATAACTACAGGGATAAGAATGTATATTGATTGATTGTACAATAACCCTTCCAGAACTTCATTGGGTCAAAATATTTCGCTGATGTTGTGATAAGGCCATCAAAACAGATCTACTTACTTAACAAATCAGCACAAACATTTAAGTTATCTTGATCTCTAACAATGCACTAATATGTAAGAGATATTTACCAATAATATGAATCAATCCATTTACGGGCCCTGTCCTAGGAAATTTGAAAAAAATCATATATTTCCATTTTCATACGTCCCTCTTGACTGTTTTCCTGTTTCATAATATTCCTATAAAACTATTTACGTAGAGCTAATGAAGTTATGCTTACTATTTGGCTGTTTATTAATGTGTTTAGCTCAAAAAAACAAACATTTTGGTGTTTTAATCGTTGTTCTACGTCCAACCGTTGCAGAGATATTCAAAGTGCTAAACACAGTACGTTGTCCAATGTTGTCCTTATGGAGAGGAAATAAAAATCTATATCTCGATTATTTATGAATGTATATTGATGAAACATGGTATGTGGCTTTTAATAGTTGTGGTATATTAATATTAGCACAAAAAACAAGTTTTCTGTTAATAGTCCCCGTAGCAGCAAACCTGCATACTCGGCCCCCATGTTATTCATATGGAGAATAAGTAAAGTTGTACATCTCCCTTAATTATGAACCTACATTAAGAGAACTTGGTATGTAGCTTCACCTGGTTCAGTTGCATTGATAATTGCAAAAAAAAACACATTACTTATTTTCCTCGTTTCAGCAAACCTGCGTCCTCAAACCTAATGATATTCTTATGGAGAATAAATAAAATTATATATATCACTTATTTATGGATGTATTTTTGTGAAACTTCGTAAATAGCTCTATGTAGTAGTGAGTCACATATATATGCATTGGAAATTCGCTATGTACGCAGGTTTGCTGCGACGGGGGTATATATTTATAAATTTATTTATTTGTATATCTATATGTGTCCGTGAATGTGGTAACTTGAGAAAGAAACGTCTGATTTCGATGAAATTTGGCTCAAATGTGTAATGTGACATTCATGACTTTAAGTTCGAAAACCAGAAAAATCGGACCACGGGAAGGGGGTTTATGAGGGTTTTAAATTTTACAAAAATCTGTTTTTTTTTTAATTTTTCACACTAAAATTTTTAAAACACGCAATTTTGGGTTCTGACCATGTTATAGAGCTTATAAAAACAAATAATATGGTATTTTGAATTATTAACCTAGGTTAAGTGGTTGCGGAGAATATCCAAAAAAATCTGCTCATAAAATCTCCCATGTTAATCTTATGGGAAAAAGGTTTTTGGCTTTTCCTCAGTTCATTTCAAAATAAACTTCACATTTGCTTTTACCAATCAGTTCAGTTCCACAAAACAATCATTTTGGTGTTTAAATTGTGATTCTACACCCTACTGTTGCAGAGATATTCAAAGTGCTAAACACAGTACGTTGTCCAATGTTATCCTTAAGGAGAATAAATAGAATTTGATATCTCTATTATTTATGAATGTATATTGATGAAACTTGGTATGTGGCTTAACGTAGTTATGGTATATTGATATTTGTACAAAAAATGATTTTTTATTGATTATTCCCGTAGCAGCCAACCTGCGTTCTCAGCCCTCATGTTGTTCGTAAGGAGAATAAGTAAAATGTAATGACTCCCTTAATTATGAACATAAATTAATCAAACTTGATATGTGGCTTCAAACTGTTGAGTTATATTGATATGTGCATAAAAACCCATTTTTTCTTCCTTGTTGCAGCAAACCTGCTACTCAGCCCCCATGTTTTTCTTATGGACAATAATTAAAATGTTATACAGTGCTTATTAATGATCGAATATTGATGAAACTTGGTATGTGGCTTCACCTAGTTAAATTCTATTTATATTTGCATTAATAACATTGTTTGTGTTCCTTGTTTCAGCAAACCTACGTACTCAACACCAATGTTATTCTTACGGAGAATAATTAAAATGTTATATCTCGATTATTTATGAATGTATATCGATGAATCTTGGTATGTGACTTCGTATAGTACTGGTATATTGATATTTGCGCAAAAAATTGATTTCTTTGTTGTTTATTCCCGTAGCAGCAAACCTGCATACTCAGCCCTAATGTTATTCTTAAGGAGAATAAGTAACGTTTTATAACTCCCTTGATTATAATGGTAAATTAATAAAAATTGGTTCAAATGGTTAAGTTATATGTATAATAGCATAAAAACACAAATCGTGTGTTCCTTGTAGAATCAAACCTGCTTACTCAGCTCTAATGTTATTCTAAAGGAGAATGAATAAAATCCTATAGATCACTTATTTATTCATATATTTTTATGAAACTTTACAAGCGGCTTTAAGTGGTAGTGAGAAACATATGCATGAATAGAAATTTGCTTAGTACTTAGGTTTGCTGTGACAGGATTATTTATTTTGCTGTAGGTGTTAAAAGGGTGAAAGCTCTATTCTCCAAAAGTTGCCATGATACTTTTAAATTTTTAGCGAATTTCCCCTATAGGGAAGAAGCTATTACCGTAGGTGGCATGGTAAGACTTAAGCCCGAGACTATGATAACTTTATGTTTTGAGGTCCCCAGATGCCAAAAACATTATATGTTCAAATTTATATGTGTGTGTGTGTGTGCGTGTGTGTGTGTGTGTGTGTGTGTGTCCGTTACCGCGATAACTTTTGAAAGAAGCGCACGATTTTGGTGAAATTTGGCACAAATGTGGAGGGTAATATTTATGACTTTAGTTCGAAAACCAGATTGATCGGTTTATGGGAAAAGAGTTTTATGGGGGTTTAAAACTTTCCAAAGATCAGTTTTTTTTTTACTTTTTACCCTAAAATTTTAAATACACTAGATTTTGGTTATCACCATTTTATAGAGCTTAGAAAACCAAACAATTTAGTATCTTGAATCATTAAGATACTAGTTTAGTGGTTGTGGAGAAAAGTAAAAAAATGTGTCCATAAAATTTCCCATGTTAATCTTATAGGAATACGGTTTTTAGATTTTCCTCAGATAATTTCACTAAAAACTCCACATCTCTTTCTACCAATCAGCTTAGCTCTACAAAACAATAATGTTGGCGTTTTAATTGTTGTTTTACGTCCAACCGTTGCAGTGATATTCAAAGTGCTAAACACAGTACGTTTTTTAATGTTATCCTTATGGAGAATAAATACAATTTTATATTTCGATTATTTATGTATGTATATTGATGGAACTTGGTATGTGGCTTCAACTAGTTGTGGTATATAGATATTAGCACAAAAAGAATTTTGTTTATTGATTTTTCCCGATAGTAGCAAACCTGCATACTCGGCCCCCATGTTATTCATATGGAGAATAAGTAAAGTTTTATATCTCCCTTAGTTATGAACCTAAATTAATAAAACTTGGTATGTAAAACAAATTTCTTATCTTTCTTGTGCAGCAAACATGCGTACTCAATTATAATGTTTCCTAAGGAGAATAAATAAAATGCTATATACCACTTATTAATGAATGTATTTTTGCGAAACATGGTAAGTGGCTCTAGGTAGTAGTGTACCCATGTATATGCATTGGAAATTCGCTGAGTACGCAGGTTTCCTGCGACGGTGGTATTTTTATACTTATTTTTATGCTATGCTATTATACAGCGGAAGAGTATATATTTTTAATTTATAAAAGCTTTGAACGAAAGGTGGAGCATGTGTTGAAATATGAAATTCCTATAGCTCTCTCTATTGTTTCCAGAAACAATCACTTTCTCCAATTTCGATAGTTTATTTTCGCCATTACTTTGGAACATTTCGTCAAATGTATTTTTAATTATTTTTATATATTTTCTTAAAGATAAAGAGCTCAAACAAATAAATATGTTTGTTTGTTTGAACCCAGGACAGTAAGGTAAATGTTTGACTAAACCAATAAAACATTTGAACTTGTATCACTGAACAAATTTAACAGCCAGCTGGTGTGTGTTTTTATAGGGTGAAGAAGTAGATATACGTACACCATCAGAATTACAAGACATTTGCGTTAGAAAAGAATTATAACTGTGGAGAATAGCTTCTACAACTATCTCACAGATAATTTACATATCCATAGAAGTTTAAAATATATCCTCTCACTTTTAGGTTAAGATTTCTTTCATAATCACGGAACAGTTAGAGATATTCAATTTTAAATACGGTTGACATTTTTTAAGTGAATGATACCTAGCTATTAAAAGGTTTTAGAGCAGATCCTAGTGTAACTGAATGAAAATATTATCCGACGGGATTTAGAGGTAGAGCTTCTGCTTGGTTATTAAAACGAAACAATGGTTTTGGTAACCGATTTATAAGTTTAATAAGAAACATTCCCCATAGCCAAATAGAGTAAAAAATACCCCCGTCGCAGCAAATCTTGCATACTAAGCGAATTTCCAATGCATGTATATGTTTCTTAATACCACATAAAGCCATTTACCAAGTTTCATAAAAATACATTTATAAATTTAGTGATAATTAGCAATTTTTGTATTCTCCATAAGAATACATTTTGGGCTGAGTATGCAGGTTTTCTGAATCAAGAAATATAAGAAATGTGTTTTTATGCAATTATCAATATAACTCAACCAGGTGAAGCTATGTACCAAGTTTTAATCGATTATGTTCATAATCAAGGGATATATAAAACTTGACTTATTGTCTATAATAATAACATTTGAGCTGAGTATGCGGATTTGCTGCTACGGGGACAATCAACAAAAAATTATTTTATTTGTGCAAATATCAATATACCAGTACTAGCTGAAGCCACATACCAAGTTTCATCAATATACATTCATAAATAATCAAGATATAAAATTTGAATTATTCTCCATAAGGATAACATTGGACAATGTACTGTTTTTAGCACTTTGAATATCACTGGAACGAATAGACGTCGAATCACAATTTAAACATCAAAATGATTGTTTTGTAGAGTTAAACCGATTGGTATTAGCAAATGTCAAGTTTACAGTAAAATTGACTGTGGAAATGCTAAAACCCTTTTTCTTATACGATTAACATGGGAGATTTTATGAACAGGTTTTTTGGATTTTCTCCGCAACCACTTAACCTCCGTTAATAATTAAAAATACCATATTATTTGTTTTTTTAAGCTCTATAAAATGGTCAAAACCAAAATTGCGTGTTTTAAAAATTGTAGGGTGAAAAATGCAAAAAACTTATTTTTGAAAAATTTTAAACCCCCCTTCCCATGGACCGATCGTTCTGTTTTTCGAACTTAAAGTCGTGAATGTCGCTTTACACGTTTGTGCCAAATTTTATCGAAATCGGATGTTTTTATCTCAAGTTATCGAGTTAACACACACACACACACACACACACACACACACACACACACACACACACACACACACAAACATATATATTAGGTGTTATTGTATAATTTCCATTAGATTCAAACCATCCATGGGAACAAAAAATGTCAACATTCCATTCTCTGATCAATCGGTTAATTAACATCCCCATAACAAATTCATGTTTTGTAAAAGAAAAAAATGTTATTAAATACTTAGCCTTCAAAAATGGATACAACCCAAAAATAATCGAAAATATGATAAAAAAAAACAAAAAAGAGAAATCAAAACAAAACACAAACAGAAAAGATCAATGAAGAATATATATGTTTACCATACAGCACTAAATTCAACAGAGCAATAAGAAAAACGTTTCGACATTCAACATTTAAAATAAGCTACAGAACCAAAAACAATGCTATGAAAATTATCAATAACAACGTTAGAAAAGAAAACCATAAAAGTTAAAAAGAATACAACAGATCAGGTTGTAAGATCAATTGTTCAGAATGCCAAAAATATTACATCGGAAAAACAGGTAGGACGTTCAACTGCAGATATAAAGAACATGTACAAGCATTTAAATTAAAAACATAGAAGATGATTTGCAAATAATAGCATATGGGCAAAAAAGGAGACAAACTTGACGTTAAAGAAGAATTCAACATTTACTCCAGCTACAAAAAAGATCCACAAAATATTATTAACACCATGCAAATTCATATGCAAAACCCGATATATGAAAAAATATTGAAACTAAGATCTATTAAGCTACAATAGTTGTGAAGCATGATAAAAGAACTGTGGAAAAAGTCATATGATTATATTATCAGCAATTTATTGTTTACTTTTAGATTTATTTTTAATAATTGTGAGGTTATGTTTTGTTTACGACCATGACTATGGCCTTAAGGTCCAAAACATGTCGGTCTTGAAATAAAATAATTTCAACCAGGGTACTGCGTTTAAAATGTTTAAAATTATATATATATATATATATATATATATATATATATATATATATATATATATATATATATATATATATATTTGAATAAAATATTTGAATAAAATATGAATTTGAACGAATACCGTTTTTGGCATCTGGGGACCTCAAAACTAAAAGTTATCATAGTCTCGGGCTTAAGTCTTACCGTGAGACCTACGGTAATAGCTTCTTCCCTATAGGGGGAATTCGCTAAAAAAACACACTTTTAAGAATCTGAATTTATAAACGGAAAAGTCCTAAAATGTGCACACTAGTGTAATGTATTTCACTAGTTGGATACTTTCCTGGAACGCTGGGCATCAAAAGGCTGTACACTGATTCTTAAAGAAAATAATAGGTAAAGTAAAGGATTTAAAATCGGTTTATTAATTCCAAATTGATTACCTCCGTTCAGTGTTACAAAGTAAGTTCAAAATGTGTGAAATTCGTCAACTGATTGTATTGTTGATATTTTCCAAAACAATCAACAATCCACAGCCCTGTAGCTGCAACTGATGTTTTCTTTTGTCTTTCTTTATTGAATGTAAAGCAAACCTATATCACTGGGTATGACTTCTAACAGCATCAATAGATAAAATAATATAATTTTACTACATCCATACATGTATTTTTCTATATAATAATATCTAGGTATAATACCTGGATACAGTTTAACCTGAGAATTTCCTATCAAAGGTTAACTATAGAAAGTGACAGTCCCAGCGTTAAAAACAAAATCCTGTCCTGATTACACTTTAAAAAATGCCGTTTACCTTGACACGCGCTAATAAATAAATAACGAATTTGAGTTTGAAACCATTTAAAGCAGCCAGTCAACACACAGAGTGGCATCTTTGATATATAAGTTATATAATTAAAGATATATAATTCGCCTTGGCCGGACATGGCTGCCAAAAGCCGTCACTCAATGCAACATCCAGAAATTCATCTCCTCCTCCTCCGCTATTCCATTTCGGGCTCCCTGGCCCGTACTGAACCATAATAATATCTTGCTTAGAATATTTACTTAAAACACACTTGATGCAGAACGATTTATATAATCAAAATTAAATATATTCCTATCCAAACCAAAGAAACAAAATCATTGCAAACGGATAAATAAAAAATATCTTAATATAGGAGACAAAATAAAGAGAATCTCTAGATCAATACATTAATACAGGTAGGCTACTTGGATTTTTGAAGGCTAAGTTAACGGATAATAGGCATAACAATATGTTTGTGAAAAAATCGTTATAAGCTAATCTATGAGAAATATTAGTATGTTTTTTATGGCTGAAGTCCTAGAGAAAACATTATTAAAACGTAGTGAATGTATAATGATCAATTTTAAAATTGTCATATTTTTATTGACTTTCAATGGTAGGTCAATCATAAATTTAAAAAGGTCCTCTTAGCTATACCTTAACTAAACAACGAAATTATTCTTAAACGTATTATTTAAGGTAGGGACACACGCATATGACTAAAACAATGATATATACTACCGACTGTAAGGGTAATAAGCACAAAATAAAGTCAATTAAAAAAAGTATTGTATAAATCCATCCGGCTAAACGTAAACATCATCTCGTGCAATTCCGAGAATAAATAATGTAATAGCAAACCTTGCATTTAACCTTGCAGTTTTAAGCAAAACTAAATCATAAATCTATGATTTGTTTAGGACAAGATTCCATCATTTCAACTTCCGTATAGAAGTCTGGAGAAACTTTGTTTATAAAAAATAAAATATATATTCAAATAAACAGTTATAATTTTGCCAGGTGCTACGCAGCTTTAAGGCAGGAGCTCGCTTAAACATAATCGGAGTACATGCAAATGCAATAATTGCAAGGTTTTATTACAAGTGAAAACCAAAATACATAGTTTTAGCGAATTTCCCTTATAGGGAAGAAGCTATTACCGTATGTGGCATGGTAAGACTTAAGGCCGAGACCATGATAACTTTTCGTTTTGAGGTCCCCAGATGCCAAAAACACTACTCGTTCAAACTTATATACAGTATATGTATAATATATATATAATATATATGTGTCCGTTACCGCGATAACTTTTGAAAGAAACAACCGATTTTGATGAAATTTGGCACAAATGTGGAGAGTAGCATTTATGACTTTAAGTTCGAAAACCAGATCGATCGCACTATGGGAAGGGGGTTTTATAGGGGTTTACAATTTTCCAAAAATGGTTTCTGTGCAAATTTGACCCCAAAATGTTAAAAACACCCAATTTTGGTTATAGCCATTTTATAGAGCTTAAAAATTAAATAATTTAGTATTTTGAATCATTAACCTAGGTTAAGTGGCTGCGGAGAAAATCCAAAAAAACGTGTCCCATGTTAATATTATGGGAAAAAGGTTTTAAATTTTTCTCAGATAGTTTTACTTAAAACTTCACATTTCTGTTTATTAATGTGTTTAGCTCAACAAAACAAACATTTTGGTGTTTTAAGCGTTGTTCTACGTCCAACCGTTGCAGAGATATTCAAAGTGCTAAACACAGTGCATTGTCCAATGTTATCCTTATGGAGAATAAATCAAATTCTATATCTCGATTATTTTTGAATGTATATTGATGAAACTTGGTATGTGGCTTCAACTAGTTGTGGTATATTGATATTAGCACAAAAACTAGTTTTTTGTTGATAATCCCCGTAGCAGAAAACCTGCATACTCGGCCTCCATGTTATTCATATGAAGAATAAGTAAAGTTTTATATCTCCCTTAATTATGAACCTAAATTAATAAAACTTGGTAAATAGCTTTACCTGGTTCAGTTATATTGATCATTGCAAAAAATATTACTTATCTTCCTCTTTGCAGAAAACCTGCGTCCTTAACCCTAATGTTATTCTTATGGAGAATAAATGAAATGCTATATATCACTTATTTATGGATGTATTTTTGTGAAACTCGGTAAGTAGCTCTATGTAGTAGTGAGTCACATACATATGCATTGGAAATTCGCTGAGTACGCAGGTTTGCTGTGACGGGGGTATTTCTTTTAGTACGTGATTATGTGCTGACAAACACTTCCGAAACTGATGTTGTAAAACACTGCGGCTCATTCGGCTCATTTATACTTTTTTCTATAGACCTAATGTTTATTTTGTTAGGTTCCAGGGGTGAAAAATGTCTAAAAAAGACTAAATGAGTAATTCATATAATATAAATATATTAAAATATGAAGATATAATATCAGTTAGTATCTTTATGCAACTATTCTTGACTGAAGAACACATTTAGCTTTGTATGATTGCTTTGTGAAAAAAAAACTGGGGAATACTTTTTTCAGAAAAAAGTATTGTAACAGAGCGATTTCGGATTATTGCGATCCAAAATCACTGTAAATACATGCATGTAATATTTTTACGACAATAACATTTCTGATTTCTGATTATGCAATATATTACCCTAATGATTCTCTCTTGTTAGGCTCTCGAAGGAATATGGTCAAAATTAAAAATATTATACAATAAAAGTAAAATGTATATTTATATTAGTTACGCGATGAATTTTAATTATTATTTCATCCAAATGCAGATATTTTTTTAATGACAGCTTCTTGAAAAAAACTTTTTTTAAAGTTATATTTTGAAATGGCACGTTAAATTTAGAAATAAAAATAAAAAATTAAAGATTTTCTATAAAAAATAAAACCATTCCTAAAGAAAAAAGAGGACCACTATTAATGCCTAATTATTCAATTGTTAATGTATCTAACATATTTTCTTATAATTCGATCTACTTAGTTCTTATTTTCATTTAGTTATTTAGACTATATTTGAAAGGTTAGTATGCAGATCAATGTATGTAGTTTTGAGGTAGATCAAACTAAACCCAACATTTCAAACAGATATGATATTTGATAGTGTGGAGACGAGAAAACAATTTGAAAATATATCCGTACCATCACAAATAAATGAAAGGAAGAAGATTACATCCTTGAGCAACCAAAGCGAACGATGAAATTTCTCAAAACCCTAACATGAAAAGGGGCGTAAGTAGTAGAAAGTTTAATCTGATTAAAAGTTTGTCAGGTCGATGTTGATGTTGTTTCGAAACTCGGTTCCCTGAACTAATAAACCGACGGTTTAGTCAATACAGGAGTAGCGTGTGAGACACAACATTTACCAATGACGGTTCATTTAAGTATGTCTAACTAGAATTATATAAACTAGTATTTCAATTGTATATTAATTGGAACACGTTTTATATCTCAACAGCGTTGTATGATTATTGTATGTATACGTTTTGATGTAACATTTCATTTTCATATTGTTAATAAGATCAATTTCAATAAAATGAAACAATTGTTATTTATTAATTTATAAAATACACTTTAAATTACATTTTACAAAACCACAAAATATATTTCCACTTATACTGCATTGACATGCTTGTCAGTAAATATACGTAAACGATGAGACAAGGCAACAGATTTCAATCAGTCACACCGGTCATCATTATGCCGAACTACAGAAACCTGAGGAATAAAAACAAGGTACATTTTCTAGTGTCGCACGACATAATTTACTGTATCACGTATAATGCACTCAATAGCATAAGAATGTTAAATTTTTAATTGATGAGTGCGAGTCTTTCAAATATATATTATTAGTTTTAAGGACATCGCCTGGTTTTAACGTGTATTGTTATTGTTACCTTACATGACTGCTTAGTTTTTTCTAAATTTGTAACTAAATTCTTTGCTTGTTCATCAAATGATGTATTTCAAAATTTCTTTTAGTCATTAAATGGAATTTTAAAATATGCATTATTTTGTATTGAGATTACTGTATGGTGAATGTATCTGCTTGTCAATGAGAAAAACAATAATTGATTGGCGATGGTTATTACGTATTGTTTAGTATATTGTATGATATTTAAAGAAAATTATATTTATTCTTATATAATGATTGTACATTCATGTATAGGCAGTGGGTGATGTACACAATAAAACACAATAACAGTGTACACAAAAATTGGGTGTGTATTATAAAACGGTTGTGTATTGTGTTGAAACTTTTTGCGACATTAAACATTATTCTTATTCTTAATAAAGTCTTTGTTTTTAATTTGTCCAAAGAGCAATCATTAGTGAAATTGAAAATAATCAAAATCTTATCAATGCTAAAACTCCAATTTACTATGTAGATTACAGTGGATTCTACCGTGTCTAAATATAAATGTTGGCTGATGAGGTTATGAGCCTCGGATTATCAAACCCAGACATAAATCAGCTTCAATGTATAGAATATCGGTGGAATAGACTTGTTTTAATTCGTTGTTTTGGATATTATTATGGGAATATGTTTTACCATTGATAACTAAGCATTGCAAATTGCTACCTAGTAACGGTTAACTAATTAAATAAAATTGGCCGTAAACGCAATGTGTAACATGCCCATTGCCCAATATCAAAGTTTAAAAAATAACTAAATAACTATTATTAAAATAGTTTTTTGATGTTAGTCAGTATAGAACAAGGGAAGAGGTTTCATGGTCTTACATTTTCTGAAATTTATTAATAACTAGACAAATTTCGCATTTCAAGTTTACAATCAAATGCCAAATATCCACTAGCACGACATTTATATTTTGCAAAATATCAGTTTATATTTAACTGTAAAGCAATTTAGTAAGATTCCTGTGATTTCGCCCATAAACTTATGATAGTAGCAAGACAAGGTTTTGAACTGTTCCACTTTTATCAGCTATGAAAATACAAATTTTGCATTACAGTCTAAGTAAATTATATATGACTGAACCTCTGATTTATGTATTTTATCACAAGTCTTACAGAAACTGCTATCGGAGTTCACATACACAGTTCATGCTATTGTTTGTGACTAATCAACCATAACTATCTTTGGCAGTAAATAAAGCATCGTGAACTTAACTTACCCACACGAACGAATTTGTTGGAAAATGGTTTTTTCTTACGAGTAAGGAAAGTTCCTTATGCAGGTCAAGTGGCCAACATAATTACCAAACATTTATGTAGACCTTTTAACTAAACAATGGTTATCAAATGGAGATGGGGACTAGAGCTTCATGGAATGATAAGTAACACTGGGTCTTGGATAAATAGGCGTGTCAGTATCAAACCCGGAATTGTGCCTTAAGAGCTTTTCCTTTGGTTTTTAACTTACGTCATATATTGGATTGTTGCAACTAAACTATTATTATTATTATTTTGTTGTATCTATACAAGTTATGAGACAATTTTTTTATTCAGAATATTGGTGTGTAATTTAAGTATAATTTTAAAATACATGTAATTACAATGTATGTTTTTTGTATTTATTCCTTTGATACCACAAAGCCGCACTGTGGTGTGTGTTAACACCAGTTCAAGAGCTACTATTTTGAAATATTTTGGAAGGTCCTCTCTCTTGTTAGGAATTATTTTACAGTCCCGATGATTAGCCTATCAACTTTACAAAATTACATAATTGGCCATTATGATATTTGAAACTTATTTCAAATAAAGAATGCTACCAACTGAGAAACAATAATTTTTAATCACATCTCAAGCAATAACCAAAACATAATAAACAACAAAGAACAAAAACAATAATCATTTTTTTATAATAATTAATTTCTTTATTAGCATGATACGTGTTGTTACAACTAAACATGATAAATAAAATAGTCTTACAACACAATGAAGTATATTTACACTTATACTGTACTTACATACAAGACCGTAAAATATACACAAAATATGGTGCAAGGCGATCGATTTCAACCAGTTACACCGGTCATCATCAGGCCCAATCAGAGAATGACTGACATGACTGACATTCTCTGATTGGGCCTGATGATGACCGGTGTAACTGGTTGAAATCGATCGCCTTTGTGTATATTTTACCGTCTTGTATGTAAGTACAGTGTAAGTGTAAATATACTTTATAGTGTCATAAGACGTATTTTATTTATCCTGTTTATAATAATTTAAAATAATACGTACCAATATTACACTTCTTCCCCTTCAGACAACGCCCTGCTTCTCTTGCGTAGTTGGTCTACATGTTTCCTTTTTAAGGCTCCTCCAATTCTTACTTGGTAGGAAAGCTCACTAGTAGGGGGCATTGGTTCCTTCTGAACCAGCAAAGGCGCGGTGAGGAGCAAGTGAGGAGCCCCCCCCCGTCACGTGACCCATTAACCTAACTTAAACCTGGCACCTGGCGTGAGGAGCCTGAGGAGCCCCCCCCGGTCACGTGACCCATTAACCTAACTTAAACCTGGCGCCTGGCGTGAGGAGCCTGAGGAGCCCCCCCCCCCCGGCACGTGACCCATTAACCTAACTTAAACCTGGCGCCTGGCGTGAGGAGCCTGAGGAGCCCCCCCCCCAATGACGTCACCTGGCGTTAGGATCCACCTAATCAGCAAAGGCGCGGTGAGGAGCAAGTGAGGAGCCCCCCCGCCGTCGCCTGCGCACTTTTCGTGATGACCTTGAACATGAGGAAAAAACTTTCGAAAATTAATAACTAGCCTATTTACCCACCGATTCCCACGGGACTTTTTCCAGAGTGTAGGCCTATCTCAGAGGAAGCGAATGACGAAAGAACCCCATAGATCCGCCATCAAACAAGGCCGCTATTAATTTATAACCGTGTTTTCCTTATGGGATCTCAGCTGTTTACCGACCGATTTTGACAAAACTTCACCACATGTCGGGTGGCGGCCTAAGTAAACCACCGCTTAATGAAAATTGAAAATCCACCTTAAACGGGTCCGCTATTAATTTATAACCGCGTTTTCCTTATGGGATCACAGCTGTTTACCAACCGATTTTGACGAAACTTCACCACATGTTGGGTGACGGCCTAAGTAAACCATCGCTTAAAGAAAATTGAAAATCCACCGTTAAACGGGTCTGCTATTAATTTATAACCGCGTTTTCCTTATGGGACCTCAGCTGTTTACCGACAGATTTTGACGAAACTTCATCACATGTCGGGTGGCGGCCTAAGTAAACCATCCCTTAAAGAAAATTGAAAATCCACCGTTAAACGGGCCAGTTATTAATTTTTAAACGCGTTTTCCTTATAGGATCTCAGCTGTTTACCGACCGATTTTGATGAAACTTCACCACATGTCAGGCAGCGGTCTAAGTAAACCATTCCACAGGACTTTTACCAGAGTCTAGGCCTATCCCATAGGAAGCGAATGACGAAAGAACCCCATAGATCCGCCATCAAACAAGACCGCTATTAATTTATAACCGCGTTTTCCTTATGGGATCTCGGCTGTTTACCGCACAACCGCGATGACGTCATAGTTTTCCTGGAACCAGTAGCGATGATGTATTCCGAGAACTGTTTACCACTCGGACCTGTTCACTCATTAGCGAGCTTCTAGAAACTTCTCTCGGATATGGAAAATCCCCAGCTTATTGCGCAATAGGCCATCTCCGGCGCTTCTAGAAGCTTCTAGAAGGTTTGCTGGAGTGCGCGCGTGACACAGGTATAAAACCGAGGCTCGGCCGCGCGCACGCGACCTCAGTGTTGTTCGAGACGTCACCATGAACGGAAGCGGTACCGACGTAGTAAACGTGGACCAAACGATCCGCTCTTTCCTAGAGGAGCTGGACGCAATGGACGAGAACGCTAACATACCGTCAGTACAGCAACAACAGGGATGCGCGTCAAAGAAGAAGCCCGATGGGTGGACTGTAAAGAGGAAGGAAGTGCCTATCGATTCCCCATCACTGTGCTGGTCTGCTGGTGGATGTCAGTATACTGTGAAGAACCCCAGCAACAGCGGTAACGTACTGTTGAAGATGAACGTTTTCCAAGGAGGTCGCTCGACTTGTACCTGCGGCCTGTATTTGGACGAGCGGCGGGACGACGAGATCTGCATGATTCTGACGGATCTGCTGACTAGGCTGCAGAACCTATGGTTGGTCAACAGCGAGACGGGAGAGCCTAGATTCAACGGAATCGTCAGGACCGTCAGTCCGCTGCCCACCTGGAGGAAGATCGCGGATCGTTGCGTTTCCACCACCTCTGTCGCCATCCCTGAAAAGCGGAAATAGACGAAAAAATAAATGAAATAAACGAAGTAATTCGATCCTTCCCTTTCCTACTTTTCCTTAATGTACACTATTGTAAAAAAATAAATAAATAAATAACGTAATAATACGAATGAGCGTTTTCCTCGAGGTACATTTTCAGCCTCACCACCCCTCCACTCCTCCTCAACTCCGCTGTCCCTCCACTCCTCCTCCACTCCTAGTAATAAAATCAACAGAACACCAGTTGTCAAACACCCACGGGCTCATTCTTGTTCGGGAGTTTGAAGTGTGTGTTTGTGTAATAGTGTTGCTGTGTGACGTTCTGTCAGAGTGTTCACCCGACGTTTTGATCTAACCTATAAAATGAACCACTTAACCGCCTATGTGTTTAATGATCAGCCTTTGACTGTACTGTTTGACAGCAGTGATAATCCATGGTTCAAAGCTAAGGATGTAGCTACAATATTGGGCTACGCTAACCCTAAAGAAGCAATCAGAGTACATGTTAGAGAAAATATCGCAAAACAATTCCTGAAGTATGGGGGAGCGAAAATCTCCCCCTAACCTATAATGAGAAACATTCAATCTTTCTTAACGAGCCGGGATTATATTCGTTACTTATGAAATCTAAAATGCACATTGCCGAGAAGTTTCAAGATTGGATCTTTGAAGAAGTTTTGCCATCCATTAGAAAAAATGGTCAGTACAGACTTATAAACGAGAACCAACGGCTGCTGCAATCACTTACAAAGTCGCTAACAAATAACCGAAAGCTAGATCAAACAAATTCCGAGTTTAAAACTACAAATGATATATTGTGTATGGAAAACCAATCCATGAATCAAACGCTGATCGAACAGACACCTAAAGTGGCAGTGTTGCCTGAAGATGTAAATCTGAAGCATATATTTTGTGTGATGATTAGGGAAACCCTTCTAGAGCAGTACGGAGTTTGTGAATACAAGTGCATTCGAACACAGAAGAGGAATTTCAAACAAGCCTTGAAAAAAGCAAAGGAAGAAGGATTTACAATGTGCTACTGTAGAGAAAATGTCCCCAACGGCATAAACATAGTGAATAAGGCTAAAGAAGTGATGAAGAGTGACGGCATGCACATTGACTGCAGATACAACAACATCCTAACCTCGCACAATTTCATTAATATAGTTGAACATATGTGAAATAAACACATATTGTGCACATATTGTGTTGTTAGACAATGTATAGGTCTGCGCTTGTGGACACGTTCCAGAACCTTCTACGCTAGTCAGGTAGTAACAGTCGATACGTGCTCCAAAGATGAGCGGTGCGGATGACGCAAGAAAAGTAATCACCATATCAATGAACAAAATACGTTATAAACGTAACAACATCCGAGAAAGGCTCGCAATCAAGTTAGTGTTGGATAGAGCGAGAGATGTGTTTGAGAGAAAATATCATATGAAACAGCATACTTATGAAGAAAACAAAAATATTGAATATCATGTAAAAGAATATAACTATAAAGAAAACAAAACAGACTGTTAAATTTAACGAGGAGCTAAATACACAGTACACTTACGAGCCCTGTGAGGATGTACAACAATTAACGTGGACTCAAATCGCAATAGATGAAATGAGATTCCGCAGACCGTTGGAACTGATGTTGGGATGAAAAAATCAAACATCTAACCTATTGTAACAAGATGTGTCACAGCGAGTGCATACAGTTTACTTCAAGGGTGAGCAGACGCACCACCAGTCCGTAGTACGGTTGAAGTCACACGGTAAGGACGTGAACATGGACGCTTACGCTTCTGCGGACGACTATATCAAATCGTTTATTCAGGAGATTGAGGTTATGAGCAATAATGCTAGTGATCAGACATTGACATCACCTCAGACGTCATCTGTAAAACCGATCACTGCCTGCAAGAGACGAAGGAGGCCAACTCCCATCGAAGTGGAAACCAAGAAACCAGGATGGGTGCCAAAACCAACAGATGATTGTCCCATAGTGTCATGGATGGAGGATGGGAATACTTTTGCTGTTCAAAACCCGGGAAACAAAGGACAAATTTTATTGAAAATGGAAATTTACGATGGTACAGATCTCATCACTGCGATGGAGCGAGCCACCACCACACCCTTTGGCGAGACGATCATCGTGATCCTGGAGGGGCAGGTCGGGGACAACTTCTTTCTACGAGTCTACCTGCCTATGCGCTTCAACGAGGTCCTGAGCAACACCGACATCGAGCGCTACAACGGCGGGTTTGGAGAACGCCTTCGCTTGGTGAAGCGCAGCCCGAGGGGTTCCAATATCAGATTCACACCTTTAGATTTTATGTAAAGCAAGACTTGAAGATTATGTAAATACCTTTGTAAATTAGTTTTCGTAGTCAATACTTATAGTCACGTTCAGAACATAACCACTGTGTTATTTATTTCACTTAACCCCAAAAATGTCCTTTAGTAGTAAGTTTAAGAGCGTGAGTATGGTAACTGTGAGGTGTTTAGCTCATAAGCGTCATCATCAGAATCATCGATATTTGTACATAGATGTAACCAACCGCGATATGCGATACAATTGGTTAGAGCGCATCGTGTGTGAGCTGTCTTGTGATGGTGACATCGCACTGCATTTGTTAATAGTAGACTGTTGATTGACGATAGTGATCCGCAACCAATATCGCTGATATCAATGACATTAGTAGTACAGTGATCCGTGATGAAATTGCATCGTACAAACTCTATTTTCTCAGTACCTTTGACATAGACAATCGGTCGTTTGACGATACATGCACGTAACTTTTCCTCTAGCTCATGATACCAGATATCACCTTGAGCCCATTCCAATCCGTGACAGTGTTTTGTGAACCAATAGCTTTCACGTAGTTTCTCTTGTGGAGCCTTTATCGTATGTTAGTTCGTTAACAAAATAACTTGTACATTAACACGACGATCACTTTTCTTGCTTAAGTCACGATGTGCATTATGGCGTATGGGACGATTGGTAATAACAGGGTTTAAAGTAAACTGTGCACATTCGTTGTGATACGTCTTGTCACAGCAGGTTAGATTTCACATTCTCACATTCAACAACAATTGCAATTGTAGACGTAATCTCATTTCATCTGTTGTGATTTAAGTACACGTAAACCGTTGTACATCCTCACGCGGCTCGTAAGTGTAACGAGTATTTAGTATGACAATAAACTTCTCGAATGTTAGTAAGTTAAATCGTAGCTTGTTCATTGACGCATCGATCCCTATTCTTGTTTCAGTCTCAATATGCATTATGGCGTACGTGCCAGATGGTACTAACAACGCTTGAAATAAACTGCACACATGTGTTGTGATACATCTAAACACAACAAGTTAGATGCATCATTCTAACGTTCAGCATCAATTGAAATGTTATGCCTGGTATCATTTAATCTGGTATAATTTGAGGGAATAACTCGACTACGAACCTTTATCCTATGTTAGTTCGTTAACAACGTAACCTGTACATTGACGCATCGATCACTTTTCATGCTTAAGTCACAATGTGCATTATGATGTATGTGACGACTGGTAATAGCAATGCTTGAAGTAAACTGAGCACATGTGTTGCGATAGTCTTATCACAGCAGGTTATATTGCTCATTTCCCCATTCAACATCAATTACAATTGTATGCGTAATCTCATTTCATCGGTTGTAATTCAAGTCCGCGTTAACTGTTGTACATCCTCACGCGGTTCGTAAGTGTAACGAGTATTTAGTATGACAATAAACTTCTCAAATGTTAGTAAGTTAAATCGTAGCTTGTTCATTGACGCATCGATCCCTATTCTTGTTTCAGTCTCAATATGCATTATGGCGTACGTGCCAAATGGTACTAACAACGCTTGAAATAAACTGCACACATGTGTTGTGATACATCTAAACACAACAAGTTAGATGCATCATTCTAACGTTCAGCATCAATTGAAATGTTATGCGTGGTATCATTTCATCTGGTGTAATTTGAGGGAATAACTCGACTACGAACCTTTATCCTATGTTAGATCGTTAACAACGTAACCTGTACATTGACGCATCGATCACTTTTCATGCTTAAGTCACAATGTGCATTATGATGTATGTGACGACTGGTAATAGCAATGCTTGAAGTAAACTGAGCACATGTGTTGCGATACGTCTTATCACAGCAGGTTATATTGCTCATTTCCCCATTCAACATCAATTACAATTGTATGCGTAATCTCATTTCATCGGTTGTAATTCAAGTCCGCGTTAACTGTTGTACATCCTCACGCGGTTCGTAAGTGTAACGAGTATTTAGTTTTACATTAAACTTCTCGTATGACAATCCCAAGTAATCGGTGTTTGAAGAAGTTTGCCTTTCCCTCAAGAATTGTCACTAGCATTATAACGTGGTTGTGTTAAGTTATGATAGGTATAGTTAGGTTTATTAAGACTGTTTCCAGTTAGAAAGGGGAAACATGGAGGGACTTATCTCATCGTTAGGTTATGATATCCAGTGTAAAGTTAGGTCCCTGCATAGAAATAGGAAACGTAGGCAGTTGTATCTTATCCTTATGTTATGTTATGCTCTGTTAAGTTAGGTAGTTGTATTAAGTTACGATAGGTATAGTTAGGTTTATTAAGACTGTTTCCAGTTAGAAAGGGGAAACATGGAGGGACTTATCTCATCGTTAGAATATGATATCCAGTGTAAAGTTAGGTCCCTGCATAGAAATAGGAAACGTAGGCAGTTGTATCTCATCCTTAGTTTATGTTATGCTCTGTTAAGTTAGGTTTGTGCTTATAGATAGGAAATATTGCCAGTAGTATCTCGTCGTTAGGTTAAGTCATGCTCTGTTAAAATAGGTTTGTTGTTGATTATAAAAAAAAATCTGTACCTTAATGTCGGCGCGCGCAATTTAAAAAGGGTATAATCATAATGCACGCACCGACATTAAGGTACAGATTTTTTTTATAATCAACAACAGACCTAACTTAACAGAGCATGACTTAACCTAACGACGAGATACTACTGGCAATATTTCCTATCTATAAGCACAAACCTAACTTAACAGAGCATAACATAAACTAAGGATGAGATACAACTGCCTACGTTTCCTATTTCTATGCAGGGACCTAACTTTACACTGGATATCATATTCTAACGATGAGATAAGTCCCTCCATGTTTCCCCTTTCTAACTGGAAACAGTCTTAATAAACCTAACTATACCTATCGTAACTTAACACAACTACCTAACTTAACAGAGCATAACATAACCTAAGGATGAGATACAACTGCCTACGTTTCCTATTTCTATGCAGGGACCTAACTTTACACTGGATATCATAACCTAACGATGAGATAAGTCCCTCCATGTTTCCCCTTTCTAACTGGAAACAGTTTTAATAAACCTAACTATACCTATCATAACTTAACACAACCACGTTATAATGCTAGTGACAATTCTTGAGGGAAAGGCAAACTTCTTCAAACACCGATTACTTGGGATTGTCATACGAGAAGTTTAATGTAAAACTAAATACTCGTTACACTTACGAACCGCGTGAGGATGTACAACAGTCAACGCGGACTTGAATTACAACCGATGAAATGAGATTACGCATACAATTGTAATTGATGTTGAATGGGTAAATGAGCAATATAACCTGTTGTGATAAGACGTATCGCAACACATGTGCTCAGTTTACTTCAAGCATTGCTATTACCAGTCGTCACATACATCATAATGCACATTGTGACTTAAGCATGAAAAGTGATCGATGCGTCAATGTACAAGTTACGTTGTTAACGAACTAACATAGGATAAAGGTTCGTAGTCGAGTTATTCCCTCAAATTACACCAGATGAAATGATACCACGCATAACATTTCAATTGATGCTGAATGTTTGAATGATGCATCTAACTTGTTGTGTTTAGATGTATCATAACACATGTGTGCAGTTTATTTCAAGCGTTGTTAGTACCATCTGGCACGTACGCCATAATGCATATTGAGACTGAAACAAGAATAGGGATCGATGCGTCAATGAACAAGCTACGATTTAACTTACTAACATTCGAGAAGTTTATTGTCATACTAAATACTCGTTACACTTACGAACCGCGTGAGGATGTACAACAGTTAACGCGGACTTGAATTACAACCGATGAAATGAGATTACGCATACAATTGTAATTGATGTTGAATGGGGAAATGAGCAATATAACCTGCTGTGATAAGACGTATCGCAACACATGTGCTCAGTTTACTTCAAGCATTGCTATTACCAGTCGTCACATACATCATAATGCACATTGTGACTTAAGCATGAAAAGTGATCGATGCGTCAATGTACAAGTTACGTTGTTAACGAACTAACATAGGATAAAGGTTCGTAGTCGAGTTATTCCCTCAAATTACACCAGATGAAATGATACCACGCATAACATTTCAATTGATGCTGAATGTTAGAATGATGCATCTAACTTGTTGTGTTTAGATGTATCACAACACATGTGTGCAGTTTATTTCAAGCGTTGTTAGTACCATCTGGCACGTACGCCATAATGCATATTGAGACTGAAACAAGAATAAGGATCGATGCGTCAATGAACAAGCTACGATTTAACTTACTAACATTCGAGAAGTTTATTGTCATACTAAATACTCGTTACACTTACGAGCCGCGTGAGGATGTACAACGGTTTACGTGTACTTAAACCACAACAGATGAAATGAGATTACGTCTACAATTGTAATTGTTGTTGAATGTGAGAATGTGAAATCTAACCTGCTGTGACAAGACGTATCACAACGAATGTGCACAGTTTACTTTAAACGCTGTTATTACCAATCGTCCCATACGCCATAATGCACATCGTGACTTAAGCAAGAAAAGTGATCGTCGTGTTAATGTACAAGTTATTTTGTTAACGAACTAACATACGATAAAGGCTCCACAAGAGAAACTACGTGAAAGCTATTGGTTCACAAAACACTGTCACGGATTGGAATGGGCTCAAGGTGATATCTGGTATCATGAGCTAGAGGAAAAGTTACGTGCATGTATCGTCAAACGACCGATTGTCTATGTCAAAGGTACTGAGAAAATAGAGTTTGTACGATGCAATTTCATCACGGATCACTGTACTACTAATGTCATTGATATCAGCGATATTGGTTGCGGATCACTATCGTCAATCAACAGTCTACTATTAACAAACGCAGTGCGATGTCGCCATCACAAGACAGCTCACACACGATGCGCTCTAACCAATTGTATCGCATTACGCGGTTGGTTACATCTATGTACAAATATCGATGATTCTGATGATGACGCTTATGAGCTAAACACCTCACAGTTACCATACTCACGCTCTTAAACTTACTACTAAAGGACATCTTTGGGGTTAAGTGAAATAAATAACACAGTGGTTATGTTCTGAACGTGACTATAAGTATTGACTACGAAAACTAATTTACAAAGGTATTTACATAATCTTCAAGTCTTGCTTTACATAAACTCCAAAGGTGTGAATCTGATATTGGAACCCCTCGGGCTGCGCTTCACCAAGCGAAGGCGTTCTCCAAACCCGCCGTTGTAGCGCTCGATGTCGGTGTTGTTCAGGACCTCGTTGAAGCGCATAGGCAGGTAGACTCGTAGAAAGAAGTTGTCCCCGACCTGCCCCTCCAGGATCACGATGATCGTCTCGCCAAAGGGTGTGGTGGTGGCTCGCTCCATCACAGTGATGAGATAGCCGCATTCCTCTCGGAGATCGGCTATCCTGGTGTAGAACGGAGAGTCGGACTTGCAGTTGTTGAGGGTAGCTCTCAGGTCCGCGGTTGCTACAGTGCCATTCAAGCTCGGAATCTCTGGCATGAAAGTGCTTCTGCTCGAAACCTCTAGTAGTAGTTGGCCGGGCTTAGGTGTTAACACACAAAAAACCGACGCGTCGCCCTCCTGTCTGGGAATGCGGATGCTCTAATTGACTGCTGGCAACACTCGTTGTTTCTTCCTCACAGCTCGCTTCTTCGACGTTAGTTGCGAAACTGCACTGCGTTGTGTAACAGTTTGAGTTAAGCCTGTAATTTTCGATACTCCTGTTGATTTATCGATCCACATGTTTTCCACTTTATCAACTACTTGTTTAACACTTTGGTGCATTTCACCATCTTTGTCCAAAAATAAACCGCACATGAACACCATATCTGTACCATCGTAAATTTCCATTTTCAATAAAATTTGTCCTTTGTTTCCCGGGTTTTGAACAGCAAAAGTATTCCCATCCTCCATCCATGACACTATGGGACAATCATCTGTTGGTTTTGGCACCCATCCTGGTTTCTTGGTTTCCACTTCGATGGGAGTTGGCCTCCTTCGTCTCTTGCAGGCAGTGATCGGTTTTACAGATGACGTCTGAGGTGATGTCAATGTCTGATCACTAGCATTATTGCTCATAACCTCAATCTCCTGAATAAACGATTTGATATAGTCGTCCGCAGAAGCGTAAGCGTCCATGTTCACGTCCTTACCGTGTGACTTCAACCGTACGACGGACTGGTGGTGCGTCTGCTCACCCTTGAAGTAAACTGTATGCACTCACTGTGACACATCTTGTTACAATAGGTTAGATGTTTGATTTTTTCATCCCAACATCAGTTCCAACGGTCTGCGGAATCTCATTTCATCTATTGCGATTTGAGTCCACGTTAATTGTTGTACATCCTCACAGGGCTCGTAAGTGTACTGTGTATTTAGCTCCTCGTTAAATTTAACAGTCTGTTTTGTTTTCTTCATAGTTATATTCTTTTACATGATATTCAATATTTTTGTTTTCTTCATAAGTATGCTGTTTCATATGATATTTTCTCTCAAACACATCTCTCGCTCTATCCAACACTAACTTGATTGCGAGCCTTTCTCGGATGTTGTTACGTTTATAACGTATTTTGTTCATTGATATGGTGATTACTTTTCTTGCGTCATCCGCACCGGTCATCTTTGGAGCACGTATCGACTGTTACTACCTGACTAACGTCGAAGGTTCTGGAAAGTGTCCACAAGCGCAGACCTATACATTGTCTAACAACACAATATGTGCACAATATGTGTTTATTTCACATATGTTCAACTATATTAATGAAATTGTGTGAGGTTAGGATGTTGTTGTATCTGCAGTCAATGTGCATGCTGTAACTCTTCATCACTTCTTTAGCCTTATTCACTATGTTTATGCCGTTGGGGACATTTTCTCTACAGTAGCACATTGTAAATCCTTCTTCCTTTGCTTTTTTCAAGGCTTGTTTGAAATTCCTCTTCTGTGTTCGAATGCACTTGTATTCACAAACTCCGTACTGCTCTAGAAGGGTTTCCCTAATCATCACACAAAATATATGCTTCAGATTTACATCTTCAGGCAACACTGCCACTTTAGGTGTCTGTTCGATCAGCGTTTGATTCATGGATTGGTTTTCCATACACAATATATCATTTGTAGTTTTAAACTCGGAATTTGTTTGATCTAGCTTTCGGTTATTTGTTAGCGACTTTGTAAGTGATTGCAGCAGCCGTTGGTTCTCGTTTATAAGTCTGTACTGACCATTTTTTCTAATGGATGGCAAAACTTCTTCAAAGATCCAATCTTGAAACTTCTCGGCAATGTGCATTTTAGATTTCATAAGTAACGAATATAATCCCGGCTCGTTAAGAAAGATTGAATGTTTCTCATTATAGGTTAGGGGGAGATTTTCGCTCCCCCATACTTCAGGAATTGTTTTGCGATATTTTTCTCTAACATATACTCTGATTGCTTCTTTAGGGTTAGCGTAGCCCAATATTGTAGCTACATCCTTAGCTTTGAACCATGGATTATCGCTGCTGTCAAACAGTACAGACAAAGGCTGATCATTAAACACATAGGCGGTTAAGTGGTTCATTTTATAGGTTAGATCAAAACGTCGGGTGAACACTCTAACAGAACGTCACACAGCAACACTATTACACAAACACACACTTCAAACTCCCAGACAAGAATGAGTCCGTGGGTGTTTGACAACTGGTTTCTGTTGATTTTATTACTAGGAGTGGAGGAGGAGTGGAGGAGGAGTGGAGGGACAGCGGAGTTGAGGAGGAGTGGAGGGGTGGTGAGGCTGAAAATTTACCTCGAGGAACACGCTCATTCGTATTATTACGTTATTTATTTATTTATTTTTTTACAATAGTGTACATTAAGGAAAAGTAGGAAAGGGAAGGATCGAATTACTTCGTTTATTTCATTTATTTTTTCGTCTTTTTCCGCTTTTCAGGGATGGCGACAGCGGTGGTGAAAACGCAACGATCCGCGATCTTCCTCCAGGCGGCAGCGGACTGACGGTCCTGACGATTCCGTTAAATCTAGGCTCTCCCGTCTCGCTGTTGACCAACCATAGGTTCTGCAGCCTAGTCAGCAGATCCGTCAGAATCATGCAGATCTCGTCGTCCCGCCGCTCGTCCAAATACAGGCCGCAGGTCCAAGTCGAGCGACCTCCTTGGAAAACGTTCATCTTCAACAGTACGTTACCGCTGTTGCTGGGGTTCTTCACAGTATACTGACATCCACCAGCAGACCAGCACAGTGATGGGGAATCGATAGGCACTTCCTTCCTCTTTACAGTCCACCCATCGGGCTTCTTCTTTGACGCGCATCCCTGTTGTTGCTGTACTGACGGTATGTTAGTGTTCTCGTCCATTGCGTCCAGCTCCTCTAGGAAAGAGCGGATCGTTTGGTCCACGTTTACTACGTCGGTACCGCTTCCGTTCATGGTGACGTCTCGAACAACACTGAGGTCGCGTGCGCGCGGCCGAGCCTCGGTTTTATACCTGTGTCACGCGCGCACTCCAGCGAACCTTCTAGAAGCTTCTAGAAGCGCCGGAGATGGCCTATTGCGCAATAAGCTGGGGATTTTCCATATCCGAGAGAAGCTTCTAGAAGCTCGCTAATGAGTGAACAGGTCCGAGTGGTAAACAGTTCTCGGAATACGTCATCGCTACTGGTTCCAGGAAAACTATGACGTCATCGCGGTTGTGTGGTAAACAGCCGAGATCCCATAAGGAAAATGCGGTTATAAATTAATAGCGGTCTTGTTTGATGGCGGATCTATGGGGTTCTTTCGTCATTCGCTTCCTATGGGATAGGCCTACACTCTGGTAAAAGTCCTGTGGGATGGTTTACTTAGACCGCTGCCTGACATGTGGTGAAGTTTCATCAAAATCGGTCGGTAAACAGCTGAGATCCTATAAGGAAAACGCGTTTAAAAATTAATAACTGGCCCGTTTAACGGTGGATTTGTAATTTTCTTTAAGGGATGGTTTACTTAGGCCGCCACCCGACATGTGGTGAAGTTTCGTCAAAATCTGTCGGTAAACAGCTGAGATCCCATAAGGAAAACGCGGTTATAAATTAATAGCAGACCCGTTTAACGGTGGATTTTCAATTTTCTTTAAGCGATGGTTTACTTAGGCCGTCACCCAACATGTGGTGAAGTTTCGTCAAAATCGGTCGGTAAACAGCTGTGATCCCATAAGGAAAACGCGGTCATAAATTAATAGCGGACCCTTTTAAGGTGGATTTTCAATTTTCACTAAGTGATGGTTTACTTAGGCCGCCACCCGACATGTGGTGAAGTTTTGTCAAAATCGGTCGGTAAACAGCTGAGAGCCCATAAGGAAAACACGGTTATAAATTAATAGCGGCCTTGTTTGATGGCGGATCTATGGGGTTCTTTCGTCATTCGCTTCCTCTGGGATAGGCCTACACTCTGGAAAAATTCCCGTGGGAATCGGTGGGTAAATAGGCTAGTTATTAATTTTCGAAAGTTTTTTCCTCATGTTCAAGGTCATCACGAAAAGTGCGCAGGCGACGGGGGGGGGCTCCTCACTTGCTCCTCACCGCGCCTTTGCTGATTAGGTGGATCCTAACGCCAGGTGACGTCATTGGGGGGGGGCTCCTCTGGCTCCTCACGCCAGGCGCCAGGTTTAAGTTAGGTTAATGGGTCACGTGCCGGGGGGGGGGGCTCCTCAGGCTCCTCACGCCTGGCGCCAGGTTTAAGTTAGGTTAATGGGTCACGTGACGGGGGGGGGCTCCTCAGGCTCCTCACGCCAGGTGCCAGGTTTAAGTTAGGTTAATGGGTCACGTGACGGGGGGGGCTCCTCAGGCTCCTCACGCCAGGTGCCAGGTTTAAGTTAGGTTAATGGGTCACGTGACGGGGGGGGGCTCCTCACTTGCTCCTCACCGTGCCTTTGCTGGTTCAGAAGGAACCAATGCCCCCTGCTCTCACTAGTTCTTGAGTTTATCACACCTGGTGTTCAACCAGCGCCGATCTCATTCTGCACCCAGACCTCTTTCTCTTCCGAAAATTCTCTTGGTCGTCCTTTCTCATAATGATATTTCACCTGTTTTTAAATAGATTCTGCAATCACATCTTTCTTAGTGGATTTTAAATTATTCAATGGAGAGGGCAGACGTTCCCCAAAGAACAGTTCTGAAGGTGGTTTACCTGTGGTTTTCTGTGGTGAATTTCTATAGGCAAATAACAGTTTGAAGAGTTTTTTCTGTGCATCTACCTTATCATCTTTCCTGGCTAAATACCTAGACTTGAAGGTTTTAATAAACCGTTCAACCTGCCCATTGGTTTTAGGATAGTAGATACTTTATCTCATTGTCTTTGCAAAAGCTCTACAAATACATCAGCTGTAGACTGAATTCCATTGTCGGTAACGATCATCATTAGAACACCATAGCGAAAAAGCCATTCTCGTAAATTGCTCATCGTGTTCGTGGTTGTAATCGATCTGACCATTGATATATAAGGCCATTTAAAAAACGCGACTAAACCGACCAACCAATAAGACCCTACAAAAGGACCTGCATAATCTAGGTGTAAACTTCCCAAGGACCATTCGGTATGTTCCAGGAATAAAGAGGTACTTCCGGCTCTCGTGGGCGATTTACCTGACATTCTTTACAGCATATTTCCCAATGTCAAATCCCGATGTACTTCAAAAATTCTCTCCAGAGGTTTGTGATCACTAGTCAATGTAAAATGTCTACCATATAAGAACTGGTGAAATGTTACAACTCCAAACACGCAGGCAAGCGCTTATCTGTTTATGGATAAACATTGCTTTTCAGCTTCCTTTAAAGTACATGAAACGAATGCTACTGGCCTTTCTTTACCATCAGGGTACGTTTGCCAAATAATCCCTGCCAAACCTACCTCAGAGGCGTGACAGGACAGTGTTGTGGGTAGTTCATCTCTGTAAGGGGCAACTGAAGCATCTTCAGCGAGTAAGTTGCGTGCTCTATCAAATGCCTCTTGGTCTTCTTTATTCCAAACCCACGATACTTTAGAGTTTGTTAATCAATGCGATCCTAAACAAAGTCCATGAAGGTGGGGAATGAACTTTTCGTAAAAGTTAATTGCTCCCAAAAACACCTTGAGTTCTTTCTTATTTGTCGGAGTCTTGGCTTTCTTTAGCCCCCGTATATTATCTTCTGTAGGATGTATTCCAAACTTATCAATCTTATGCCCCAGGTTGTACACACTATTCTGAAAGAATTGACATTTTCTCTCTTTGCTTTGATACCCGCAGCTTCAAGTTGCTTTAATACAGTCCTAACGTTGTTGAAATGTTCTTCTTTGATTCCTCCACTCACGATTATTTCATTTAGGTTCACACCAACTAAAGGAATATCTTTGAGGAGATTTTTCCATGAAGCTCTGACATTTCGCTGGAGCATCAGTTAAGCCAAATGCAAGGCGTCTGTAACGAAAATACCCCATATGAGTAGCTATTATAAGATAGTTACGATCTTCCTCTGCAACTTCTAACTGCAAGTATGCATCTTTCAAATCAATGACAGTAAACAACTGGCCTCCTACCATTTTGTTGGTAAGATCAGCAGAGGTAGGCATTTGGTGAACTTCAGGTACTATTGCTTTGTAAAGGGTAACTATTTACATATTCTAACTACTGCTCCACCATTGTTTATATTCACAGTCGGGGTTGACCAAAGAATTGCAGTCTCGATCGGATCAAATTTTTCAAGAACTCCATTTTCAACAAGTCTCTTTAGTTTATTATCCACTGATTTCCTTAAGGAAAATGGCACTCTTCTAGATTTTAATGCAATAAGTGTATAATATGTTCTAACTTTTATTCTAGCTTTTACTCCTTCAATCTTACCTAAACCGTCAGTGAAAACATTGTCAAATTTGTTGACCAAAGTTTGGACTTCTTCTTTGGAAACTTGTATTTCTTCTTGCACTATGTTGATTGTCTTTACTGACACCTCAGAAGGAAGTTCCATTCCAAATGATAACATCCATGGAAGTCCAAACAAAGGAATATCATCTTGCTCCATACTGCGACTGGTAGTTTCTGTGTCTCACCATTTAGTCTCACAGAAACATAACATTTACCCAAACAAGCTAAAGAAGTTTCCCCGTAACCTGTCAAACCTGAAAGTGGAGTTAACTTGGGTTGTCCCAGTTTGTGCCATAACGTTTGCCCAATTTTAGATATTCTTGCGCCCGAATCGAATTCCATAAGACAGGGCTGACCATTAATAACCACTTTGATTGAAGCTCGGGGGTTTTTGTTTGTGATTTTATTTACAACATTAAGATGAGATTTAAACTCACATGAGTTATATTCTGTATCGTCACATTTGTCATACATTTTATCTGTAAATTTCCGTTTAGAAACCCCCGCAAAATGACCAAGTTTATGACATATCCTCCATTCTTGACCCTTTGCTGAACATTTATCCTTCACGCAACTATATTTTCCTCAGTACTCACATTTACTCTTACTCCAGGTTAGCTGAAGTTTCTTCAATGTACATATAGTAGACGCAGAAGTAGTCACTTCATTTCTAGCTCGTTCCATAGATATGGCCAACTTGAACACCCTCTCCGCTGTTACAATGCTGCCAGTCTCCAAACCATCCGGCCAGCGATACCTTACTTCTATTTCCAGTTGTTCGTTGAGAACGCCTGCGTCGAAACGATCTTGGATCCGTTCGTCCAAGCCTTGCCCATATTGACAACCTATGTTCATTTTCTTTAATCGAGTAAATAATTATGTGAATGACTCATTTTCATTTCTATTTGCTATTTAAAATTCACAACGAGAAGAAAATATCGTTTGACTAGTGCTATAAAGAGTAACAAAGGCTCTCTTAATCTCATCAAATGAACAAGAGTCAAGTGACTTCGGGATAAAATTGTTTTGCAGCTTCTGTAGAGGTTCACTTCCCAAATTCGCCAGCAGTAAGTCTTTCCTCGCTTCCTCACGGTATACATCTGAACCTCCCAGCCCTTTTACCCGACAGACACGCTGAAATTGTTCAATATACTCTTCAGAAGTGGCTTGTTCACTCTTATATGGGTCAAAAACAAAAGGTTCCATTTTTCTATCCTAGTCATTTTGTGTACCAATACATATATGTTTTCATGGCTCTTTTGGTTTCTTCTAGGAATCCTCTTCGCCAATATGATATTTTACAATTTTTCAAATAAAGAAGGCTAAAAACTGAGAAACAATCATTTTTAATCACATCTCAAGCAATAACCAAAATATAATAAACAACAAAAAATAAAAACAATATCATCCGCTTATAATGATTTAAAATCGTATGTCCCAATATTACAACCATTGAACCGGGTCACCTATGCTGATGCTGGAAGGTAATAATATGTTGGGAGCAACCTCATTACAAAATAGTTTATTCTAAATAGTTTATTCTTAATTGGTTTATAACACCAATTACAGTTTTAAATATTTTACTTTTACAAAGGTTTGTAGTAATTTGAGAACACCCTCTAGGTAAACCACATGTAAAGCAAATGTTTTATTAGTATTAAAGAACCCTCTAGATGGCGCCTTAAGAGTGGTTTCTCCAGATCGTTGTCAAAAAATATTGTTTTAGTCACATTTATTTCGATAGAGAAATGCAATTCTCACAGGCGAAAGTAAATGAATATCTTGAATATTTAATGATAACTGTATATACTGCTTTGAGTACCCACTATGTACCTTAAAAATAGTAGAACATAAAAATGCTTCTGTGAAGTGTATTATAAAACTATGATAGATGAAAGGTGACTCTAAAATAAATACTGTTAATATGACTTTTTATTCCATTTTAAAATAACCATCAAAGTTTTCAGTGATTGAAATCATAGAGAAAACACCACAAAACAATGCTAACACACTATTAACAACTATATTTAGTCATTCAGACTACCAAAACTCTCAAAACTTGGCTCCGATCTGATAAGGAACCCAAGATTTCAAGGATCATCTTTTTTTATTACATTATTGCTAGTAATTTGATCTTATATAGCTCCTAGTGGGCTGAAATTAATTGAAAAACTAAAGTAATCTATGGCATAACATATTACAAATGACAATTTGTTGAAAACTACGTACATGCTAAACAAAGTGTATTTTATTATTTCGGTTAGATGGTTTTATTTGAATATATTGAATCTCAAGGAATGTGGGACGGATGATTATGTTTTTTTTGGATTAAACCAAGTGAGAGAATCACAGTTACATGCCGGAGTCATATCAGTATGTAACGTGGTGATAAAAAGGTTATTAATAAGAAACTGTAAAGGGACAACTATAACTCCACCAGGAATCTCCAAACTTGAATCTTGCGCTTTAAGAAGGAAATGTCTTATGCCAATCTGTTTTAGCAGTTAGTAAGAAATGTGACTCTTAAATGCGAAAAAGGTTCACACAAAAGTTAAATCGTGGCAACAACCCCCAATAATTTATCGTGGCTTGTGATTAGTTAAATATCGAAACACGAAATCTTTATATTAAACGCAATAATATGTAGGTATATATTTTTCAGTTTTTTCAAAATTATTTCATTTTTAGTATAATAGTACATACTAAAACAATACTTAATGTTTTATGGAACATTAGTTTTCCATTAGGTTTGCTGATTAGTTTTTGTGGTAGTATTGTATTTTGGCTGATAAAGGTTCTTATCAGCCATTAATGAAGTAATTACTTATTATTTATTATTCAAAAGCGTAGTAACATAAAAATACTATAAGTTAATTATGTTTTCGTATAAATATGATATTATGTTCAGTTTTTCTTTATTATAGGAAAAGAGCTGTTGTGCCTACATTTATAATGACTACAGTATTGCTGTTTTGTTTCTCCTTAAGTAAGTATTTATACAGATTCAGCTTTGATACAAAACGACAAGTAAATAATCGCAAAATATGAAATTCCAGTTTTAAAGTAAATTAAAAATTGTCTTTAAAATATGACTTGTTTTTAACAAAATGCAGAATTTTTTTTTAGTAAATATGAATTTACTACATAAAGGAGATAAACAAATATATATCTATTTTAATGTTAATTGATAATCGTATTACTTAATCATTTGGTGCTAATATTTTACTTTAAATTCTATTGTTGCAACAATATACAGAAAAATATTGACATTTAAAACAGCAAATAAAGTCGTTTTCAGAAAGAAGCTTCTAATATTTATAAACTATTTTTCTTGCGCAAAGAAAACTACGTTGGATTTTTTTAACTTAAACTGCCAGTCTCCATGGGCCAATAGGCTTGTGCGGTATTCTAATGACAGTGAGGTACCGTAACAATATTAGCCACATGAGCAAGCCAGTGGTGACCGCTCGTGAAAAGGTATCACTGAAGTCAGCCAGGATCAAACCTACTCTTGACCAAGTCCCACATGTCAAGCCAGTGGTGACCGCTCGTGAATAGGTATCACTGCAGTCAGCCGGGATCAAACCTACTCTTCACCAAGTCTCACTTGCCAAGCCAGTGGTGACCGCTCGTGAAAAGGTATCACTGCAGTCAGCCGGGATCAAACCTACTCTTGACCAAGTCTCACTTGCCAAGCCAGTGGTGACCACTCGTGATAACGTATCACTGCAGTCAGCCGGGATCAAACGTACTCTTGACCAAGTCTCACTTGCCAAGCCAGGGGTGACCGCCCGTGAAAAGGTATCACTGCAGTCAGCCGGGATCAAACCTACTCTTGACTAAGTCTCACTTGCCAAGCCAGGGGTGACCGCCCGTGAATAGGTATCACTGCAGGCAGCCGGGATCAAACCTACACTTGACCAAGTCTCACTTGCCAAGCCAGTGGTGACCACCCGTGAAAAGGTATCACTGCAGTCAGCCGGGATCAAACCTACTCTTGACCAAGTCTCACTTGCCAAGCCAGTGGTGACCGCCCGTGAAAAGGTATCACTGCAGTCAGCCGGTATCAAACCTACTCTTAACCAAGTCTCACTTGCCAAGCCAGTGGTGACCGCTCGTGAAAAGGTATCACTGCAGTCAGCCGGGATCAAACCTACTCTTGACTAAGTCTCACTTGCCATACCAGGGGTGACCGCCCGTAAAAAGGTATCACTGCAGTCAGCCGGGATCAAACCTACTCTTGACCAAGTCTCACTTGCCAAGCCAGTGGTGACCGCTCATGAAAAGGTATCACTGCAGTAAGCCGGGATCAAACCTACTCTTGACCAAGTCTCACTTGCCAAGCCAGTGGTGACCGCTCGTGAAAAGGTATCACTGCAGTCAGTCGGGATCAAACCTACTCTTGACCAAGTCTCACTTGCCAAGCCAGTGGTGACCGCTCGTGAAAAGGTATCACTGCAGTCAGCCGGGATCAAACCTACTCTTGACCAAGTCTCACTTGCCAAGCTAGTGGTGACCGCCCGTGAAAAGGAATCACTGCAGTCAGCCGGGATTAAACCTACCCTTGACTAAGTCTCACTTGCCAATCCAGTGGTGACCGCCCGTTTAAAGGTATCACTGCAGTCAGCCACGATCAAACCTACTCTTGACCAAGTCTAACTTGCCAAGCCAGCGCTCTACCTCTGATCCCTGAGTTTAATCATCATAGTTTAAAACTGTCGATCTGTTTAAGCACAACTGGAATAAATGATTTATTTACCTGAGTCAGAACATATATATATATATATATATATATATATATATATATATATTAGTTCTACATTGATTTTATGTTTACTTATATTACGGTCTTAATAAGGCCATAATGAACTGAGCTAACTATGTGGCTACGCAAATTTGCAGTAAGATGTATTTTCTCGATGTTCTGTTTAGAAAGGGAAACCGTATTTTTCTCAGACAAATTAGTAATACAAGTCCGTTAACAGAAACCCCGTCATTAGTGAATTCCCTATGGAAAAGTAAACTATCAGCATGACCCGCACCAATGGTGCATGACGGTGAACCTCAAGCCCGGGACCCCCTTTATAAGAAGGAACCTCCACATAAGTTTCTAACGTGACCCCCTGACCACGTTTTGGGGGGTCGTTAAAAATAATATGTATTATATGTGTGTTTGCACTCTAGAGGTCGCATTTTTTGTCCGATTTAATTAAAATTTGGTAGGGACCCTCCTTTCTTTATTTGGTTGGACAACTGCATTGGTCAAAACAATCATAAAACTCTAACCCCCTTTAATGGGGATTTTAATTATCGAATGTTAAGTTTTTGGGCAATAAAAGGTTCAAAGGGTGGTTTCGTAGAGTTCTACATGTGATTATTTTTAAACAGCAATGTACATTTTCAAACGAATTTCCAGACAGAACAACACTAGAGTCGTTTGCAAATTTAATTATTCTGCTTGAATTCCATCGCATGTAAAGCCCGAAACATAAATAACAATCAACAGAGGTCCTAGTATTGACCCGTGAGGAACCCCATTTGTAAATTTCCCCAATTAACACACTGCTTATTGTTTTGAATGTTATTTTTACTTTTTGTTACCTATTGTATAAAAACGAAGTAATTATTTCTCCAGCTTCTCCTCTTATTCCTATATTTTCTATGTTTATCAAACAAGGTTTGCTGTTGAAACCCCACAACACAAAGATCACATTGGATTGGTGTCGAAAATTTATTGTCTTTAATATTCTTAATCAACAAATCTATATACTCAGCATTATTTATTTTGTTGTGTGTTTCTGAAAAACCTATAAATCTGACATACATGATTTATTCAATTATTTTTTTTAGAAAGAATGAAGAATTAATATTGGTCTAATATTTTGAAATACCATGTATTTTTCCATGTATTTTTCTATAGGTGTCACAACAAAATATAAATGAAATGTTGTCATGATATTGACAGAGATTGAAAGTCAAGTGGGGTAGAATTATTATTAAAAACAGTTTGAACGTTAAACAATATTATCTACAATATCTTTGGCTTATGAATTTAGTCTTTGGTTTATGACTTTACTCTATTATGAATTCAATCAAATATAGATAACGAAGACAACTTTTCCATCTCTTTATAATTTTGCAGAAATGTGTATGGTGTTATTTGAATTAAACAGAATAATATGGATATTTTTTCTTTAAACTTTCAATTTTATGAAAAAAAGGAGCACTTATAATTAACATAATTAATTATTGTTAATTAATTTTTGTCCGTTTAGCCAATTTCCCCTATAGGGAAGAAGCTATTACCGTAGGTGGCATGGTAAGAGTTACGCCCAAGACCATGATAACTTTTTATTTAGAGGTCCCCAGATATCTAAAAAACTATTTGTTCAATTATATAATATATATATATATATATGTGTGTGTGTGTGTGTGTGTGTGTGTGTGTGTGTGTGTGTGTGTGTGTGTGTGTGTGTGTGTGTGTGTGTGTGTGTGTGTGTGTGTGTGTGTGTGTGGGTGGGACCGTTAACAGATAACTTGAGTAAAACTTTTCTGAGTTCAATAAAATTTGGCTCAAATGTGTAAAGTGAAATTCATGAATTTAAGTTTGAAACCCAGAAAAATCAATGGGAAGGGGTAGGGTATGGGGGTTTACAATTTTCCAAAAATCAGTCTTTTGCTTGTCTTACCCTACAATTTTTAAATCACTTAATTTTGGTTTCGACCATTTTATAGAGTTTAAAAAAACAAATAATATAGTATTTTGAATCATTAGCCTAGGTTAAGTGGTTGCGGAGAAAATAAAAAAAAGTGCTCATATAATTTCCCATTTAAATCTTATTGGCAGAAGGTTTTTTGCTTTTCCTCAGCTCATTTTAATGTACACCTCAAACTTGCTTTTACCAATCAGTTCAGCTCTACAAAACAATCATTTTGGTAATTAAATTGTGAATCTACGTCCAACCGTTGCAGAGATATTCAAAGTGCTAAACACAGTACGTTGTCCAATGTTATCCTTATGGAGAATAATTAAAATTTGATATCGCGATTATTTATTAATGTATGATGATGAAACTTGGCATGTGGTTTCATTTAGTCCTGGTATGTTGATATTTAAACAAACAAATGTTGCTGATTTTTCCCTGCAGCAGCAAACCTGCATAATGAACTCCCATGTTATTCTTATGGAGGATAAGTAAAATGTAATGTGTTCCTTAATTATGAATATAATTTAATAAAATTTGGTATGCAGCTTCGACTGGTTGAGTTATATTGATAATTGCATAAAAACACATATTTTGTGTTCCTTGTTGCAGCAAACCTGCGTACTCAGCTTTCAATGTTATTCTTATGGAGAATAAATAAAATGCTATATATTATTTATTCATGTTTTTTTATGAAACTTGGTGAGTTGCTGTATGTGGTAGTGAGAAACATATATATGCATTGGAAATTCACTGAGTACGCAGGTTTGCTGATTCGGGGGTATTTGTCTTTGTCATTTGACTAAAAAACCCTTTAGTCTATTTGCCAAATCCCTGTCTATAGTTTAAAGATCAAGATTGTTAACTGTTCTATGGCCCTTTAATTCACTAAAGGTTGTTTCTATAAATTCCACAGACGCTGTAGGTCAGATTGAAATCTTATTGGACAGGTATTATTCCTAATAAAACTTCACATAGGTACGAAAATTGTTTACGATCCCAGTATTACTCTCTGTTACTACACAAATGACCATTTTAAATCCCAAGACTATGTATAGTTCTGCAGACGTATAATTTTTAAAAGTGAAAAGTGTTTTAGACTCTGTACCAGGTGTTTATAAATAACAATATACTTGAAACATCTTTATATTTATAAATATTTGGTGTATTTGTATGTCAATGAAAGTGATTAACTCGCGAGATAAGATTCGCTACACCGTTAAAGTGTAGAACATATGTTTAAATATATTTTGACGTTTTGAAAATAGGTTCAATTTTAAACCATATGAAACAAGATTATTTAACAAACAAATATGTATTATAACTTATGTCTATACTTGTATACTTAAATACGTGTATATATTTAAATAATTAAATTTGCTTCATTATCTTGTGTAAGACTGAGCAAACCTCATTCTTAGCGCTCAGAAACCTTGCTATTGAAGCTTTTATATATTTGAACTTATGTTTCACAGTGGCTGTGGTGTTTTGCTGGCCAGTACCTACTCAAGATCAAATGCAATGCTTACATTGGGCGAATGATCGCAACTGTTGGCATCCAACATGCGGCGAAAGTTTGAAATATGGCTTTTTTAATTTCCAATACCCTGAGCTCCTAGGATCCGCCAACAAATGCTACCCAGACGCAGGTTTGAGGATATTCACACTTTAGGAGTACCATTAGAACCGTCACTAAATGTTGATGGTTAAGCTTATGAAACTTAACTTAACTTGGTTAACTTAACTTCACTAGGATTAAGATTATGAAAAAAATCATAGAGCTAATTGCATTTAAGGATCTGGAACTGTTAGGAATTCCTAGCCTACGGTAAATTTAAAAATATTTCTAAAAATGAACTGACTGAGTTTTAGGACAAATTTATACGATAACCCTATTCTGGTATTTTTTTTTTATTGAATAGGTCCAACTTAAGTTGTTTATTAAATATATTTCAAAGTATAATTTACAGTATGTAAACCAACTTTAGTAAACTTCAGTAATTACGTAATTTGTTTCTTTCATAATTAAAATATCTCGTATGTATTTTAGTATTAAATACAGCTTTGTTAGTATCACTTATATTAACATTCATTGAAGTTGACACATAAGTTTTTCACTTATATTTTCAGATGCCAAATAGCAAATCTTTTACTAGCAACTAATCTTTCAATATCGGCCGAGTCACAACCTTTTAGGTCTCCTCACAATCCTGTGATGAAGTGTATAAATAGTGATTAGATTAAATTCGAACAATTTAATTGTAATTTGACACTTTTATGAGTTTGAAAATTAGTCTTAAACACCCCGGCAATGAGATAAGTCATAGTGAGCGTGAGTTAACTTGTTTTTATTCAAATATTTATAGTTTTAAACACTAGAAGCGATAGGTAAAGTCCAAATAAATAAAAATAAATAAATTCAAATCCATCGCTATTATGTGTTTCAAAAATACAGTTAACATGTTTGTGCTGCATTCTGTACCATAACTAATACAACTTAAGTAAAACAATGTTTAGTTAATTTTATGATATTATAAAATCCTGTTATCTGTTTTTCTGCGCTCTAAATCTGAAATATAAACCATGATATTTAATTGCATAAGGGAAAAAACCGTAATTACGTGATTTTGCGCAAGTTTATAGAAGGCTGAAACTTGGATTATTTTTAGAAATGCAGATGGGAAAGAACAAAGATCCTAAAGGAGCCCGACTTTAGTTTCTACCTCCTTATTTTATTGTAAAAACGTCTTTAGCATGAAAAACATAGAAACGCATCAATGATAATCTGTAATTATTTAAAATGTAATTCAAGCTTCTGTGTTTAAGTTTTGTAAGCTGTTATTACGGAGGGATAAGCGCCCCTTGGAGGGTTAAAATACTGCATAAATTGTTTAATTTAGTTATCATTATTTATTTTAAAAAACTATGAATTTGACTTAGGTTATTCGTAGTTCTTTGAAACATATAAAAATAATCATTATGTAAAAATAATGGCGTGTGTTATGTGTTACAGAGTTTAAGAAGGTCGACATGAGTTTATGCAAAGGATTTGAGGTAAACCATGGTAATAGTAAACTGATGCCATATTAGCATTACCATGTCCCTGAATGAAGAAGAATGAATTTGTTGGGTAACCCTCCAAATTGTCACGTAACCGTAATAAATTCTGACTTACCAAATACTTATTTCGTTTGGAAGCCTTTCGTCTACACAGAACAGTATTCATATATAACAATAAAATTGTAAAACATAGTTAAATTATATTAAATATTAAATAAAATAAAATAAACTTAAGTATAGGTATTTTTATTTAATTTAGTAAATATGCATTTCTCATATTAGAAGAAAATTTTTCCCTGATATCTACACTCAATGATGATAAAAAGGTTGAACAAATAATGTTTATTTAGCTTTGACAGTGGCTCCTCTCGGATCCACCTCCAAAGTTGTAGTTGGAAAGTGGAAAGTTATACTAACGATTTGCCCAGAAAAATATTATGTTACGATGTTAATCACTCATATAAAGCAGTTTTAACAAAATAAAATATTTAAAAATGTTCCTCTCAAAATGTATTAAAATATAAGTATTTATAAAATATGTTCCATAAAGGCCCCACCACCACTCTTAATTATATTATAATATTGAACGATTGTAAATTTTCAAACAATCATTAGTAAATGATACTAGCATAAGTCAAGGTACTCTTTTAGCAGGTAACCCCTGACCTATAAAGGTGGGTTGCTTCGGGTGGTTTTATTTTTCAAATAGCAACCCCTAACAAGATCCATATCATTTAAAGAGAGTAAAAAATGGTCCTGTCTATGTTTATTTAATCTAATGTTATGGCTCCCAAAACATTTATTAATTTTGTTATTTATACTGCTAGGATTCCCCTCTCTACCATAAATTAGGTACAGAGAGGGGAAATCCAACTTTCCATAGATCAGACCTTTGAAAAAAAATAAATATATGATGGGTCACAACCCCACCTTTACATTCAAAAATAAATAGTTAAATCCAATATGGCGGAACCAATATGGCAGCCAAAAATTTGAAATAAGTCAAAATGAAGTATAAGTTGGTCAACAATGATCGGGGGTGGTCCGGAGTCGATATTTTAAGAAATGTAGAAAAAAGTAGGGGGGCTCATTTAAAACTCACCCTGTATATTATGCTTGTTGAGAAGAACCATAGAATGGCTATTGCATATGGGGTAACTGAATGAAAATTGAAGAAAATGTGCATGTAACAAAAATACCACCTGAAGGGACATTGAATTATACTAACAACTGAAATGGTGTTACGCATAGAGAAAAGAGGAAAATGGGCGAAGAAAATCTGCTCGTCATGTCCTGGTAGTGATGACAGATTACTCTGGGCTCATTGAAAAAAAAACTGACTTGCCTCCTCCAAGCAAAGCTTGGCCCTCCAGGCACTGTAACTAAAACAGATACAAAACTGTAACATACGAGCTCGTAGGTTTTGCTCCTTAACGATAGGAGAAGCTGATAATGTTTTGACGGTTTCAAGAATCACGATCAGCGATGACTGATCGAAAGCCTGGGGATTATTATATTAAGGCTGAGATCTCATTTTATCGTCGTTAAATAAATATGCCTATAGTGTCCTGAATTATAACATAGGACTTATTATAAGACTATGTTGTTATTTAAGAGTATCTGATTTGTTTACAAAGACCACTTTAACTAAGATGTAAAATCGTTTCAATGTAGAGAAGCAAAAACATGGTATTGTTTAAACAAAATTTATTGTCAAGGTATTTGTAAGCAAATTTCATGTTTAAGCTGTTGTTCTAAAGCCGCACTTAAAACAAACACAGAACAACAATGGATTGATGAGAAGTCTCCCAATACCTCTCTATTCTATATTATTTAAGAAGTTGTTGTGGAAAATAACCATCAATAACTGAGAAATACACGTTTCACATAGTGATGGTAAATTTCCGCAATAGGTTCCTAAATAACGCAAATTTACCATTATGAACAGTGCCTTTTAAACAAAAATATTCGATAGTAGCAACAAGTCTATAGGTTATCTAGTATAAAAGCGTATGGGTTCCAATCTCACGTTAGTGGGATATCCATCTACAACAGTAGGATTTTTACTGCAAAAGTGTTTAATCTTTAAAAAAACTAATCTACAAAAACGTCAATAACAAATATATACAATTTTCTACCTACATATATTTAATATTATGTTCATTTAGTGGAAGGAAATAAATTTGCTATATAATATTCGTGTTTAACCCGCGTCTAATTTTTACGAATAACTATTACATCCAAATTAACACACAAAGATTTATATTATGAAAAATATATACTGTTTGTAGAGCGTAGGTAATTGAAAACGAGGATTACATGCACAGTCAATTCAAATTCGTTTAAATCGTTCGACCACAAAGCCTTAGTAAGAGGGTAGGTTCAAATCATTAAAACAATTTCCAATATATCTTAGGCTTTTTAGACTACTTGGCCGTACGCCGACACGCAACGGTTTGCTTAATAACTTGAACATATCAATTTATTACTTTTCCTCTAACAATAAAATTTAAAAAATAAAGTAAATATGTGTATTTGCCGAAGGAGTTGAAGCTTATTATCAATTTGAGTCATTTAAAAAAACTTGAAAAACTTTACTGAATAGCAATAACAAAATTTACCTTCCCCGAACAAAGATTGGCCCCTCATATACTATTTTATCATAAGCGCTCATTTACATCTTAAGAAAACATGTACAAAGAAGTAAAAGCAAATGTCAATTAACTACGAATATTGAAACCAGCTAATATTTTGGGCAAATTTATTGTTTCTCATAGATTTTAAAAGTATAGTTAGCTGCTTTATATACCTAGAAATTCATTACCACACATATAATTAGGCTTATAGTTCAAAAACATATGTATCGCGAAGTTTAAGTTTTAAGACATTACTAACAAACATATTTGAATTATCAAAAGTGGTTTGTTTTTATAAACCGTAAGGAATAATAAGGTCATATTTTCACCCAGTCGAGTGTTTTATTAGGAAGTATTGAATGTTGGAAAACATATGCAAAATTTTGCTTTTGAACCAAAACTGTTTTGTTTTCAAACTAATTTTGTAAACAACACGAGTATTCTACTCTCTCTTTGACCATTATATTTAACTACAACTAGTTGTAAAATTTTGCTTTTGAACCAAACCTGTTTTGCTCTCAAATTAATTTTGTAAACAACACGAGTATTCTACTCTCTCTTTGACCATTATATTTAACTACAACTAGTTGTAAAATTTTGCTTTTGAACCAAAACTGTTTTGTTTTAAAATTAGTTTTGTAAACAACACGAGTATTCTACTCTCTCTTAGACCATTATATTTAACTACAACTAGTTGTAAATTTTTGCTTTTGAACCAAAACTGTTTTGCTTTAAAATTAATGTTGTAAACAACACGAGTATTCTACTATCTCTTGGACCATTATATTTAACTACAACTAGTTGTGAATATGCTTTGATAAAAGTTGGTAAGTGTCTTCATGACGTTATGAAGTACCATTTGAAATTCGCTAAGTATGCAGGTTGGCTACAACGGGAGTATTTAATTATTCTCTCATAATATTGTAAATTTAGGAATTCCAAAAAAGAGAATTCCTTTAAAGAGTATTTAAAATACACATTTGGATATAAAACCCTACTAGTTTGGGTGTTTGTCACTTTCATAAATTTTAAACTGTTATTTGAAAGTAAATCGGAATTTCTTTTCTGTTATATAAATGTAAGCGACTAATGGATTTATTGATGGTTTTCCTGTAGTATACAATATTTACACTCTGTATTTACCTACGGTAGGATAATTATACGACTTATAGTAAATTGAAGTGACAGACTGATAAACTTTTTTAAATTGCTGTCATTGAAGTATATTTTCACAGATAAAATTATATCGTTACCATACAATGTAGCACGGAAGATACAGATATATAAGATAAAGCTCCAGAGGCGATAAAGATAAGAAACAATATCGCACTCCGTAAGACAATATATTGACCACCAAATGGATATTGCTTTCCACTTGGATATCGTGAATCAGAACAAGGGTGAACAAAGTAATAAAGGCTATTCTTAGAGCTTTTTTAATTGTTGATGTGTACTGTTGATAACATAACAAAATGTAAATGTGGCTATAAAAACAAAAATTGTGTGTATAAGATACCGTGTTCGTGTAATAGGAGTTACATAGCCCAAACATTAAAGCCGGTACATATAAGGGTTGAAGAACACCATATAAAAGTGAGCAATAAATAATCATATGAGTATAAACTAAGCAAACATGCACTGGAGTCTGGGCATGCTGTTATGTGGGATGCTAGTCATGTTTTATGTAAAGAATTGAACTGGAAAAATAAATATTGCAGAGTCTTTGTTTATGAGCGTAGACAATAATCCTATACCAAGACCTCGGTTGAGGTTGGCCCGACATATTTAGAGGTGGTGGGGAAAGAAATTAATGAACTCGTAGCTGGGGCGGATAACAAGAATTCTGTTTTATCTTTAAGAAAAGTAAACAAACCCCTCCCCTCACTACATCAGGACGAGTCACCGTTAGTCGTGGTCAAGCGTTCGACAAGAATACGTGAGCGGGAAGCTAGGGAAAACCCCCTTGAAGACGCGGAACGTTTTTGTGATTCCGCAAAGTATCGGGAGTGCGAGATACTGTGTATGTGTATTACGTCGTGAATGTTTGTATTTGTTTCGTGAAATAAAAACTTTCGGCAAAGTTGAGTAATCCAACTGAAAATTGGACTTTTTCCTCCGCATAAGCAGGGTAACACGGTAAGTGTTGCCCAAAAGTAGGTCCTGGATATGTAAATGTATAAATAAAAACAGTTCTTTACTGTAACTGTTTACAATTTATTAGATAAAAAGGAATAAGGGGTGCAAATTGAGAAAGGTTAATAAATATCACTAGCATAAACAATGTGATGGTTTATTGTAGACCGACTGTTAGGTTGGCAATATGTAATCACAGCAGTGGTACCATTACAGCTCTTCTTGATGAAAACAAAACAAAACTACTACAATCGCAAAAAGAGTAAATTCACAATTTAATACTAAAGAAATTAAATAATAACAAAAATAACTGGTATTTAACATTTAGTAACACATATAAATAATCTAGTATAACTGAGATGGAGAACAAACCCACAAAACCGTTTTACTATGTTTATGTAAATTTTCAAAATATATACTGCTGCAGCTGTTACTCATACTTATTCGAAAGGTAAAACAATAATAAAATAGTAATAGCCATTCTTATAGACTGATATAATTTATAACTCCCCTTATAAAAATTATGTATCTACAAATAATGATACTTCTCCTTTCTCACCTTACCTTAGTTAAATTGGAACATTCATCAAATAAATTACACATCTATAGATTTTTATCAGTATGATCGATTATTGTTAGGTCCAGTGAACTAGTTACAATTTAATGCGGTAGTTATATTAACACGTATCATGCTAACCAAAGGTTACTCAAAAGAAACTATAATGGTATCAATATATCTCTCACAAGAATCCCCATACTCAAATCATGAGCATTAGGAAGAAAATGTATCACGATATCTGGTGTATCAGTCAACAAATAATGAGAACCTTAAATACGAAAGCCGCACGTCACTCGGATTTCTCGGTAAAAGAGTGTACCTTAAAGGTTTTTAAAACAATACAACAAGTAGCAATGAACTTAAATATGGTACCATGCACTTAAAAAAAAAAAAAAATAAAGTACAAGAATATATCATCACAGAATTGATCTTTTCTCAGAAAAATATACTTGGTTGTACGAGGGTTGTACTAAAGCTAACTGGTTATAGCGATGAAATTATTATTTACATTCTTTCAATTTCCCCATTGCGCTCAAAGTTCAAATAAACAGCGATATAAAAGTAGTATTTCTATATATGCTCCAAATTTAAACCATTATGGCATTTACTTTTTCTATTAATCTCCGCTATTAATGAAGAAAAGGACGGAGAAGGGGTATTAGTATTGTACTATATTGGATTGTACTATCATTAATTTAACACTAGTAATCTGTTTAACAATAAATAGTTACCGTTATTTCATCTAAAATATTCGAAGAAAAACATGCAATCCCATCATAATGGGAATAGAAGTATTCTATTCATATGTTTGCGAATGTTTGTATCAATCAAATGTTTGCTCAACTAAACGAAGGACACCAATGAGTACCTTAGGCGCTAAAATATGTACAAATACAAAGATAATTGAAAAGTTAACAACGAGTTTTTTTATTAATGTTCAGACAAAGTATACAGTGACATGGATGCAAAGCTAAAAAGGTAATGTACCGTGGATATAGGAGGGTTAAAACGGTTTAGTATTAAAAAAAACGTAGCTAAAGTTTTTGTTTTTAAATCAAACCCTTTTGTAAAGGGCTGTTATGATTATAGAGAACATGTTTAAAACATTTCAATCGTAATGTATAACTTATAGAGACAAATTCACTCGTCAAATTCGGAATGGAATAATTCCACACAAGGCCGTTGATTATACTGATATTAAGGTAACATTCATCTCGATGAGGTTATTTTAATGTATCCAGCATGTATTATAAGGCATTTTAATCATTCAAAATTGTTCTTAAATTCATATTTTTAGACTTGTAGCAACTAACGGCACTCAGCTCAGGATGGTCAAACCAAGCCGTAATTATAAATACCCCCGTCGTAGCAAACCTGCGTACTCAGCGAATTTCCAATGCATATATATGTGACTCACTACTACATAGAGCTACTTACCAAGTTTCCCAAAAATACATCCATAAATAAGTGATGTATAGCATTTTATTTATTCTCCATAAGAATAACATTACGGTTGAGGTCGCAGGTTTGCTGCAACGAGGAAGATAAGTAATGTGTTTTTTTTTGCAATTATCAATACAACTGAACCAGGTGAAGCTATATACCAGGTTTTATTAATTTAGGTTCATAATTAAGGGAGATATACAACTTTACTTATTCTCCATATGAAAACATGGGGGCCGAGTATGCAGGTTTGCTGCTACGGGGACTATCAACAAAAAACTTGTTTTTTTCTGCTAATATCAATATACCACAACTAGTTGAAGCCACATACCAAGTTTCATCAATATACATTCATAAATAATCGAGATATACAATTTTATTTTCTCTCCATAAGGATAACATTGGACAACGTACTGTGTTTAGCACTTTGAATATCTCTGCAACGATTGGACGTAGAACAATGATTAAAACACCAAAATGTTTGTTTTGTTGAGCTAAAAACATTAATAAACAGAAATGTGAAGTTTTTAGTAAAATTATCTGAGAAAAATCTAAAAACCTTTTTCCCATAAGATTAACATGACACACGTTTTTTGGGATTTTCTCCGCAACCACTTAACCTAGGTTAATGATTCAAAATACTAAATTATTTGTTTTATTAAGCTCTATAAAATGGCTATAACCAAAATTGAGTGTTTTTAACATTTTGGGGTCAAATTTGCAAAAAACCAATTTTTGGAAAATTGTAAACCCCCATGAAACCCCTTTCCCATAGTGCGATCGATCTGGTTTTCGAACTTAAAGTCATAAATGCTACTCTCCACATTTGCGCCAAATTTCATCAAAATTGGGTGTTTCTTTCAAAGGTTATCGCGGTAACGGACACATATATATAAATTTGAACGAATAGGGTTTTTGGCATCTGGGGACCTCAAAACAAAAAGTTATCATGGTCTGGGGCTTAAGTCTTACCATGAGACCTACGGTAATAGCTTCTTCCCTATAGTGGAAATTCGCTAAAATTAAGAAATATTTAGCTAAACTTGGAAAAAAAAGTTTTGACTAATTCGATAATTTACCACCATTAGACCTGCAACACTACAATAGCTCTTAGAAGACCATTAAAAAAAACAGTTATAGTTCCTTAAATGTGCCAAAACATTTGTTATCTACGAGCGACAGACAAATATTAGCTTTTTAAACATATTAATGGATTTAAGATATCAAATACAATAGTGTTGTTAACTACACATAAAGACCACTTGCACGTTATAAAACCCACTTATTTTCATGCAGAACAAAACTTACAAACGCCACCTGTCTTTCTCGTAAACAAACTACAACAATTAATTTCCCCTCGTTATTTTTGAAGCCCTTAAAGACAAACTTCTCCAAGATGAGGACCCGGCCCTTATAATAAAAATTAGAATTTACAATTACTTAACGAGATGAATGAAATCTAAACGGTTTTGAGCTATGTTTGCTATTAAGAAATCGTTTTAAATTGGTTAATGTGTTGATTTACTTGACTTTTAAATGTCAATTTTAATTAACCTACACAATAATTTTTATAGTTTACTCTTTGTAATAATGTTTCATAAACAAATAAGTCTATTTATTCGTAACCTGTAACGTAAATCAAAAACAATAAACGTACACAGTATGCAGTAAAATTGTGTTCCCTTCTTATCTATGGGTAATTGGTTTATAGCATTTAATTAAATCATAAACGTACCATTCAACCGTCAGCACCTTTTGTTAGCAAACTCAATGTGACCGGTCCCAACTTTACTCCAATCGGATTGATTAGCACAATAACGTAGTTCGTAGCAGGTTTACGGCAAAGTTGGAGGAAGTGCAATCTTGGCTTAACAGTTAGGACGTTATTGCTTTTTGTTAGTGCTTCTGGAAATCCGACTTGGCCGACTTCGATGTAAGGGGCCTTCAGGGATCAGAATGTATATTGATTGACTGTATAATAATCCTTCCAGAACTTCAAGGATAATAATGTATATTCATTGATTGTATAATAATCCTTCCAGAACTACAGGGATAAGAATGTATATTGATTGATTGTACAATAACCCTTCCAGAACTTCATTAGGTCAAAATATTTGGCTGATGTTGTGATAAGGCCAGCAAAACATCTCTACTTCCTTAACAAATCAGCACAAACATTTAAGTTATCTTTATCTCTAACAATGCACTAATATGTAAGAGCTATTTACCAATAATATGAATCAATCCATTTACGGGCCCTGTCCTAGGAAATTTGAAAAAATCATATATTTCAATTTTCATACCTAAATAATATTCCTATAAAACTATTTACGTAGAGGTAATGAAGTTGTGCTTACTATTTGGTTGTAGTGTCAGTCTCTATGGGATTGTTTCAATTGAAGGGTGTACAAGCAACTAGTTTCTAGTTTTAAAATCGATAAAACAAATAAAACAACCTTAACAAACCTTTGATGAAATAACAGACAATTCGCTTGATAACTACAACTTAAAATAACCTATTAAAAAAACCCAGTGCGAAAGAAATAACTCGACCAGAATTTAATACCTCTCAACAAATTTGACGTTGATTAAATAATGGTATTTAATTTATTATAATGAATGAATGAATTATTAAAATATATCTTAAAGATATTAACAATTAAAAATATGTTACAAAACTGAAACGTCCTGATTTGTGATTTTTTTTTATATTTTGGCTTTTAACTTGTTGATAATACCTCCGACTATTGCTGTACGTGGAACAATAATTTATATATTTGTTCAGAATCCAAAAATGTATTTTTATTCTCATATTACCTGATAATATTATCATTCGAATGCTATATACAATTTTGGAGTTACATAAAACGACGAAGGGTCAGGTTAAAATTCGACTTAGGTAAACCGACATACGTAGAGGCTTCACATCGCATGGACTCATTTCGCTGGTTCACCTACGTTTACGCAAACCAGCGAATCCGTTAATTTGCGGATCTCCTGTATAATTTATAAGGTGAATAAGAATCAGGAATATTACAAGTCTGACATATGTTTGACTGTTAGTAATTCAACTTAATAAACAAATTAATAAATTTACACTTTTGTTACAGAGTTTGATAAAAACAAGTCAGGAAATGCAGTTCACAAACGTATGACCAATGCATTTTAGAAACAATTGGAACAATTGTTGTTTCATTTCGAAGTATAAACACAAGGATCTTATGTAATATTTCACTTAATTAACGTTTTGGAGACTGACAACACAGCCAAAGTATTGATTTGGGCACCTTTATTTTCTTACCTAAAAGTAAATTTAAAGATTTATTTAGTTGAATCGTCGACGAACTCGTCAAGGCAACAAACTCCAAACCTTCCTCGGCCCTGTCATGTGTTCAAATCTCGGTCCTGGCTTGGGAATGTACGACTACGGCTCGTCCTTGATTGGCTAGATATGTAGCTCGCACATATATGCATTCTGTGTGGACGGGCAAAGGAAGACAACAAGAATAGAAGTCCCTAATAAAAGCAATCCAAGCGAAAGTAATACAAGTTTATAATTTAAGAATATGTGTGATCACTTTGCGTAATAGGAATTATATAATTAAAAACAACGGAAAATACATTTAGAAAACACTCAGTTAAAGTAACTAAGAAACTATGAAATAGATTCCATAGTGAACAAGGTAAAACACCATAGTTAATGCACATCATATATGTCCCAAATCAGAACGATGATAATGTTCCTTAGAAAAATTGGTTCATTCCAATGAAGGTCCGTCAATATGTCAGGTACTATAATTTAAGTATAAAACGAACCATTACCTTCTACCTTAAAGTTTGGCTGTACCTCTGAATGTTTAAAATTATCAGTGTGTTTGTTCAACTTAATTCGATTCGATTTTAAATAGATCAATTCGCAATTTCTTTATACAATCATTTAATCCCAAATGTAACCCTAAGGCAATTAAATCGTGCATCCAAGGCTGTAAGGCACACCATTTAAACCCCACAGTTATCATTGTCAAGTTGATGTCATACCTTTCAAAAACTTTATTTCCCTACAATTCTCCCTTGAGAATTGTAACGCTAAAGAGCAATTTCCAATTTCAGATACAATTTTTGCTCTGCTAAAAGCTGACCTATTTTACATGAAGTATATAACAAACTGTCATATATTTACACGCATTCAACATAACCTTGTTGATTTATGAGTATGCAAATACTTCCTTGCCTACTGATTACTTGTAAGACGAAGGATAATATGAATACAAATCAGTGCCCATGCATGAGTGATATGGTGAATTTACCTTATTTCACGCAACTTATAACATCCGATTCCTTCTACGCGTATAAATTATTCAAGATTCGATACATTTGGAAAACAGCAATTTAATTTACATGTTGAATGCAGTTCTTCGTCTACCGTTCCAACAGAACAATATATCTTTCTGATGGTTTAAAATATAACGATGAATCTGTATTTTAACCGACTAATTATTGTCGTACTATTAAACGTCTATTTGCTTAGCCTTCAATTTTTCCAGGCAGTTAAGGCTGGACAACGTCCCACCGGAAGTGACCTTAAATGTCCTCAAGCGTATTGCTCGTGTGTTAATTGTTCATTTAGGAGTTGTGAGATATGTGGTCATAGTTAATCTGTAAGGTAGATAAATTATGTCTACACAGAAAATAAACAATCAAATAATAAGCAGTAGCTACTTTTGAGGTGTAAAATAGGGGGCTGGTGTCAGAGAAAGTATGGTTAAGTTAATTTAGGTTAGGCCTAGTTGTTGAACTATAACTAGGTCTATAGTTCCTCTATAGTTAGGACGGAACCAGGTTCCTCATTGGTATATGTTGAACTAAAATCTACCAATGAGGATTTTCAGAATATAATGCCACCTGGGGGAATATATTAAGCCTGGGTGTAGAGGTGGATAGGGAATTATCTACCTTAATATCTAAGTATGCAGAAAACGATTCAGTAGTTATTCCAAAACTGGATTGAATGAACATTAGTTACAAAATAATCAACTAGATGGTTTCTACGTAGGCTACAACGTACTTTATATCCTGCAAACATTACAAATGCGTAGTGTTCATTGATTAAGAGAGGGTTAATGGGAGAAATCATTTGTCAGTTTTGTTATACCATTTATTCTACTTATTCGTTAATAAATGTGTACAACTCTGCTTGCAAATTCATATACAACATAGATATAAACAATTAGTAAGATATACTTGCTCAATGATTATTAATAAACACATTAAAAACATTTTCTAAACGGCACTGTGACTGTTTTTGTAATACTTATATATAAAATAATGGGAATTCTATCAGATAACGCTATCGCCGTGATGTCCCGGTGACGTGTAATTCATCCTCAGAATGATTTCTCTGGGGACGCAGTGATCGCCGTCTCCAGTGTCAGGACAGTTTGGATGAATCGCAGTGGAAACTTAATAAGTTTGGCTTAAACTCAAACTGCCATTTTTGATGACATTTTTAGGTGAATAAGTTCTATAGTGAATATATTATGCACCACTTTTGAGTTTAAGACAGGTTGTGTAAAATTTTAAGTTAAATTTTTAACAATTATTGTGGCTATCTCAAAAAAACAAATAAATATGATTTAATTCCCAATACTCTGTATCAACGGACTTACTGGCACGTTGTTAATCCAGGCAAATTTACAAACTTATATTTGTATTTTGCAGATGCCACTCTTGGTTTTCCTGTTTTCATAATATTAGGGATTTCCACAAAACTATTTACTTTTACGTAAGGCAATCAAGCCTAATTTATTCAATATCAATTTTAGAGTTTACAAATTACTAGTTTTTATCCTTCAAGATCGATCAAACAAATAAAATATAACATATATTTAATGCAATTTATTATGAATTCGATTGATAACTACATCTTCAAATTCTCTCTCATTTAAAACCCAATAGTAAAATAATTAATTCATTACCTCTCAAAATATATTATAAATAAAATATTGCTTTTTATCCGCTTTTTCCCATGATAATGAATTATTAAAATCAATTTTAAGTATACTAACCATTAATAAATATTTAAAAAAAACTGAATCAGTTTGATTTTCAAAAATGTTGTTAAATATTATGGCTTTTGATTTGTTGATATTAGCTATTGGTGCTTAATTTCAATTAAGAATCATAAACACTAATTCTGTTTCATATTACTTTTAGCGAATTTCTCCTATAGGGAAGAAGCTATTACCGTAGTCGGCATGGTAAGATCCGGGACCTTGATAACTTTTCGTTTTGAGGTCTCCAGATGCAAAAAACACCATTCGTTCAAAACTGTATATTTATCTTGCCACAAACCTCGGTGTGGAATTTGCAAAATTATGTGAAATACAACTGAATTTAAAAGCAGTGCCACAAACAAGACTTACCCAATAGTTGGTAAATCAACCTGTGACACCGACAATGTGATTTACCAACTATCGAGTAAACACTGCCCAAAAGATTATGTTGGTCAGGCATCAAATTCCTTGCGAGTACGTATGACTGGCCACCGTTTTGATGTGGTACATAAAGACAAACGAAAACCAATTTATAATCATGCAACTCACTACAGCCAAAATTTTGAAGGGTGCTATGAACTAAAAGCACTTCACAAAATTAAACCACATCAAAATCCCAAGTATAACCAACTGATATCAAGAAAATCTGAATTGGCACATCAGTTGGTATTGAAGACCAAGGTTCCTTCTGGTTTAAATCTCAGGTAATATTTCTTAAGTCTAAAATGATTCAACTCAGCTGACTTTAATTAAAGTTTTTTACCTGTACGTAAAATCACATGTCTTACTTTAAAAAAATGAGATGTAAAAATATTTATTTATTTATATTTATTTACCGTTCAAATTCCATTCTTTCTCCTTTATTGCTTAAAAACGTTTGTATTATAAACGAAAATTCGCAAAAAACTTATTTTCATTATTTATATCTATCTGTTTTAATATGTTAGTATATAAAGACGTTTGGCATCCATACCGCAAGAAATATATATATATTTATATATGTGTCCGTGGGTGTGACAACTCTCGTAAAAATGATCCAATTTTGATGAAATTTGGTACAAACATGTAAAGCATTATTTATGACTTTAAGTTCGAAAACCAGTCAGCTCGCTCTATCCAAAGAGGTATTTTGTTGGGGGGGTTTGTACCACAAAAATTGGTTTTAGTGCTTTTTACATATCATATTTTAGTAAATCCGATTTTATTTTTCACCATTAAATTCACCTTAAAAACAATCAATTTATTGTTTTTAGCGAATTTCCCCTATAGGGAAGAAGCTATTACCGTAGGTCTCATGGTAAGACTTAAGCCTGAGACCATTATAACTTTTTGTTTTAAGGTCCCCAGATGCCAAAAACACTATTCGTTCAAATTTATATATATATATATATGTCCGTTAACACGATAACTTGAGTAAAAAACGTCCAATTTTGATGAAATTTGGCTTAAATGTCTAAAATGACATTCATGACTTTAAGTTGGAAAACCAGAAAAATCTGACCATGGGAAGGCGGGTTTATAGGGGTTTTAAATTTTCCAAAAATCATATTTTTGCTTGTCTTACCCTACAAGTTTCAAATCAATTAATTTTGGTTTTGACCAATGTTACAGAGCTTAAAAAAACAAATAATTTATTATTTTGAATTATTAACCTAGGTTAAGTGGTTGCGGAGAAAATCCAAAAAACCTACTCATAAAATCTCCCATTTTAATCTTATGGGAAAAGGTTTTTGGCTTTTCCTCAGTTTAATTTAATGTGAACTTCCCATTTGCTTTTACCAATCTGTTCAGTTCCACAAAATAATAATTTTTGTGTTTAAATTGTGATTCTACGTCCAACCGTTGCAGAGATATTTAAAGTGTTAAACACAGTACGTTGTCCAATGTTATCCTTTTGGAGAATAAATACAATTTTATATCTCGATTATTTATGAATGTATATTGATACAAATTGGTATGTGGCTTCACGTGGTACTGGTAAATTGACATTTGCACCAAAAAAAAGATTTTTTGTTGAGTATTCCCGTAGCAGCAAACCTTCGTACTAAGCCCCCATGTTATTTTTATGGAGAATAAGTAAAATGTAATGACTCCCTTAATTATGAAGATAAATTAATAAAACTTGGTATGTAGCTTCACTTGGTTGAGTTATATTGATAATTATATGAAAACCCATTTTTCTGCTCCTTGTTGCAGCAAACCTGCTTTCTCAGCCCCCATGTTATTCTTATGGAGAATAACTAGAATGTTATATAGCGCTCATGTATGAATTTTGATGAAACTTAGTATGTGGCTTCGCCTAGTTACATTCTATTTATATCTGTATAAAAATCAATTGTTTCTGTTCCTTGTTTCAGCAAACCTACGTACTCATTACCCATGTTATTCTTATCGAGAATAATTAAAATCGCTTGTATGTGAATATATTTTTATGAAACTTGGTTTGCGGCTTTATGTGGTATTAAGACATATATTATGCATTGGAAATTCGCTGAGTACACAGGTTTGCTGCGACGGGGGTATTATCATTGCTCTATGTCAATTGGTTACCGAGATATTGAAAGGGCTAAACACAGTACGTTGTTCAATGTTATTCTTAAGGAGATTAAGAAAAATTGTATATCTCGCTTATTTCTCAACTTATCATGATAAAACTTGGTATATTGCTTCATATCATTGTGGATTATTGATATTTGCACTAAAAAACCTTTTTTTGGCCTATAGTTCCCGTAGCACACTAAACCTGCGTACTCAGTCCCCATGTTATTCTTATGGAGAATAAGTAACGTGTTATCTCCCTTAATTATGAACATAAATTAATACAGTAGTGGCTTTACCTACTTGAGTTATATTTATATTTGTATAAAACCCCATTTTAGCGAATTTCTCCTATAGGGAAGAAGCTATTACCGTAGGTAGCATGGTAAGACTTAAGCCGGAGACAATGACAACTTTTTGTTTTGAGGTCCCCAGATGCCAAAAACACTATTCGTTCAAATTTATATACATGTATATATATACATGTATATATATAATATATATCTATACAAATATATATATATATATATATATATATATATATATATATGTGTGTGTGTCCGTTACCGCGATAACTTTTGAAAGAAGCGCCCTATTTTGATGAAATTTGGCAGAAATGTGAAGAGTAACATTTATGACTTTAAGTTCGAAAACCAGATCGATCGGTCTATGGGAAGGGGCTTTTATGGGGGTTTCAAACTTTCCAAAAATCCGTTTTTTGAACTTTTCACCCTAAAATTTTAAAAACACTAGATTTTGGTAATAGCCATTTTCTAGAGCTTACAAAAACAAACAATGTAGTATTTTGAATCATTAGTTTAGTGGTTGTGGAGAAAACTCAAAAAATGTGTCCATAAAATTTCCCATGTTAATCTTATGGGAATACGGTTTTTAGATTTTCCTCAGATAATTTCACTAAAATTCCACATTTCTTTCTACCAATCAGTTTAGCTCTACAAAACAATCATTTTGGCGTTTTAATTGTTGTTTTACCTCCAACCGTTGCAGTGATATTCAAAGTGCTAAACACAGTACGTTGTCCAATTTTATTCTTAAGGAGATTAAGAAAAATTGTATATCTCGCTTATTTCTCAACTTATCTTGATAAAACTTGGTATATTGCTTCATATCATTGTGGATTATTGATATTTGCACTAAAAAACCTTTTTTTGGCCTATAGTTCCCGTAGCACACTACGCTCATGGATTAGATAAGGTCTAATAATTTATTTTTGTGAAACTTGGTGAGTGGGTCTAGGTAGTAATGATACCAATATATATGCATTGGAAATTCGCTGAGTACGCAGGTTTGCTGCGACGGGGGTATTTTGGATTCCTTCCTTCAGAAAACCTGCATACTCAGCCGCCGTGTTATTATTATGGAGAATAATTCAAATGTCATATATATCGTTTGTTTATGAATGTATATTAATGAAACTTGGTATTTGGTTGTATTTGGTATTAATATACATGTATATGCATTTGAAATTCGCTGAGTACGCAGGTTTGCTGCTACAGGGGTATTTAATATTATCATTCAGATAGTTATTTAAAATTTTGAGCTATAGATAACGTCCAAGGTAGGTTCAAGGAAGAATTATGCTTATGTACATAAATAGACGAAGAGGCTTCACCTCATATTGGTTCGTTCGCTCGTTCACCCACATTTACACAGCAAACACATTTGCTGCGTTAATTTACCTTTCTCTATTGGATTCACTATAGTATTTAGACGGTGTGACGGTTCACAAATGTATGAACTATCCATATTATAAAAAGTTAGAACAATGTTTGTTGTTGTTTCAATTTCGAAGTTTAAAGACATGAAGCTTGTACGATAAAAGAGGCGTATTTTTTAACACTCAATTAATGTTTTCTAAACTTAAAACACAGCCATAGTATTTCTTTGGGCACCTCCAATTTCTTACCTAAAAGTAAATTTAAAAATTGAATTAGTTTAATGGTTGACGTACTGGTCAAGGCAACAAACTCCAAACCTTCATCGTCCCTGACATGTGTTTAAATCTCAGTCCAGGCTTGTGAATGTACTATAACGGCTCGTCCCTTGATTGGATGGATACGTTCCTCGCACAGGTCTGCTGTCTGTGTGGTCGCGCAGAGAAAGGCAACAAGAAAATAAAATACTTTTATAAGACTCCCTAATATAAAAAAACCTTAGAGAAAGTAATAAAAGTTTATAAACTAATAATATGTTTGTTCACTTTGCATAGTAGGAATAATATCAGTGAAAGCGTAGTAGGAGTAATATTCTTAAAACCATTCAGGAAACACTCAGTTAAATTAACTAATACAATATGAAATAGATTCCATAATGAACCAGGTAAAGCACTATAGTTAATGCACTTTCTATATGACGCAAACATCAGAACGATGTTACCGTTACTTAGCAAAATTGGTTCATTCTAATGAAAGTGCGTTGATATTTCAGGTACGGGTACTATAATTTAAGTATAATACCCCCGTAGCAGCAATCCTGCGTACTCAGCGAATTTCCAACAGATATGAATGTCTTAATACTACATAAAGCCACTTAACAAGTCTCATAAAAATTTATTCACAAATAAGCGATATATACAATTTTAATTATTCTCCATAAGAATAACATTAGGGCTGAGTACGCAGGTTTGCTGCAACAAGGAACACAACAAATGGATTTTTATGCTAATATCAATATAACTCAACTAGGTGAAGTCATATACCAGATTTGATTAATTTTTGTTCATAATTAAGGGAGACATGGCATTAAATTATTATCCATAAGAATTACATGGGGCTGAGTACGCAGGTTTGCTGCTACGGGTGTCTTTGGCAAAAAATATTTTTTTTGAGCAAATATCAATATACCACAACCAGATGAAGCCATATACCAAGTTTCAGTATACGTTCATAAATAAGCGAGATATAAAATGTTTCTTTTCCTCCATAAGAATAACATTAGACAACGTACTGTGTTTATCACTTTCAATATCTCGGTAACCAATTGACGTAGAGAAATGATGGAAATACCAAATTGTGTGTTTTTTTAAGCTGAATCCAATGATAAAAACTAAAATTTTATTTTTTCAAAAATTACATGTAAAAAATTCAAAAAATCCATTTTGGGGTACAAAACCCCCCCAAAATACCCCTTCAGATAGAGCGATCTGGCTGGTTTTCGAACTTAAAATTATTAATGTTGCTTTACACGTTTATACTAAATTTCATCAAAATAGGATCATTTTTACGAGAGTTATCGTGCTCACGGACATATATATATATATATATATATATATATATATATATATATATATATATATATATATATATATATATATTTATTTATTTATTTATATATATACAGTTTCGAACGAATGATGTTTTTGGGGTCTGGGGACCTCAAAATGAAAAGTTATCATGGTCCCGGGCCTAGGTCTTACCATGCCGACTACGGTAATAGCTTCTTCCCTATAGGGGAAATTCGCTAAAACGACCAATGCCTTCTACAATAAAGTTTGGCTGTACCACTGAATGTTTAAAATTATCAGTATGTTTGTCTAACTCAATTCGATTAGATTTTAACTAAATCAATTCATAATTTAATTTAAAAACAATTTAATCCTGTATGTAATCTAATAGCAATTAAATCGTACATCCAAGGCTATAAGTCACACTCTTGAAACTCCACAGTTGTCATTGTCGAGTTAATGCCATACCTTTCAAAAACTTTATTTACTTACAATTATTTGTCCCTTGAGAATTTTTACCCTAAAGAGCAATTTCCAATTCCAGATAAATTAATTTTTGTTCTGCTAAACATTGACCTATTTTACATTAAGTAAATAACAAACTATCATATATTTACATAAATAAATCACAACATTGTTGATTTCAAACTATGTAAATACTTTTTTGTCTACTGATTACTTAGAAGCCGAAAGAAAATATTAATACAAATCAGTGCCCATGCTTGAATAATATGGTGAATTACCCTTATTTAATTAAATCTAATAACATACAAATCATTTCATGCGTATACAATATTAAAGATTTGATACATTTGGAAAAATGCAATTTAATTTACATGTTGAATGTAACATACCAACAGAACATCTAATTCTTCATTATGGTTTTAAATGTGAAATAATCCTGTCATAGCAAACCTGCGTACCCAGCAAATTTCCAATACCTATGTATGTCTTAATAGTGCATAAATCCGCTTACCAAGTTTCTTTAGTATGTACTAATACTAATGAATAAGCAATATACTAGGAGTACGCTCTTATATCGCGTATAAGGATTGAGCTCACAGTTAAAAAAAAAAGTTTCAATTGACAATATACCTCATGGGCCCTCCATTATAACTGCAGCTTGACATACAAATCCAGAACATGACAAACAATGAGGCCTGAAATCTGTCAATCAGTCAGACAAAGTGCATATGAAGTAGTTATTCACCCCTCAGTCTCACTGAGGGCTGTATCATGTAGGCCCTCAAAATATTAGCTGAAGATTTTGATAAAATATAATATGTTGGCGGAAATAAAGGTCCCCAATCAGTGAGAGCACGTGGTTTAAAAGTAGTTAAGTTTATTTACACTTTGGTTCCACTGGAGGACCCATCATGAAAATCTAACCCAGAGGTTTTAATGTAACACATTAACCTTACTGGGGGGAGGGGGGCAGTGCCCCCAGGCCTCTCATTGTTATTGTAGCTTGATACGTTGTTCAAATACATAGGTAACCTATAAATGCAGAACTTAAAAAACAATAAGGCTTAAATCATTCAATTTGTTTTTAAGAAGAATAAATTGCCTCATTTCAAAAAGAAAGGAAAAGTATTATCTTATGTTAAATATAATCTAGGAAGAAATTAAAACTCTTTGACCCACTTCTTAGAATCAACGAGTCATTGTGTCAAGGTCCAAGATTTTGTATACATCTTAATATATAAATACCCCCGTAGCAGCAAACCTGCGTACTCAGCAAATTTCCAATGCATATATATGTATCTTAATGCCACATGAAGCCACATATCAAGTTTAATCAATATACATTCAAAAATAAACGATTTATGACATTTTAATTATTCTCCATAAGAATAACATGGCGGCTGAGTGTGCAGGTTTGCTGAAGCAAGGAACTCCAAAAATGGGGTTTTATACAAATATCAATATAACTCAAGTAGGTAAAGCCACATACCGGTACCAAATGTGAATAATTTATGTAATTAAGGGAGATAACATTTTACTTATTCTCCATAAGAATAACATGGGACTGAGTACACAGGTTTGCTGCTACGGGAACTATTGGCCGAAAATGGTTTTTAGTGCAAATATCAATAGACCACAACGATATGAAGTAATATACCAAGTTTCATCAGCAAAAGTATATAAATAAGCGAGATATACAATTTATCTTATTCTCCGTAAGAATAACATTGGACAACATATTGGGTTTAGCACTTTCGATATCTCTGTAACCATTTGACGTAGAGCAATGATAAAAAAACTAAATTGTGCGTCTTTCTAAGCTGATACCAATGGGAAAAACTAAAATTTGACTTTTTCAACAATTATATGTAAAAAGCTCAAAAAACCCACTTTTGGGATAAAAAATCCCCCCCAAAATACCTCTTCGGATAGGTCGATCCGTCCGGTTTTCGAACTTAGTCATAAATGCTGCTTTACACGTTTATACCAAATTTTGTCAAAATCGGATTTTACGACAGTCATCGTGCTCACGGAGACACACACACACACACACACACACACATATATACATATATATATATATATATATATATATATATAAAGTTTTTGAACGAATGGTGTTTTTGGCATCTGGGGACCTCAAAATGAAAAGTTATCATGGTCATGGGCCTAGGTCTTGCCATGCCGACTACGGTAATAGCTTCTTCCCTATATGGGAAATTCGCTCAAATGGATCCCTATTTCCCTTGGTCACGCCATTACTTGAGAATTAGTGGACCAAATTGAATAATTATTTCTTGTTGAGTTTGTTTATATCAGGACAAGGTTCTTATAAAAGACAATTTGTAATCCGACCTAAGAGCTCTGCCCCACAGGCCTTCAAAGTTCCTATTGATTTGATCTAAGTTAGTTAGTTACACCAAGCAGCTGAAAACATACTTGAAAGGCATACACATATGTTGATTACAGAAATAAAAAGCTACTTGAATGGAAACTCTCATTTTGGAAATAAAAAGAGTACTTGAATGGCAACTCAAACTCTTTTTTTTATATTCAAGTGAGCATAGCGCATGAGCTAATCCGGGAAGCGAGTGAGCGGAGCGAACATGCTTATCTTGAAAATGAATGAGTATTTGAAATAAAACAAATCCAATGACATTAGGACAGGACTGTTGGGCCAGCTAGTTATATATATTAATGATTACAGACGCTGTGTAGCATTTAAGTATCCAAAAACATTATGATCACATCCTTTTTAAGTAACGGTGTATTATAATCCCACTTATGTTTTATATTATTGACTATCCAGGGTTTAAGCTGCGGTCGCATTTGTCGCAAAATGCGACATGCACCACGAAAATGCGACAATATTTGGGCAGGCTGTCGCTTTTTTGCTACAAAGAAAAGTATAAGAAATTGTTTTAAATTTTATTGCAGAAAATCTGGTTTTAACAATACAAATTGCATTAAAAGTCCATGATCACGATCCACAACCAAAAAGATTAGAAGAGTAGTTGGGATGTTGTAGAGGCTTAATGTTGCGTTGGTTGCACTAAGTCACTTTACCGATCGCCTCTGAGCGAGTGGTAGAGGAGACGAGCCTACATTACATAAACAGTGTCTGTCGATTTCAACTGCGTACCTTGTAAACAGAACGGGCGAGTTACTGAGAACGGGCGAGTTACTGATATGACAGTTGTAGTGACAGTAGCTAACCCCCTAGCAGACGTCATGCGCTGTGACTCAAGTTTGGCGCGCACTCTGTAGTAGCCGAGTCTAGCCGAGCGAATCGGCGAATGCGAGAATGTCGAGGGCTAGTTCGCCACCGAAGGGATGATTGCGCTCGCCTCGCAATCACACCGATTCTTGTCGGTTTTTGTGACCGAGTCAAAGGAGACGAGCGGCAGGTCCTCCATACTTAGTGCCGCTCGCGGTCTCGACTCGCTGCAGAATGTGGGCGGTTACACGAGCACGAGTCGCTCGAAATCGCAATGATCGGGCCAAAGTGTTGAGGTACTTTAGCGAAAACAGACAACTCAAAATCGCTGATGCGCAAATGCGATCGCGATATGCTTTGAGGTTATGTTTCAGGTAATGTTCGGGGTGTGTGAGTTTTAGTTGTTCTGGTGCCATATTAGGCCTATTCTATTAGAATGTTTAGTATATTTCCATTACCGACTTTAATGGTTAAAATGGATAAGATAAGTTTCCAAGAAAAGTAGACTCTGCTGAATTATATATTATTAAAATGTTAAACCTTAAAACAAATACAAGCAAAAACAACTTAAGACCAAAAAATAGTATAATGACACGCGATAAAAATGCGAAAAGGAAAATATTTTTGCTACAAGTCTCTAAGAGCTTGTAGCATTTTTGCTCAAAGAATTTTTATCCCAGCTGAATCCCTGTGACTATCTCAAGTTTAAGTTATGCAAAATTTCTTTGCAGTACAAAATAATACGGGGACTTCTGCTTGAAACAATAATTATTTGTGTATTAAGGGAGTAAAGTACAACTTTGTTCCCAAAGGGAAATTGTTGGCGCCCGACGCCGTAGGCCAGGGCGATAAATTTACACACAACATTTTTCCCAAACCTCAAAAGCCACAAGTATTGATAAGTATTCACATTCACAATCGCTTTCCATTTTGGTTGCGTAATGCGTAATAACTAAACTCGGAACGTTAATTGCAGCTGGAGCAAAATATCAATCAGCTGATCCGATTCCCTTATAGCCGAAGCATTAATGATTGCAGCGAAATGTCAGCTGATTCTGTTCCGGGAGACAAAGTAGCACTATACTCCTTCAATACAAGGAGTAAAATTTGACTTTACTAAGTAGGTGGGGGGAAACAAAATGTATTATACAAGATAGGAACGACGTTTCCTTCCATTTTTAAAATGTATTGTATTAGTTCACACATACGCCAAAAGTAAGGGAAAACTTAGTAAACAAATTTCTGAATCAGCCTGGAAGGACAAGTCCTGCACAGTCCATTAACATATATATAATTCCAATTTCTGGTAAATAGTTCAACTAAATTTGATCAAAATGTTAAACAGGAGCATCTCTTTTACTTGTTAAACATTAAAAGTAATTTTTCACAGAGAAAAACATGTTTTCTGGAAATCTCTGTAGGACAGGAGCTTCAATTTCAGATCAAAACTGTTTAAATCGGTCCTTTAGTTTTTGTTAGTGTATTTACAAAAGGAATGTTGTTGATATTTGAACATGTGCTCTTATGAGAGCTAAAATAAAAATAAATTTATCATTAGAAACAACACATCTAAACTAAACAAAGATATTGATGACATTAGTGTATGTCAAAACCTATTATAAGTTATATAGGTTAAGCTATTATAACCTATATAAGTATTATATTTAATAGATTTTGCTAGTAATGTACCGTAAGAGATATATTGAATGTTGAACAATATTTGTTATGGGAATAATAAACGCAAACATTGTGCGTTAAAAACACATAAAAAAAGAAATGTAATTATGACAAACTGCAGGCCAAAACCTTTAATTTAATACTAAAACAGTTAAAATTAGCACAGTAGTTTTTGCTAATAGATTTACGTAAAGAATTTAAAAAAAAAAAATGTTAATCGGACTGTTTCGGGAGCTAAAAGTATTTTGTATTAAGAAAAATCTATACTTATAATGTAATGGTTGTGCATCTGCGTGTATGTCCCAGGGGATTTTGAAAACGCCAACTCAAAACTGCTCCGGACCATAATGTTGTAGATGATCAACAAATTGCAGATAGGTACTTTTTTGTTTTTCCTCAAGACCTTAGGACTCTGCCCCAGTGGCATAAAAAGCCGCCATGTTATTCTTATTGAGAAAATGTTTTGTTCTAACGGCTCCTCAAACTTGCTCAAACCGTAACACATTGTTGGAGGGACTAAAAGACTGGATATTCTTATCAGTGCTTAGTGTGATTTCTATAAATCCCTTACAATGGTTGTTCCCGGCAAAACATGTTTAAGATGAAAAACGTGATTAGTGGAATCAACATTTGTTAGCTGGACAAATTATAAGACAATATCTTTTGAGATCGAATTATAACTGAAATCTAAAAAACCGAAACCAGGGTAGACTTTCATAAGTGGAACGATATAAAAAACCGAATGAAATTGTTCCATAGGGTATAGCGATTATTTAGGTTATTCGGTTATGGTTACAGTTAGGCCTATTAAGGTTTTGGTTATTTAGTTTCAGTTAGGCCTACCGTAAAACAGGCTTGACCCGGACACTTTTTTACTATTTTTAGGTTATAGTGCCTTCCCATTAACATGTCACCATAAAAACCAGACCATTTTAAAGTGTGTGTACTATTTACAATATCCATTTACCTTTAGCCTAACTTATATATTATTATGTTGGATGTTATTATAACAAAAATAAATACCCCTGTAGCAGCCAACCTGCGTACTCAGAGAATTTCCAATGCATATATATATATATATATATGTACCTTAATACCACATAAAGCCAAATACCAAGTTTCAGCAATATACATTTTTAAATAAACGATTTATGACATTTTAATTATTCTCCATAAGAATAACATGGCGGCTGAGTATGCAGGGTTGCTGAAGCAAGTAACACAAAAATGGGGTTTTATACAAATATCAATATAACTCAAGAAGGTAAAGCCACATACCAAATTTTATTAATTTATGTTCATAATTAAGGGAGATAACACGTTACTTATTCTCCATAAGAATAACATGGAAGCTGAGTATGTAGGTTTGCTGCTACGGGAACTATCAGCCGAAAAATGTTTCTTAGTGCAAATATCAATATACCACAACGATATGAAGCAATATACCAAGTTTCATCAGGAAAGTTAATAAATAAGCGAGAAATACAATTTTTCTTATTCTCCATAAGAATAAAATCGGATAGCGTACTGTCTTTAGCACTTTCAATATCTCTGTAACCATTAGACGTAGAGCAATGATAAAAACACCAAATTGTGCGTATTTTTAAGCTGATTAAAATGGGAAAAACTAAAATTTGACTTTTTCAATGATTATTTGTAAAAAACTAAAAAAACTTATTTTTAGGTTCCAACCCCCCCCCCAAAAAAAAATACCCCTTCGGATAGGTCGATCTGTCTGGTTTTTGAACTTAAAGTCATAAATGCTGCTTTAAACAATTATACCAAATTTTGTCAAAAATCGTACTATTTTTACGAGAGTTATCGTGCTCATGGACAAATATATATAGGTATTTACAGTTTTGAACGAATGGTGTTTTTTGGCATCTGGGGACCTCAAAATGAAAAGTTAATCATGGTCCTGGGCCTAGGTCTTACCATGCCGACTACAGTAATAGCTTCTTCCCTATAGGAGAAATTCGCTAATCCCTAAAGGGTAAATTCGCAAAAAATAAATAAAAGTGTCCGGCAAAAAAATCAACATCTTATAAAATATAGACAAAACAGCTAGGATAAACCGAAAAATACCTGAAACTCATTCCATTGTAATATTAAAATAAAATTACAGCCACAGTATAGTCCCGACACAGACTTGCTTGCTACGTTGAGAAATACACTCGCTATTGGCTAAATACAACGGCTAATTCATGTACTTCAGAACTTGCCATTAAATTAAAACATGTTGGCAATATTGGCAAAATATGTACGTACCACTAACTGCTTAAAGTACGTTGTATTCAGCTGTTCAATTGTTAATCATCAGAAGTTCACATTTCTGATCCCATTCATGGCCACGACGCCTCTACCTTCCACAAAAAAAACCCTCAAGTGCGAGGCCTTTGTGCGTCTGCACCTGTCGCACCACCCTAAAGACGGCACTGGGTGCTTATCACGGGTAGACTTTCATAAGCGGAACAATATAAATAACCAAATGAAATTGTTTGATACAGTATATGGATTAGTTTGATATTTTTATCGATTGCAAAATATTTTATCGTTTGTATCTTGGTTATTACACATCATGTTTGGTTTGTTTTTCAACTAACATTTGCTATCCAGACAAATTCCAAGATACCTAAACTGAAACATAACATAACCGAAACCTAAAGAACCGAATAACCTACATAGGCCCCTTATCGAAATACTGTATCGAACAATTTCATTCGGTTGTCATATCGTTCCGCTTATGAAAGTCTACCCCTTATCACATTAAGTAGATACCTTGAGTTAGGTAAGGCATTTACAGAAAGGCTAAAATTAAAATATGATGATTGACCAACTTGGGATGGTTGAGAAACAACAAAAGCGATGGCCTACCTAAATTAGCCTAATGAAAGGTAAATAGTCAAAGGATACTGTTTGTTATGGTGATTAAAACTTTGTACACAATATTTCAAGTTTATTAATAACAAAAAAAGTTAGTTTTTAGTCCCACCTTGTGTTATAATCATCCATGTTATGGCTACAACTATAGGCTAATATACAAAACCTGAGTATTATTCGAACACAAACTATCTGCAAAAGAACACAGGTACAAAACCACCAAGATTTATGGTTGTTTTTTAGTAGTGCTGAATAATGTTGGCATTCTCGCTGATGACACTTTTTATCGTATTAAATCCAACTTGAACCACAGTGCTTCACATAAGTTATGTGAATAGTTTCTTATCTGGGCTCCTCTAACCTAAACGCAAACATCAAACGGCGATTGCGAACAAAACAAAATGACAGCAGCTGAGCTGATGTATTTTGACAGTTCTCCAACAACACGGTACCACAAAGCTCAAAATATGTACTGAAAGAATGTTCAATAAAAAAACTGATAATTATTAAAATGTAATAATAATTCGCCAATTATAGTTTATTTAAAGCATTAAACCGTAAAAACGTTATCCTAAAAATTTCATGACAATCCATCAAACCGTTAAAATGTAGATAGCGTCACACTACTTCGAATTCCAAACTGAGTATAAGGATTTCGTTTCTCTCAATCCAATGAACATTTAATTATTCTCCATAATAATATATGGGGCCTGAGTACGCAGGTTTGCTGAAACAAGGAAAAAAGAAATGGGTAGTTATGCAAATATCAATGGAACTCAACTAGGTGAAACCACATAACAAGTTTTATTAATAAACATTCATAAATAAGGGATGTATCTCATTTTAATTATTCACCATAAGAATAAAATGGTAGCTGAGTACGCAGGTGTGCTGTAACAAGGATAAAAAATTATTTTTTCTGTAAATAGTAATAGCACTCAACTAGGTTGAAGCCACATACCAAGTTTTATTCATTTATCTTAATAAATAAGGGGGGCATGATATTTTACTTTATCTCCATAAGAATAACATGGGTGCTGAGTAATCACCTTAGCTGCAACAGGAAATATCGGAAAACCTTTTTGTGTAAATAACAATAGACACAACCAGATGAAGCTATATACCAAGTTTCGTTGGCATAAGTTCATTAATAAGCGAGATATAAAATAGTTCTTATTCTCTATGAGGGTAACATTGGACAATGTACTGTGTTTAGCACTTTCAATATCTCTGGAACCAATTGATGTAGCGCAATGATTACAAAATTTATGATGGCCTAGCGCCGAAACGTGTTCATCACAAACAAACTTGGGTTGACGACGTAAGTAAAATAACAACTAGTAATGATCAAAACAAATAATCTTGTATTTTTTCAGCTAAATCCAATGGTGAAAACTAAAATTTAACTTTACCAAAAATGAAATGTAAAAATCCGTTTTTGGGGTACAAAAGCCCACCAAAATACGCCTTCGGATAAGTTGATTTGACTGGTTTTTGCACCTAAAGTCATAAATGTTGATTTACACGTTTGTGCCAAATTCCATCAAAATCTGACCATTTACGAGGGTTATCGTGCTCACGGGCACATGTATCTACAGTATTGAACGAATAGTTTTTTTTTTGCATCTGGGACCTCAAAACAAAAAGTTATCATGGTCCCGTGCCTAGGTCTCCCCATGCCTATAGTAATAGCTTCTTCCCTACAAGGAAAATTCGTTAAAGGAAATTTAATTTTAACTGACTAATAATCCAGGATAAATAGGCACTGACCCGGAAATTTTAATTAACAATCTGAAATTTTGTGAAGATTTTCAAAAAAACATTTTATAAAACATATTCCAAATTCCCCAAATATCTCACTTGTGGAAAATCCGCCATCATGGATTTTTTACCCCAAAAATATTTTTTTTTTAGTTTTTCACATATAATATTTAAGAAAATAAAATTTTACTTTTAACCATTGAATTTAGCTTAAAAAACAGTTTGGTGTTGTGATCAATGCTCTACGTTAATTAATTACAAAGATATTTAAAGTGCTAAACACAGTACCTTGCCCATGTTATTCTTATAGAGAAAAAGAACAATTTTATATATCACTTATTTATAAACGTATACTGACAAAAGTTGGTATATGGCTTCATCTGGTGGTCGTCCATTGACATTAGCACACACACACACACAACAAATTCTGTCGGTGGTTCCCGTAGTATCAAACCTGCGTTCTCTGATCCAATATTATTCTTATGGAGGATAAGTAAAATGTTATGCCTCTCTTAATTATGACCATATATGAATAAAACTTGGTATTCAGCTTCATCCAGTTGGTATTGGTATTTGCATAAAAAAAACTTAAATTTGTTGTTCCTTGTTTCAGCAAACCTGCGTACTTATCCCCCATGTTATTTTCTAATAAGCTTATTGCCTGATTATGAGCTTTTTACCAAGTTAAATGAAAATACCACCGTCGCAGCAAACCTATGGACTCAGCGAATTTTCAGTATATACATATATATATATATACCGTATACATCCTCTTACTTAGATATATATTCACTGGATGTATATTAACAAATAAGCGGTATATACAAGTTTAATCATTCTCCTTAAGAATAACCTGGGGGCTGAGAACGCAAGTTTTCTGCTGCGGGAACCATCGGCAGAAAATTATTTATCTGTGCATATATCACTAGACCAAAACGAGATGAAGCCATATACCAAATTCCGTTCATAAATAAGTGAGATATACAATTCTTCTTTTTCTCCATAAGAATAACATTGGCCAATATCTCTATAACCAACTGACGTAGAGCAAGGATCAAAACACAAATTTTGTTTAAGCCGAAGGCAATGGTACCAACTAAAATTTTATTTCTTAAAACATTTTATGTAAAAAAACACAAAATCCCATTTTTGGTGTTCACGATCCAAGAAGGCGGAATTTCCCCAAGTGGGAAATTTTGGAAATTTGGATATGTTTTATTAAATGGTATTTTGAACATCTCCACCAAATTTCAGCTTGTTATTTAACATTTCCAGGTTAAGTCATATTTTTGTTAAAATGCTACGGATTATAAGTATTGTCGTACTATTAAACATCGTTTGTTTAGTCTTTTATGTATTTTATTTTTCTATCATTAGGCTATATTTAGTTTTGTAAGGTTTATTGTTAATAAAATGCTTCATGGACGATTTGCCTAGTTAAAATGCATTTTAAGAAGAATTTTTTAAATCACATGCACATTGGCGACTGATATTTCATAACAACTATTTTTTTAAAAATAACATCGACTTGTAAATTCACAAAACAATACTAATTAATTTCTTCTTATATTATCTTATCGAACTAACAAGTTTAAACATAGAAGGCACAAGAGCGACCAAGCCCATGACTGAGTGGTCCAATAATGCATTTGTATTTCCAATACAAAGGCAGACCGATCATCAACAGCCGTATATATAACAATGTTATCCATTCTGTAGTCCTGGTACATTGTCCAGAGAATATCATTGTTCTCAACATTTCGTCGTATCTTCGTCCCTGGAGGTTTATCTAATCGTCGTTGGCAGTTCCTTTTGTCAAAGTTATATTCAGTTACTGTAATTCAGATATCTGGTAGGTAATCCTAAAGTATTGAGGTTCTGGAATATTTTACACACGTCGCGTCGCATATACTCTAAATGGTGGGTACGACATGTTGAGCAACATTAAAGATCTTTATTAAAATGTCTGTCAGCACAAATGTATTGAGAAACGCGTAGAGTGTTTTTCAAAACATTAACTGAGCAAGGATTTAAATTTTACTTCGATACTCATTGCATGATGTAGTAACAAAAGTATCTCAAAGTCTCCTTAGTTTTTAATTGTTTAAGGATTGTTTTTATTAAAATTCCTGCTTTTTGTTCACTCACATCCTAAAGTTAAAACTTTACCGAGTTTGATGAATATTTGTTTTATTTGAAAGATAATTTCAAGTTCTAAGTCACTGTGAAGCTAGATTTTCGATTTAGGCCCCAGAGCTATGCCCCACGGTACTTAAAAATTCCCATGTTATTCATATGGAGGAGAGTTTTATTTGGTTTATGTCACGTGTGTTTTTTCTTAATTCAATAAACATAAGGATAATATTCGCAAGTCTTTGTGGGGAGCAGCTCTTTCTTTTTAACTAACGTTCTTGTAGTTTTAGTTTTTCTATTGGTTAACAATAACATTATAAGTGAAAGTCGTGTTGTCATACATATAGATGTAGGTTTTATAACGATACAATCTTGATTATATGATTTAATTTATATTTATATTTGAGAAGCAATATTACTTTCTTAGTCCATATATTAGTCACAATATAAGCCTGTGCCGGTCTTCAAATTTGGATAACAATAATTTCTGAGCGTATCTAGGAAGTGGTTAACGGAATGAGGAGTTTACATATAATAAAAGCCAAAACCACTACACTTTATTGTGTATGTATATTCTGTAAGATAATCGTAATTATTGTAAAGTATAGTTTATTTATATTTTAGTTTTCCCAACTTTCTTGTTAACTGTAATACCAAGTAATAGACCCAACTACAGTTCATTTCCCAAAAGTGCAGTACAGAAACTCAGATGTTTCAGGAGTTTCCCAGCTTCGTTGGTCCCTAGCCACATAATCGCCGCTAACTTTGTAAACGCTGTATCGCTCTGTTACAACACTAAATCGACTCCCCTCAGGGAGAACATAATTTAATAACTTAATTCCTAGAGTGGTAATAAAACTGGATACCATTAATTATAATATTGCTTCCTAGTATCAGTATCTCTTTCACGTCAAACTTCTTGTAGCTCCTAGAGAGTTATCAGTACTTGTGAGGAGTCCAGGCAGTTAAGGTTGGACAACGTCCCACCGGAAGTGAAATTAAATGTTCTTAAGCATACTACTCGTGTGCTTATAGTTTGTTAAGAAGTTGTGAGGTATGCGGTCGTAGTTTATCTGTAAGGTAGATACTAATACAATAGATAATAATCGATAGTCATTTATCGCTTTTAGTCGCATTTGTTTACATATTAATTATATCAAATAGTTTGTATCGTCATATTTTACTGATCAAATATGAGACTGATGTTTTAGTGTTAAACGTGTCTATACAGAGAAGAAACAATCAGATAATAATAAGTAGCTACTGATGAGGCACGAAATAGGTGGCTGGTGTCAGAGAATGTAATACTGGGTTAAGTTTGATAGGTTAGATATGTTTCTTTTTAGACGCAAGAAGAATATCAAAACAGGAATCCCCTATTGTACTACTTATGTGTTATCTCTTTCGTAGACGTTCATAAGTCGTAAGAAGGTAACCTTTGATTACTATATTTATAGGATCCCCTTCATGTTTATTTGAATTATTTCAACCTTTATAAATACTGATTGGTTAGAATTATTTTGAACTTCATCGGTAAAACTTACAATTCCTGGAATTTTGGTCTGAAACTGAAAAAGTCGAAATAGGATAACACAAAAACTTAATGTGATTTATGTTTTAACGGCGATGGCTAGTGTATGATATTATTTGACAGCGAACTAGCCCGTTGTAAAAGTAACACTATTATTGTATTGTATCGAGTCAACTTACATCAGTTTTGCATAAAAAAATACCGTCATATTTTTCACTAACATGGATTTGGGGCCTATAAGATGGTTAAACTAAATGTGCCTAATAACCATTTTAAAATGATTGGTTCTGAATACACTATACCTATATTCAATCGTAAGTTGCACCGGGTATATTTAATGCTCAAAAAGATTAGACTTATAACTTAACTTAAATTTCATATACCATGTTTCATACCACGCATGTACATTCACGGGTTTAAATTATTTTTGACTTGCTATTGGGTCTAGGATTTTGAAGAAATATCATGATTCATGAAATAAACAATATCGGAGTATACATTCGTTCCAAACTACATAACGTCCAGTTACAGCTTCGATAGTATAAAATTATCAAATAGAATTCCAAATAATTGCTATCATCATTCAAGAACAGAGAATAAAGAATTTATGTATTCAGGCCATTTCAGTTTGTTTTAACACGTTATTAATGTGATAACCTCTGCACGCAGATTTATTCTATCTAAAATTACTTAGAGAATCTTGCCAAAGATTGTGAATGAATGCTATGTAAAGCCATTTGTTTAACTACTCAATGATATTTGATCGTCATACTTGGAACATGATATCGTTCAAGGGTCTCGTGGTGATATCTCAATGAAGTGTAATTCATCCTCAGAATGATTTCTCATGGGACGTGATATCGCCGTCACCAATGTCACGACGGTCTTGGATGATCCGGTATAGACAGTCAGCAAGCCACTCAAACTGCCCTTTTCCATAATTTATTTAAAGTCAAACATGTATGATTTCTTGAATAAAGACTTTACACCCACTTTTGAATTTAAGACATTTGATAACGCTTATTACAAAGGAATATTACTGAAAATAAATTATTATATTATTCATATAAACTCTTTTTAAATTGTAAACTGCATGATAATGAATTAGTGGATCAAAAACATGCAGTATTGTACTTTCATAAACGTATCTCGCATTAGTAACGTTTAGGTTACTACCATTAATCATTGTTACTGAATTGTTTTTGATTACAGGGAATAAATATTTAATAAATATCCATTTTGTGATTTAATCAAGTGATAAAGTAAAATTACACACTTCTTAAGCATAAACATTGAGCTTGGTAAGATATAGAGCAAATATGTAACTTCACTCCATCTCATCAGCAGCCCTAATAACGCAATATATTTTCAAGAATAAAACCAAATTTCTACCAAAATTTAACATAATCGAAATTATTACGTACTTTAACTATAACTACAAAGATCCTCGTTGAATTCAAACCTGAGACGTTTCCTGTAGGAACAACACGGCATCATTAATTGTAAGCAGTATTACTTATTTATTATTTCAAACTTAGAACTACCAATGTTGGAACAGATGATAAAAAATAGAGACTAATAAATACATTTTAAATTTAATAAACTTCAGAAAAAACTATTGGAAAACTATTTTTCCAACTATTAATTGTCTATATTATAAGTGATAAAACAAATTACTGTTATCAATCTTAATAAACTATCACGATTGAGAGGCAGTACTATTTTATTATGGTTTCTGTTTAAGGTTGCATTCCGTTTACTCATTTTAAGTTATAAACTCAAAATGACAAAGTACTGAGACAGTGTGTGAGGAGACTGACTCTTAGCAAATGTTTAAATTATGCTTTAACAGGACATTTTGCCCTTTTTATATCAGATTTTTTAAAATCGTTTTCCCTTTCCCTTACTACCAATTGCAAAAGAGATTTTTTACAGATGGATGGACAAAGTGTGGGCGAATTTAACGATCGCTAAGAGCACTAATAAAATAGTTGGTTCAACAATGTTAAGGGGGTGACTTTTGTTAGTTATTTTATTAGAGTATTGAGTACGCAATACTAATCTGTTTATATAAAATTTCCCATAGTTTGTTTTTATCACGATTGTATACATTCAAAAACTCTCTCTACCATGCAATAACCTAAAAGCTTACGTCAGTTAATTTTTCCTTAGTTCTCGAAAAATGTGGTTATAAATATCAGGCTTACTGTCTTAGAGAATGGTGATATATACTAGTAAATATTATTAAAAATGTTTAGTCCACACTGCTCTTTTTAAAAGTTCATCGACTGGTAAAACAAATGTCAATCCCAAAGTATGTATCCATCTGATTAATTTCATAGTTACAAAACTGCTCTTGATTTACTAATTGAAATACAACAAAATTTCGTAAAAATAATCCACGATCCAGTACTATTCAACCGTCACAACAAATTCAAAGTGATGAAGGTAACGGAGGAAGTATTCTTAAAGCTCTAAGTCGTAGAGTTGAAAAAGGGGCAATTTCAAATATCAACTTCAATTCACGTTTTAAACAACTTGAGACTTGCTTGTATTGAAACTTGAAACATTACTTTAATCCAGTAATCAAGTAGTATCAGCGAGTCTCAAAAGTTGACTAAACTTCACAGACTTGTTATATGAACTATTTCCAACAAAAAATGTCATGTATGTTCATATCGTATTCTTCATAGTTTACGAGCAATTGAAGTTTTTAATATTTTGTATAATACATGTATTGCAATATCATAAACCGATATCAGGCAAGAAAATATGCACGTAGGACCATACAACCTTTACAGCGTATACAAATAAATAGTAATTATAAATAAATGCAATTCTTAGAAGTTCAATGAAATAAACACTAAAAATTAACGCAATTTAGTTTTAATTTATATATTTCTTTACTTAAAGTTAATGGCTAATTTCAGCGTATTAATTTATACAAATTAGCTAATACTGAAATAAAGGAAATTAATGTTTTAATATCTTAACACTATTATTATGCACAATAAATGGAAAGTTGTTAAGATATAGCATCACTCTCTAAGGCAGAAACTGTAGATGGAAAACCCGTTTTAAGGTAAAAAGTTCTAAATGTAAAATTTAAATTAAAATTGCGATAATTTTTTTATTTGATTAAATTTTAAAAACTACATTTTTGTATAATAACTGTTTACTTGTAAAAGTGTAATATTGTAATCCTTTTACTTGCGTATCGTATTGCCTAAACATAATTTATGAGATTGCAATTCATAGATTGGAAAAATTTGATCAACATCAATAGCTCGTAAACTATAAAGAATATGATAAACTCATATATGACTTTTTCTTTTAATAGTCCATATAACAAGGCTGTGAAGTTTGGTCATCGACTTTTGAAACACCCTGTATACAAATAAATGTACAATCTTCCTTCAACCACAGTCAAAGGTAAATAGCTTATGTAAAAAAATAAATAAAAAACATTAATTTAACCATTTTCAAATAAAACCGCTGTAAGAGCTTAATGCCAAAAATTATAGTCTTATTCTAGTATTATTAGGATATGATTGTGTAATTACGTTTTATAATATTTTTTAGATTGATATGTTACTGTACCAATAAATATTAGCTATTTAAATTTCCAAGATGAATTATTATTTGTGAAGACAGATCTTTTTGATCTTGAAGTTTTAAGTCTCACTAAAACACTAAAATTCTTAAAGTATCGACATTAAATTCGGACAAACCGTGTATCTTAAGCTATCGAATTATTTTTTTATAGTAATAATTGAGCTGAATGAGTTGGTTTCAATAAAGTGGAGAGTGTGGTAATTTATTTTATTGGAGTTTTAGTTGTTGACTCTTCTCAGACAGTTAATGTATCTAACTTAAAAAATCAATTGTATTCATCAAAACTGTTAACATTTCTTTAACGCCTCTCTTAGTAAAAAAATAAAAACAAAAAATTTAAAAAACTAAAAATAGCAACTAAAAATCTAGAAATTAAAATGAATTAGAGTGATTTAGCAACAAATTTCAGTTGATGTAGTGTACATGTATCTGAAAGTTGCAGCAAACTGCATTTTTCACATGAGTGCTGTAGACAAAACATATGCCATACAACATTTTCTTTCACGTATTGTTTGCTAACTTTGTGATGTGACCAAGATCACAGATTATATAAATTGATAATTGGTTTCACATTATTTACAGTATTTAATATTTGCTTACGTCCCATTCGTAACCTTCTCTAACAATGGAAAAAGCTTTTTCGTCATACTCATTCAAAAAAGCTGTTTTCAACACTTGGGTTGAGATGCTAAAAATGTTCTTTTTATTTCCTGGATAAAAACTAATTCGTTTGTTGATATGTCGTTTCGTCTTAGGAAAAAAACATTACCTGATGGGACATTTGATCCAGGTCGAATTATTCAATATGTAACAAATGAAAAATTGTAGCAGATGTTTGCTTAAAGAAACAAGATCAAGATAGAAGCATTGATTATACATCCTACGGAATTATATTTATATTTTATATTTTATTTTATATTTATATTTTATATTTATATTTATACATTATATTTATACGAATAATTGATTATACATCGGTTGATCCGTTCCAGATTTAATATAAAGGTTCAAACTAGAGGGCACATATTTTTCCCTCAGTCAGCTAATTCCTCGGCTCGGCTGTCAAGGTAGCACTACCCGCGCTAGTCGCCACGGAGCACAATCGTCTCTAAATGGAGGGGTGGAAGAGGGGACGGTAGTTGATGGATTCGCAGCTTGGAGCGCTACGGTACGGTAGCTGACGACGCTCCAACTCGGCGCGTTTCAAACGTCAGCCGATAGAATGCGCCAAAGGAGGTCGCCAAGGTCGGCTTCATAAAGCAGCATTACTAACGTAATCTATTCCGTAGGATGTATAAACAATGATAGAAGCAAACTTTTAATTGAAAAATTGAGTTTTTATGAAATCGTAATCTTAATATTTGTTGCTGCATGATAAAAACATAATTCGTCACTAGGACCAAAATATATATTTTATATCCTCGTCCATTAAAGTTTAGATAGGATCGAAAAGGATCACTTTTGGTCCTGGGGAAGTAATATAGTAATTATTTTAATGTGTGGTTAACGTCACCGTCTTGCCCGCGTTTTCTAAAAAAGAGAAACTCAGCTCGATTCCATAGTTCCTCGAAGGACCAAGGTAAAAACCTTTATCATTTGATTTTTTGAGCTTTTTTTTTTAGTTTGTTTGTATTTTTTTACAACATGCTCTATAATAAATTACATTTATTCAGTACCACTTAATATGTACACAAATTTAAAATTGAATGTATTACTGTTTTGGAGTTGCTAAATAATAATTATAAATAATTAAAATAATTATATACAGCAATTGCTACAAAGATTTAATAATTACCACTTGTGTAAGAAACAAAAAAATATGCTTGATTTGTTTTACAAAGTGTTTGATTTTCTGACCAAAAATAACCCTATAATCAAGTATCTTATTCATAATAGTTTTATATTTTGTGTATTTATTTAAATGAAATATAAACGGCTTACAGTGAATGAATTCCAACTGTAGGAATAAAATTATCAAGGAAACCACAAATAGATATACAATAATTCCTAAAGTGCAAGCACGTAATATTCGTTAGTACTAACTGAGGAATATATAAGTTCATTATTAGTGAATTTCATATGGAAAGCGAACTATTAGCATGACCCACACGGTGAAACCTAAGCCCAGGACTCCATAGAAGTTCTTAACGTGACCCCCTGAACACGTTTTGGAGGATCGTTCAAAATGCACTCTAGTGGTCGCATTTTGTTTGGCAGGGACGTTCCTTTCTATAATCAGTTGGACAAGTTTGTTGGGAAAAACAATCTTAAAACTCTAAACCCATTTTTTGGGGATTTATCTTTCAAATTTCGAGTTTTTGGGCCCAAAAAGGATCAGAAAAGCCCGAATGTACAATCAATGCATGTAAAAAGATGGAAATTAGTAAGGCGGAAGTTCTAAGCCCTCTCTCATCATTCTAGCATAAATATTTACCGAGTAATTAAATAAAATGTGCATTGGACAAACACAGTAACACAGTAACACAGTTGTCTTATGGGGGTTTTACATTAGAAAAGCATGTTATTCATATGTTGGTGTACTTTTATCACCCCCAGCAACCTCACGCCTACTTTCAAGCCTGACTGGACCTTCCCTTAACCTTATAATGCGCAAAATTGTATTCCCAGCATTGCTGGTAAATGAAACCAGGAGCATGAGAACATCCAAAAAATAAATGTTTTCAGATTTCAGATTTCATGAATTTAGAATTTGAATAAATGTATGTTTTTTTCACTAAATTTGAGTTTTAAAAGTTGTTATGTGGAAATTTACTTCCCTCAAGTTATAGTGCTGCGTGCGAACTCGTTCTCAGATTATATGATACACAATAAACCGTTGTAGATACATTTGCGACTTTCAATTTCAAAGTAAAATATGATTTTTTTAATTTTCCGTGGTTATCTCATTTTTTATCTTAAAATGAAATTAGTGTGATGTCATAATCTGTTACACAACAATGTCTCTTATTAATGGTGATAAAGAGCGAGGAAGCTTCTTACGGTAATAAACTGCAGGAGTCGTTAGACACAGCTATCAGCTGATTTATGCGATTGTAGCCAAAGAAAACAAGCAACTCTTTGTTTATGAGGTTTGGCAAGAGGTAAAATTTTTTGTTCAAGTAGTTTAACCTTTGCACTTGTTCGCCAAGTTCGTTAATCAGTGTTATAAACAATTCCAAGAGACATCTATTTGCAAATTAAAATGCAGTTCTAGAAGACATAGATCTGCAGTTTAATTTGCAAATAGAGTTTGTTACGTTAAATAATTATTGCACAGACTTCCTTACTATGGATAAAGTCGTAAGAATTATTCGTCAGTTTATTACAATACAATTATTCATAAATGTCGTATGTTCTTTTCATCATGAAATTTATTACGATTTCCCCATATCACTCTTTAGTAAAAAAACTAGGCCCTTAAAACATTACCAGCGAACATAATCGATTGCTGTTGAATATTACCGTCAAATATTATTTTCATCCAAGCGAAGAAACTTATAAAGCTGCTAATATCTATAATAATACTATAAAGAAGAGGTGGTTTCTGTCTGTCTGTCTTTCTGTGTCTGATGTTCCGGGTAAAGGCAAAAACTACTGAACCGACTGGGCTGAAACTTTACACAAAGGGATATCTTGAACCCATGCAACACATAGGCCTATTCACTTCCTTAAAATCCCCTCGGGCTACGCCCCATGAACGTCTTAAGTTCCCATGTTTATATTTCAGAAGAAAGTAAACATTCAGAAACTGTAATGCGAAAAGCTGTGGACACATCCATTTGACAGCTTAAATAGCAGAAGCAAGAACAGCTGCTTTTGTGCGAGAAACGGGTACATTCTACTAGTATCTTATTAAAAGAACCGAATTTTGTCAATCCATTGTGTATTTACACAATGATAAATGCAACTAATTTGTATAGGTCATATGACCTAGTATAAATACAGTACTAGGCATCGTTTAATCGTGTATGACATGTTCAATGTTTTTATTAGCTAATTTCCCCAATAGCGAATAAGGTATTACCGTTGTCAGTATAGTGTCCGATCTTAATTAAATTTGCGAATTCTGTATTAATGTACAGAATTCGCACCATTTATAGCACATTTATTTGAACGTTTTCGAAAACCAGACGATTCGCATAATCCGAAGGGGCGTTTTTGTGGGCTTTTGCACCCAAAATATGGTTATTTTGGGGTTTCACATAACATTTGTGTTTCAATAAAATTTTAGTTTACACCATTTTTTACTGCTAAAAAAATATGTTTTGATAATTTCTCAATGGCACTGAGATATTGAAAGTGCTAAACACAGTACGTTGTCTAATGTTATTCTTATGGAGAAAACAAGTTGTATATCTCGTTTATTTATTAACATGCACTAACGAGACTTGGTATATGGCTTCATCTGGTTTGGTTTATTTGCTTGCAAACTTTTCTCCGATGGTTCCAGTACCAGCAAACCGGTACTCGGTCCCTATGTTATTCATACGGAGAATGGTTAATATTTTAATTTTCTATATAATATATCGCATATTTGTGAATATATTTCTTAAGAATCCTGTTAAGTGGATGTTTACATTTATTGGAAACTTCCCGACGCAGGTTTGCTGCGACGGGGGTAAAATAATACTAAATAATCAGGTTGAATATGCACCAGATTTTTTTTATACTTGTGGTGAAAGATTATATTAAAATACCCCCGTCGCAGCAAACCTGCATACTCAGCGAATTTAAAATGGAGATATAAATGTCTTAATACTACATAAAGCCACTTACCAAGTTTCATAAAAATATATTCAGAAACAAGCCATATATACAATTTTAATTATTTTCCATAAGAATAACATTGGGGCTGAGTACACAGGGTTGCTGCAACAAGGAAAACAAAAATGGAGTTTTATGGTAATATCAATAGAACTCAACTAGGTGAAATCGTATACCGGTTTTTAATCCTTTATGTTCATAATTAAGGGAGACAGAGCATTTAATTATTCTCCATAAGAATAACATGGGGCTGAGTACGCAGGTTTGTTGCTATGGGAGTCTTTGGCAAAAAAAACATTTTTTAGCAAATATCAATAGACCACAACGAGATAAAGCCGTATACCAAGTTTCGTCAGTATACTTTCATAAATAAGCGAGATATAACTTTTGTCTTTTCCTCCATAAGAATAACATAAGACAACGTACTGTGTTTAGCACTTTCAATATCTCGGTAACTAATTGACTTAGAGGGATGATCAAAATACCAAATTGTGTGTTTATTTAAGCTGAATCCAAAGGTAAAATCTAAAATTTGACTATTTCAAAAATTATATGTAAAAAATTCAAAAAAAAACATTTTTGGGATACAAAACCCCCTCAAAATACCCCTTCGGATAGAGGGATATGGCTGGTTTTCGAATATAAAGTCATAAATGTTTCTTTACACGTTTATACCAAGTTTAATCAAAATCGGATCATTTTTACGAGAGTTATCATGCTCACGGACACACACACACACACACACACACACACACACACATATATATACAGTTTCGAACGAATGGTGTTTTTGGGGTCTGGGGACCTCAAAACGAAAAGTTATCATGGTCCCGGGCCTAGGTCTTACCATGCCGACTACGGTAATAGCTTCTTCCCTATAGGGGAAATTCGCTAAAACTCCTTGAGTGTTCTAGGGGTTTGATCATACTTCATGATATTCTAAAATTAGTTTTTGATTTATGATTTTTCGCAGGTTTGCTGCAAAGGGGGTATTTAATAATATCTACAATCAGGAACAACTTGTAAGTATATTGTTACTTCAATAGGTTTGGTTTCTATGAGATAGCAGCCACGTGCCACAATGCATATATGTACCCCAACAGTAAATAAGGTATTTACAAACACCTAAGTGCTAAATATGCTAATTTGGATATGATAAATGTGCACACAAATATAGATGCTTCCTAAAATAAATTTGGCTTCTATGTTTATTCATTATTTGTAACAGCTAACCTTATCAATTTCCCAGCTCAGTATTTACTTGAGTCAAATATATAGTTTAAACTGATCACGATTGTTCTATTAGTTTTTTTATGGTTAATGTCATGACAATGATAAGAAACTTGTTTTAAAGTAACGTAACCTCATCGATGTTTATACCTCGAAAACATTTATACATGTTTTTGAAAATGTTTGTTCCAATCATTCTAAATATGATTAGATATGCAAAAATAAACACAACATTTGCTATGAAGGTATGCCATAAAACGCTTCGTTTTCCGTGTGCATGTCTGTAGGGGGTTTGTTAAATATGTAATCGTATCTTACAAATCTCTTAAAGTATAAACGTGGTACATAAATTTCAGTCTTGTTTATCAAGTTTCTACTTTGTACCATTTAATAGTTATGGTATTTATTTAGTTTTCAACGCCTAATTTCTCAAAAACATTAAATTGTTAAAAAATATTTAAAAGGCACAAAAATTTACATAATTTTATCCCATACAAGAAGATTAAAGCATAATTAGGATCGGATTATAATTAACTGAATGTTTAAAATATTTATAAACAATCTATTTGTTATGGTTATCATATCATTGGCATGTAGCTATTTTTCAAACATTAAATTTTTATATCTTGTAAATTTTTTTGAACAATTTACAGTCTTTGAGAAATTAGGCATTGAAAACTTAATAAATACCGCCATTTTAAAATGGTGCAAGGTAGAAACTTGGTACTCAATACTGAAATAGGTATAATTTTTCGTCTAACATGTACCAGGTTTGAAATTTATACGTTACGAGGCTCAAGAGATATGATAGTTATGTATAAAATAATTATATTTTAACCGTCTAAAAACCACCTACAGCCAGACCTCACAAGAAACTTGTTCTTTACTAATCATATGCCGAATTCTTGGAAAAAAATGTATTCAACACCCAGTATAATTCAGTATAATAGTTTTCATTAATCGAACAGATAAAATACCCCCGTAGCAGCAAACCTGCGTACTCAGCGAATTTCTAATGCATATATATGTATCTTAATACCACATAAAGCCACATACCAAGTTTCATCAATATACATTCATAAATAAACGATTTATGACATTTTAATTATTCTCCATAAGAATAACATGGCGGCTGAGTATGCAGGTTTGCTGAAGCAAGGAACACAAAAAATGGGGTTTTATACAAATATCAATATAACTCATGTAGGTAAAGCCACATACCAAATTTCATTAATTTATTTTCATAATGAAGGCAGATAACACGTTACTTATTCTCCATAAGAATAACATGGGGCTGAGTACTCAGGTTTGCTGCTACGGGAGCCTTGGGTAAAAAATTGTTTTTTTGAGCAAATATCAATGGTCCACAACCAAATGAAGACGTATACCAAGTTTCGTCAGTATACGTTCATAAATAAGCGAGATATAAAATGTTTATTTTCCTCCATAAGAATAACATTAGACAACGTACTGTGTTTAGCACTTTCAATATCTCGGTAACCAATTGACGTAGAGAAATGATCAAAATACCAAATTGTGTGTTTTTTTAAGCTGAATCCAATGGTAAAAACTGAAATTTGATTTTTTCAAAAAATACACATAAAAAATTAAAAAAAACCATTTTTGGGGTACAAAACCCCCCCCTAAATACCCTTTCGGATGGTGCGATGTGGCTGGTTTTCGAACTTAAAGTCATAAATGTTGCTTTACACGTTCATACCAAATTTCATCAAAATCGGATAATTTTTACGAGAGTTATCGTGCTCACGGACACATATATATATATATATATATATATAGATATATATATATTCACCTAGATCCCTTTATTGTAGTCCATGCATCAAACCACATTCAATTGTAGTCCACAAGAAATTATCATATATTTTTATATTCTAATGTTATATATGAATTTTTTTAGTGTGTACAAGTTGGAAAAACCCCTTTCTGTCTTATAATTCTTTTTTATAAAAAAATATTAACGCAGTTTTCTGTAATTGCATTTGTCACTTTACATTCAATTGTAGTCCACGGCCATTATGTGAAGCCAGGTAGCAAAGCACCATTGAATGTGGTCCAGTACGAGTATCACTTTACATTTGATTGTGGTCCTGGTTATATATCCCAATTGTAGTCCACGTGCAACGTTGCCAGATTTCCATAAGTCTCTTATCATGGGGCTTCCGAGCTGTTCAACCTGCATGCATACTTCGAAACTCAGACACAAACTTTTTACTTTCTCCCGCTATACATAGCATATGGAGAAAGTATTGTTTTCGTAAAAATTATAGAGTTTTAGTTATTAGTGGAAATAGTTGTTTTGGTTCTCCCTGAACTAAAAAAAGTGAAATTTACGTGATGTCTGTCCCTGTGTGTGTATCTGTGTGGGTGTGGGTGTCTGTGTGGATGTGTACAGAGCTAGAGACGACACTAGTTGTCTGATTTTGATGAAACTTGGTATGTAGGTAGTAATCCAGCCTTTTTTTAATTTCACTTTTACTTTCTCCCTCTATACATAGTATATGGAGAAAGTATTGTTTTAGTCAAAATTTTCGAATTTGAGTTGTTAGTGGAAATATTCGTTTTGGTGCTCCCTGAACCCATAAAAGTGGTTTTTCGTGATGTCTGTCTGTGTGTGTGTGTGTGTGTGTGTGTGTGTGTGTGTGTGTGTGTGTGTGTGTGTGTGTGTGTGTGTGTGTGTGTGTGTGTGTGTGTGTGTCTGTGTGGATGTGTGGATGTGTACAGAGCTAGAGCCCTAACCATTGGTCCGATTTTCATGGAATTTGGTATGTAGGTACTAATCCACGATATCTCCAGGCGTTTTTTTTTATTTTTGATTTTTAAGGGTAATTATCCCCCCAAAACCGCCAAAAAACATGAAAAATCAAAATTTCTCAAAAACTGCTCTAACGATTTTGATTAACCTTTAGATGTTTGTAGAACTTTAGTTTTCCAACAAAATGACACTATCCGCATTCCTGTAAAAATTCGGGTTCAGAAATTACAGGACTTAAAACATCTAAAATTCATTTTTTTTTTGATTTTTCATAAAAATACATAAATATAAAAAAATATTACTATTCACCATTAAAAATAGCTCAAAAAACTAAATAATTTAGTATCTTTAATTACTATTCTACGACTGCTGGTTTAGGAGAAAATTGAAATTTTCATTTAGCGGTAAACGCAGTACGTTGTCCAATGTTATTCTTATGGGGAATACAAAAATTACTATTTCTCTCTTATTTACTGATCAATTTCATTCAAACTTGATATGCTTGTCAATTTAGCATTGACCAACAGAGTTAATTCGAAATATGTTGCCCCTTAATAACCCTGGGGGGGAATAGGGGGCATTTCCCCTCTTAAAACCACGAGTGTAGCAATTGATTCTGTAGTGCCTCCAAAGCAGGGGTTTGGGTGGATGTTTTTTGAAACAACTTGTTCACAAGATTTTCTGTACATTCGACCGTGCTTTGTATTCTATGTTTAGTAAATAAAAAGTAATTTAATCATTAAAGTTCTGCTAAAAGGGAGAAAGTATGTCTCAGTTTCCTGATACCGTTTATTTTTATGATAATATTCCCATAAAAACCGTTAAAAACATGAAAAATCCAAATTTATAAAAAATGGCTCAATAACAGTGTATAGAACTCGTTGGAAAATTTAACGATTTTCATTTAAGTTTAGTGGTTTGCAGAGCTTTTGGTTTTCAATAAAATGACACCACCCGAATTTCTGTAAAAATTGGAGTTCAGTAATTACAGGATTTAAATTTTCAAAATTAAGTTTTTTTAATTACTTATATAAAACTATAAATTCTAAAAACGATTACTTATCATCATTAAAAAGAACTCAAAAAACTAAATAATTTAGTATTTTTAGTTATTATTCTACGATTACTGGTTATGGAGGTAATAGCTTTCATTTAGCGATTAGATAATTTCATTTAGCGGTAAACGTAGTACGTTTTCCGATGTTATTCTTATGGGAAATTCAAAATTTTCGATTTCTCTCTCATTTACTGATCAATTCCGTTAAAACTTGATATTCAGGTCAAGCTAGTATTGACCAACAGAGAATATTCGAAATATGTTGTCACTAATAACCTTTGGGGGGGGGGGTGATGGAGGGGGCATTTCCCCTCTTAAAGCCACTGTGCGTAGCAACAGATTCTGTAGTGCCTCCCAAAAAGGGATTTGGGTGAATATTTCTGAAAACAACTGTTTTAGATAATGTTCTGTACATTCTTCCGTACTTTATATTCTATGTTTTAGTAAATAAAATTAATTAATTGAAGTTGAGCTAAAAGGGAGAAAGTATGTGTCAGTTTCCTAATACCGTTTAATATTATCTTAAATTACTAGCTGGTTATTCGTGCTTCACACAACAAATATATGAAAGAACACCCGATTAAAATTCATGCTGCAACTGCATCTGTTTCATATCCATTAATCTATGCCCTTAAGAATAACCTTGTAACTTTAAGGGCCACAGATGAGGCGGATCCCTAAGTGATTGCCAAGCTTGGAATAGGCCTATATGGAGCCAAGATAACATGTACCTTCATTCAAATTTTCAGCTCGATTAATTCAGTAGTTTTTACGTTAAAACGGAACATACAAGTCCACAAGTCCAAAGACAGAACCTCTTTCTTATAAATGTACTAGTATTGGCGGCCGCTATCACGACTGCAGGAAATAATGAGCTGTTTCAGGAACAAAGCTTGTAGAAATAGTAATCCACAGCTGAATACTCCCGGCTCCGCTATTATATGCTAAAATGCCCTAAAAACGTAAAACTTTAAGCTACCATAACTCAAATAAGGTTGTTTTTCAAGATAACATGGGATATCTGCCTTGCAACATTTTAAGGTTTATTGTAACAAATCCACAATATATTTAATATTAAAATATTCATTAGAATGTGTATAAATTCAACCGCCAGCGTGCAAAATACCTTAAAAAGGGGATTTAATAGTTTGGTTTAAACTTTGATGTTGCTTTAGTTCTGTATATTGAATCAGATTCAGATTTGTGTCACTTCAAGCCAAATTCTATTTTTTTAAATTTAAGTTAAATGTTGTTAAATGTTTTCAAATTGACACATCAGACTTAAATATTCAATAAAAGTTAACTACTTTTAATGTTTTGATAGTTAAAATCTACATATTAACCAACATTTAATTGTATTTAGTCTCCTGACATAAAGTCAGGAAGCCAAAAAACACGGCCCCTAACAAAATCACACAGTGGTACTGAATAGCATTGAATAAATGCATATTTAGGTATCCATACAGCTTAGATGGTGAGCTAAGCTGTATAGATAAATATGTATGAATTCAATGATAATAATATGCCCATAGTCTTTATTTTCTTACCCTTTCATCACAATTTATTACCAAAGTTTCAGCCTGTTTCACCCATTTCATACAACATAGCAGATTCTCTGTGAAATCGAACTCAATTTTCAGATAAATAAACTGAGTCAGGGTTTGTTTAGGCTTACTTCAAATATTTACCGAAATATAGTTACTAGATTTTATCAATTGCCTTAAGCTTTTACAATCCCATTTGTACATTAGCATATCAACATAATTATTTATATGTTTATCCACCTATTTACGTTTTGTCACATTGTATGTAACCCATGTTGGATAAATAACGATTGATTGATCAATTGATTTGTCTCTATAAAACTTGATATGCCGGTCAAGTTAGCACAGACCAACATAGGATATTCGAAATAAGTAGCCTCTTAACCTTGGAGGGGATAAGGGAGCATTTCTCTCCTTAACTCCCTGTGTGTAGCAAAGGATTCTGCAGTTGTAGTGCCTTAAAAAATGGGATTTCGGTGGATATTTCTGATAAAAAGTTTGTTTATATTGTAGCCTCTACACTATATGTACACTATACTATACACTATACTATATATGTACACTATATGTGTACTATACACTATATGTGTTTGTTTCTATATGTAGCAAATAAAAAAAAAATATTTATTGAAGTTGAGCTAAAAGGGAGGAAATAAGTGACACTTTCATGGTACCATATATTTAAAGATGTATTTGAAACTTTTAATCAAGTCTTAGTATGGGACTTGCTTTTACAAACTCCCACAGTAATTAATTCTGTGTTTTCTTATCTTTTAAACATGTAAGCAGTTTTTTGAAGAGATATAGTATAAAGAATTTATTTTTGTTAACACTTTATAATCAGTTTAATGACTTGTTGGTCATGATCAAACTAATTTGTATTAATATAATACAAGACGTTTGTTTTTCTGTTTAAATATTTAATATTGTAAATTAAAAACAAACTTATGATTTGGTTATTATTTTCGTTATGGTCAAAGTTATGAGAGCACCATACTATCAAAATCATAGCATAGATTAAGCATACTTCTTAGGAAAATGCTTAAGCTATGATTATATTATGATAGTGTAGTATAATTTGTTTATCTTTGTATGTAAGACATTATTAGTTTTGTTAACTGTGTATGCAAATATTCATATGTACCTTATACACGTCAGTGATAGCTAAATATTTTTAAACAAATATTAGTTATTGTTTTGAGCCATTTTAAATACATTATGGAAAGGGGGAATACTCTGTGAGGCAAAATTTGTAGTACAGATTATGATATAAGGCTCAGTTTATCCCAGTGGGATCCTAAATGGTGGAGGAATGTTTGTAGCTGTCTGGCAGTGAACAATTTTAGTTCCCCTCCAGAGGTGTACTGATGAACATGAGAATTAAGGAAAGTCCTCAGCCCACATTCTTCAGGCAGAGCTGTTGCTCGAACCTATTCAAGCACCGACCTTACACATCCCCACTGTCCTTCCGCTTTCCCTGTATTACCTGGTTCAAGGTACTGTTATGAGTAATATGAGTGGTATAGGGAAGGCATTTACCCCTTTTACTTGTATTCAGAACATGTCCAAAAACAGACAGAAGTGACCACAAGAGCATCCTTTGGGTGTGGTAAAACACAGGCTTCCCAATCCTGTACGACAAAATATGAGTCAGTTATTCTATGTTTTTATTTTTAAAATTTTCAAAATTTATCCATTAATAAAATAATAAATAAAATTTAAAGTTATAGTTTAACCAAGGTAAACATCTTATTTTATCTCTCTAGTAAAATTTGTCAAATAGCATTTACATTCCTATACGTTAGAATCCCTAATTTGGGAAGACTATAACAAGTCACTTAAATAAGTTACTCATACTTGGTTTGATATGGCTGATATGTATATATAATCAGCGAATATAATCAATTTGAACAAATCTAGTGAACCAAGAAAAAAAGTATATTAACTGGTAGTTAAATAACTGAATTATACAAAATAACACTGTAATGTCAATGTAGATAAAACAAATCATGCAACCATAAGAAAGGGTGGTTTATAAGTCATATATACTATTTACTGTTAAAATATTGATGTTAATAATGAAACTAATTTTTTCCCAAATTATTGTACCTTTGCCTTTAATCCAAAAATCATGCCATAACTTAATAAATTGAAATTGGGCTAAATAAGCTTTCCTAAAATAATGAGTTAAACAGAGTCAACCTAGGATCTGAGCAAGCTCGATTGTCAAAATTAAGTTGGTAGATTTGTGATTCCCACAGAAGCATCTAAGACCCAATAACTTAACATGATTGCAGTAGGTGACAAAGTAAGGAAATGAACAGACTAAACAATTATGTTTGAATTTTATATTTAATTTTCAAGAATAATTTTTTAAGAAGGATTATTTCAACCCAGAAAACAACATATTTTGTATAAACATTCTGGGCAGTTTATTTATTAAGAAGTACAAATTGTTAGTCAATTTAAAATACCAGATTAATTACTGTCTAAATAAGTATCCTAAAATATAAATATTTTAGTCTAAATATAAAATATCAATACATGAACATTTTATGGGCGTAATTTTACACTTTTGATTTGTAATCCTTTCTTTTAAATGTTAAATATATTAATAATAATAACATGTTATTTGTTAGTTAAATTTTAAGATAACTGAAAATCTGTATCAAAATTCTTCACTTCCAAGTCTTATTTAAAATTAAAATGTCCAACAGATCGAAATAAGCTGATCTAAAATGAGGAAAACAGAAATTGAAGAGAGCTTTTTTCAGTAAAAAACACCTGGATTAACACAAGATTGCTTTTACAAAGTTAATATAGTATATAATAATTTAGAAACAAACTTATTTTGGTCAAAAATTAATGTAACACTTGAAACCAATTAACTAATGTGGTTAAAATTTAACAAAAGTTAACTAACAATATGAATTATTAAATAATTACAGCTAGATTTTAATTACCTTTGAAATTTTGTCACATATAATAATAATACATTTGATTTATTATGCTTATCATAAAAACACATTAAGACATGCATATAAATGACAATGTACTTGTTAGAAACGTGCAGATAAAACAGCATTAATGAATTAAAAGTAACAAATGAACATATATAAATAAACACCCTTAACACACAAACAAGTCATGCAGGAGTCTCAGTATCGCTTAGCTAATTACAAATACATTAATGAATACCACCTTATAAGCCAACAACATGCTTAATAATACAAAAGTTCTGTTAATTAACCTGGGAAGGATCTTAAGTAACATTTCAGGGGTAAACAACCTTATCGTATTATATGAGAATTTTTTTATTAACAATATTGTTTATGTAGGTGTACAGTGATGTTATTGGCCTTTTTTGAAGAATATTACTACTCAAGTACAAATCTTTAATGTCCTTTCTCTTTGGATTTATCCCTTTCACCATAACTTCGCCAAATTTTTCAAAAATAATCTTCTTCTCCTCCATTCCCCATGCGATTGTTAGTTCTCTTTTCCTACTCTTCTTTGGTGCTGGAATCTCTTCTTGTGAATCGGTTTCCTCGGGTGTATCAGATGGATCATAGTCTTGATCGTCTGCGGTTCTTTTAGGTATTTTTTTTCTTCTTATATTTGAATGACCTACTGGTTTAGCACTCCGGACCTTTGCTGGTACAGAATAGTTGATTTCTTCAGGTGAGGTATTTTCATTTTCTATTGCTTCTTCACTGTATTCAGAGGCTGTTTGTCCTACCTGTGACTGTGAGAGTTTGGTTAATGGTGACCTAGCCGGTTCCGATCTTACTTTTTTTGCTAACTGTAAAAGTCTACTTCCTACTTTGGCTTTTTCCACTACACAAAGAGGCAATCTGTAGTTTGCTTTGTGAATATGAAGGGTGTGTCCCATGAATGATGCAAGATGTTCTGTGAAATTTGTATCTTGGTTGTGTACTTGTGATATTGTTGCAATATGATGCCGCAATCCAGTGGCTGTGAAATCGGAAGGTTTTTTTAAATTGAATTTCTTTGCAAATTCGGATATTATCACTGATCCGTCAAATGGCTCCCTCATATCTGCCCGAGCAAAAAGTAAAGATGAACTAGATAGGTTCATTTCTGATCTGTACATCAATAGTGTATCAATGCCTTTTTTCATAGAGTGTGTGAGTAGGACAGGCACTTTTTTGTTGTTTTTTCCAGGCACGTGAAACACAAACAGTTCTTGGTACGCTTGTTTCTCCTCGTGTGATAAGACACTTTCGAATTGTTCGTCATAAGAATTTTCTTCCATTGTTTTGTACTGTTCAATAGTGGCTCTTGTTACTTCCCTGGTCGCCGTCGACAAAGAATAATTATGTCGGCTATGATGACTTTGCATAATGATTCATAGTTTTGATTTGTTTGTGCTTCATGCAATGATTGTATCATTGGATCATAGAGCTTTTCCAACTCATTGCTTACTAATGTTATGTCTTCATCTAGAGGCCGGATTTCTGATTTGTTCGCATGTTTTCTCTTCCTGCTCTTTTCAGCGTTTGTGCCAATTTCAAACCTCCACTCAACACGCATCAAGTGCTGAAAGCGTTCAATTTTGGACCTGATTGATTGACGTTCTTCTTCTGACAATGTTTCATTCTTCATGCTCTCAGATAAGAGAATGTCTGAGCATGCTTTTAGGGATGAGCAAAATCGGTGGGATATACTTATAATACCTACAGTTCCAGTTGTAGAGTCGAAATCACCCAAGGTTTGTACACCTTTGACTAGAGAGTCAAAGTTGTATGGTTGAATGCAGTCCTCGAAACAGGTTATGTTTTCATTGTCTTGTTCCATTTCGATGAACAGCCGTGATAAATCTCGCATTTTGTTTGAAACATATTTTCTGTGTTGCTGCTCTCGGTGGTTTTTAAAGAGCCTTTGACCGAATTTCAAAATCAGAGGGTCTGTACGGGCTACAAGTGATACCATGTCATTGGACATTTTTACCAAAACACCACTCCAAAATGCATCACCATCGCCTTTTTCTGGCTGTTTAAAATGTAAATATGCTGATGTTTTTAAAACGCGACCCTTTGTTGCGGTTTCTTTCTCATTGTCTGTCATTTCCATCTACCGTTTTGGACAAACCCTTACGTGTAGATACAAGTTTTGCCTCAAAACTGACGTTAAACAATGCTTACAAGTTGCATGTGTTACAATAGTTGCTTTATATGCGTCTTTAGAAGGTTGCTTTTTTACAATTATTTCACCACCTCGTGGCTGGTGCTCGTTGTATAAAAAACTTCCTCTGTTTTTTATGTCAGTTAAGGCTTCTGTGATCCTTTTCTTTCTCTCTTTTTTCTCTAACCCTGCATATTTATCAAGCTCTTTCACTTCATCTTCAGTGGAATGTTTGAGTTGTAAATGTCGTGCAAAATGAGTTACTATGGTTTGACAAAAGGGACAGAACCATTTCTTATTTATGTATCGCCGTTTCTTCACCTGTAAAAGATAAATAAATTTACACTGTAATATATTTACTAAACATGTGAAAGTACAGGGTGCCTCACGTAATATATCTTAATATCTCTTTAAGAATATGATCAGATATCTCTTTTAAGAGTATTTTAAGGCGAATATGACTGAATGATGAGTGTAGAATGGGTGAGATGCCTTTTGCAGCCTTTTTACTAACTATAACACCGACTGATTCTTTGCCATTAAACATTTATAAAAGAGGCTACAAAGTACTTGTAAGTGCTACGCACAAATAACATGCTTTTTATATGGGGTAATGATGATTTTTGTTGTTTGCTAAGAACAACAAACTGAAAAAGATCCGAGGTTGGTGTAAGCTAAAAAGTTGCTAGGTTTTAAGCCCTTTAAGATGATACACTTTTTGACATACATTAATGTTTGATTGTTTTTAGTTTTGGGCTTATAAACATTTTCAAAAACATATTTTTTTTTATTTTGCTTTAAATACTATTATGTATCATACCAGGGTAACGCTGATGTCAATATGAGTAATAATTAGTAATCAGACCAAAGATATGTCTTGTGGTTTAACACATACAGGGTTTTCTGTAAATGTCATTATTTTTCTAAAAAATGACCACAATTTTGAAACAGATAAAAGTGAGTTCTGTTTTCCCCCAAATGTTAGTCTGTTGTAGAGCTTTAAAACTGTGTATAGCTTGACATATGTTTATATTTAAATATTCTAAGAATCGAACTAGTGACCCTCAGTTTTAGAAACACCCTGTATTTGTAATAAATTACAAATATTTTAAGTTATTTCTTTTGGTAAATTTAATGAGAAATAATTGATTTTCATCGTTCTAAGAAAAATTTGTCTGAAATCTGTTTGAGAAACCTTACGTGAGACACTCTGTATAGTAATTTCATGCACGTGTATATGTCCATATTAGCTTATGTGAACATGCATTTGTTAAATATATGGAGGCAAGTGGAGATACATTAATGTGCGCAAATTGTTACAAGTAATGACAAAATAATGTATGTGAAGGCTTGTGCGTTAAGTACTAGTGTGTGTGTGTAAAAATTGTTTAAAAGCAAATACTTCGATGCACGCTTATAGCTGTAATTCAACGAACTGTCAAGCATTTAATTACTGATTTGAATGGGTGTACCTATTTCGGTCTCCAGTAGTGGCTCGTCCATAAGAACACAATAATTATGCAATACATCGTAAATACAGTAACATTCTAAGTATATTTTAAATTGCGGATTGAAAAAACAGCATTGTCTGTATAGTGTGCCAAGTCAGATTGTCGAGCAATTGTCTATTGTTGAGTGTTGCGACATGATAGAGCAAGACTGACGCGCCCGGTACATGGCTCGGATATCCTGATGGCTAATTCTAATCTAGTTCCTCGGGGAAATACTCATGAAAAACGCGTAGAGTTGGCGTTAGTCTGCCTTTAAGACAGTGACACATACCAAAAACCCATTCTTCGGACTATAACGGTGACACAGTGTGGTGATACAAACGCAACTTAGTGCAAAATTGCGTTTGTATCACCACACTGTTTTACGCAGTTTATTTTTATTACTACGACCACAGTTACTATGTTTTACTCACACATCATAAACGTAATAGGATACGTAGTTAATTAATATTGTATTATATCGTACATTGAAGTGAACATAATTTCCGAGATATGTCAAACAAAAAGAGAAACATTGACCAAACAGAAAGATTATATGCGATACTTCCGCTCTTTGTTTGCCAAAACATGTCAATGAACCCAATCGCATGCACAAATCCAAGAAACATGCAATTAAATGAGAAGTCCACTCACCAACAGTGTCTGCTCACTAAAAATTGTTGATTTCGGAGTACTCCAGCAAATGGTGATCCGCGGATGATAGAATGACAGTGATTGGCCAGAGGGTGAGAATTGAAAATTAGAGGTGATTATGAGTTTATTAGGGATAAAGATGAAAATTTGTGAGAAGAGAAAGAGGGAATAGTTTGGAGGAATCTACGACAAAAGAGATTAGCGGATAATCTACGATAACCGTCAATAAAGTGAGATTTTAACTTTGTGCCTCCGTTACTGCTCACTTTATCGTCACAAGCAATTAATTTTGGTGTCAAATTAAAGGTTTCGTCGTCCTCTAGGGAAATACAATAGTCGAACTTGGATTTTGTTACGAATTAATGAGAACATTTACAGTGTTTCAGTTTAAAATTAAATGATTTGTTATGAAACTATGATACCCAAAGTAAGGAATTCAACATTATATTTCCATAGAGGTCGTCGAAATCATTAATTTGACACCAAAATTAATTGCTTCTAGCATCTTCTGGTGATGAAGACTCTTAATGGAGATGACCGAATCGGTGTGACCACAAGGTGTTGCTAACACCTCGTGAAACACAGGTAATACAGAGCAGCCATTAAGGCTGTAGACTACCATACGGCAAAATCTTCACCGATGCATGAAAATACTTTTTTAAAATAGGGGAAAAAGAGTATTGCGGTGGTCCGCAGGATCTCTGATTGTGGGTATGATAAATATGTTATCACCATACAATAAACCAATATTTATCGAAGAAAGCTCTTTCTACTCAAGCTATTTTTTAGGATTTCAAAATAATGTATCTGTTTTAAGTTTTTGTTGTAAAAATTAAATAAATAAAAGGAAGCATTTAACACTAAATATCCTTTAATCTAATATGAGTAAGGTTTGCTTGCTTACTTGCTTGCTTGCGACACTGATCTCAAAAACGGCCCAAAGATTTCCTTCAAATGTTCTAAATAACTAATTTATGGGATAAAAATAAGTTATATACAGGCCTCATCCCCAGGAAAAATCAAATAATGTAAAAAAACTGAAATGAAAAGTTAAAAATTAACATTGGGCTTATGGAGTTTAAAATCAAAACAAAAGAATTTTAACAGTTGTTCATAATCAACCAGAGAACTGTCAAAGTAATACTCATGTTGTTTATGATTATCAACATGTGGTTTTCTGAGAGCAGAGATTAAAATATTTGAGTGAAGATTACATACATAGAGTAAATCAAAGGGGCATTGAGCTATAAATAACAACTGGAGTGACCTTAAAAATGTATAAAAGAGGCAAATGAGTTATACAAATCTGATTATCAGTATGGGGAAGTGGTGAAATATTACTCGGAGTCATTTAAACAATCTGACTGGCCTTCCCCCGAGCAAGTAAGTGTAAATGACTCCTTTAAAAAAATCATCATACATACCGGTACTTCAATTGTGTCCAAAGCCAAATCTGAAAATTGATTGAAATCGACCACTGCGTCAGGATCATCAAGCAGGAATTCGGCATTGATGATATCATCATCTGTTATGACATCCTCACTGCCGGCATTTGTTGTAACATCTATAAATGTAGACATATATTAAGTCAAGTGACCAACATGTTGTTATCTCTGTAAGTGTCTCAACTGATATGTCTAAAACAGATAGTAAACCTTCAGATATTCTATTAAAACATGTTTAGTTTTCCTAACATGCATTTCTTATAAGACCATTATGATTTTGCTGATTACTAAACATATATATATATATAAGATAAATGTAAATAATTTAGGTTCTATAACTTATAAAGAATCGAATATGAATGAAAAGCTCGAATATCTTGAAAAAATAGCATGTGACATTTGGTGACCAAGATTATTTTCAGTTCAATGATTTAAGTTATGTTCAATAACTAACACAGAAAGGTAGTAGTAATAACTCAATAACAGTGAACAACTTATATAAATTATTATTATATTTTTAATAATCTTTTATTCAGTTTGTTTTCATGTATATTTAATTGCAATCCAATTTATCAATAAAATTAGACAACGTGCTGTATTTACCATATTTAATATCTCAATAACCAATTGACTTAGATTAATGATCCAAGTTTCTAAATTGTTCATTTTTTAAGCTTAACCCAATTGCGTAAGCTGCAATTAATTTAAAACCAACATTCTCTATAAACAATATGAAGAAAAAAATTATTTTTAATACAAAACCTCCCTTAGAATAATGCGGTTTTAAAACCTTGATCGAATGAACGTTAATTTATTAATTTGTACCAATTTAAGGTTGGACTTTTTATGTCAGTTACCCTAATAGATAACCTGGTCCTTTATACTACTATTACGGATTTCAAAATTGAATAAACGTTCTTACTTGTTAACACATTCCCTGAATCCAAAGGAACATTGCAGAGTCTGTTACAGAAGTGACTTTTGACTGAGCTTGGGCGAGTTTCCATCACAGCAATAGAACCTGATTGGTCTTCCTGTAAAAATAATTTGTTGTCAACAATCAGTACTTCTTAAAATATCAGGTTTGGACAAATTTCACCTCAGGTTGATTTTGCTTTCGACAATAGTCACCATCTTTTTCACCCTTTGTTAAATGAAAATTTAACTAGTGGTAATTTTGGGTTCATTTATTTATCCCTCTCAAACTTTGAATATAGATATACTTCCCAAGTGTAATACATATTGAAGTACATTGGTTTATTGATCGATTATCTCTGAAAATTGGTTGTGAACTCACATAAGTTATTTAAAAACAATTGTCTTTGTTTATGTACTTAGTGGTGGGGACAATGAATGGATTAGTGACGTAGTGACGATACGTTTAAATTGCAAAGTTTATACTACAATTGTTTGTTTTTAATTTTGATAAGCTCCTTGTTAGGACCCAACATATGTCATTCATTTGTTAAAGCCTATTTAGTACTTTTAGTAAAGTAAATTATTGTTTTAAATATACTTACTCCATTGTTTTTTCTTAGCTGTAATTCCTTGATGTCAGAAGTGTACTGGCTCGTCCCCTCTGGAAAAATGAATGAAAACAATTACTAAGTTTATTTTAATCCTGAGGCCGTTGGAATACAAGACAAAATAAAATATTTGAAGTATGATTTATAACTATTGGCAGAGAAATCTGTTATACAGAGTGACCCTAAAGTCCCGTACCAGTTTAATCATTAATTTTTCACCACACTACGCTGAAATCACCTGTTTTCGGAATGTCATTTGAATAGCGAAAGTAGAGTTTTTCCGCCCAACGGCCGAAAGTTAGCTGATCTACTTAGCCAGTGTTGCCAACTTGTTTTCAAGCGTACACGATGTTACTTGGTTAATAAGTGCATATTATTTTGTGTTCTTTTGTTGAAACACTGTAAAAAAATAACAACAAAATTTAAAACATTGTACCATCGCTGTTTTGTTTATTTGTTTACTGTTTTTAGTCCGAGATTGCATGAGGCCGCTTGTCTGTTATGGCCGATCACATTTAACCCGTTAATAATTGTAGTATGGTGAAAAATAGCATTCGCATCTCTGTCGAAAGTGGGGTTTTGCATAGCCCTCGAAAGATTTATGACCGAGACTTCGTCTTGATCATAAAACATGATCTCGGGCCAGCAAAACCCCACTTTCGGCCCTCGGTGCGAAATATACTACTATTAAATTATGAAATATACTACTACTATGAAAAGGAAGTAGATTTTGCGTAAAAAACGCGTAAATTTGATTGTTTATCTGTTTTAAAATTACTAAACCGGTCCGGGACTTTTGGGTCACCGTTTTATAAATCTGAAATAAAAAACTTGCAAAAAGGTGTAATGCTTGAGAGTTTTACCTTCACTTATTAATTCCTGCTCCCATGTTGCGGTTCCGCAGGTTCGTTCGTATTTTGGAATTTCCAGGGATGACAATCTTGTTTTTTCCAACCCCATCTGCAGTAACCTGTACCCTCTTGTTGACTCCATCATTACCTTGAAAAAATTGGATACCAGGTATGACTAAAATTGACATATTATAATGAAACTGTTCTGGCTCTGGTCTATAAATGTAAGTTGAATGCTTGGTTTAGTTTTGTTTTGTAAAAACATACAAACATAAGCCCACAAGGGCAAAAGCCGGATTGGGAAGGTTGATTTTCGTCCCACAGGTTTTCCTAAACAAAATTCCAGGACATTTCAAAAACTAATTGATAATATTTGTGGGCACTCTCGACTTTAAAAAAAAAAAACCAGTATTGGTATCTTGTTTTGTTTAAAATTTATTTGTACACATCAATACCACACAAAAAATAAATAATAATTTATTTAAATTATAAATTATCCCCAATAATGAGGACCGGATGAGAACAAATTTCAATGCACATAAAAACCTGGAATAGTTTGCCAACAATGAATATTTCGATGGAATAAATTCAATTGTTTTTTAAGTCATTGCTAAAAATTCATAATAATTAAACAGATATTTATTTGTTCCTTTTTTAACTCATCAGTGATAACTAAGAAATTAAAATTGCATAAAAGATTATACTTTAGGCCTAACAGATCGTATATTTAAAAATGGTTTATGATATTGATTGGCAGTGACGCACCAGACGGTGCTCATACATGTTAGAATTTGTTTGAAGTTTATATCTTTTTTCGTTTGGTCTGTGACCTGCTCCTTTGGTTCTTGGAAATTGCCTTCCGGGGCAGAGTAGGCCAGCTGCACTACGCCTCACTAACACAAACTCACACGCACAGTGCCAACGCGCGCACCCCACGCATGACCGCGTAATTCAAGGTCGCGCCACCCCCTACACTCCCTCCAGCCACATCCTCCACGAATCCCACCACTCGGCTCACCACGAGTACCACGTGTCCGCGTTTTTCAGTTTTCAGAGTATTATCGTATTACTGCAACCGTAGCAATTAATGTCTTGTAAGAAATATAGGCATACAAGAAATAGAAAATCAATTGCGAGTAAAACATTGTTGTGAAACACGTTATAGGCTACCTGTCATGTAACTGAAGATCAAGCTTCTTCTGAAGATGTATTTAACTAAGTGATAGGAAATAATAAATTTACGATTTACTTCACATTTCGTGGAGACATTCCTTTCTACAAGCAGTTGGACAAGTTCATTTTGCAAAGCAATCAGAAAGACCATAACTTCCTTTTTTAGGAGGATATAAAAATTACAAATGTTGTGTTTTTGGCTCCCAAAAGCGGTAAAAAGAGATCGAGATGTAAAATTAATGCATATTACGTTATATGACATAAAAAGTCTGGAAATGTAGGCCTAAACCCTCTCCCATAACTTTAGTACAAATATTTATAGACAGATAAGGTACTCAGCTGAAGTGTAAATTATGATATTTAATTTTATACATAACTAGTAGCCTGTCGCGGCTTCGCTCGGGATCACAACGTCAAATTATACTGACATTCCCGTATAAATATTGTGTTACCGTACCAAAACCAACATGGCGTGCTGATTAACTGTGTAAACTCTATCCAGCTGTTTGCTTAAAACTTATAGTTATTTCACAATGCTAAGCTTATGTGAAAAAACTCAACATTAAGGGCATCTCTCAAAAATTATTTTTTGTTTAAAGAAGGAGTGAATTTAGCTACCTTCATGCCCTGCTCCCTGCTCGATCCGATGTCTTGTTCGGGCTCAAGCCCGGTAGTGTGTGGCGGCCTTGGTTACGGTTTGGGTATAAACTATTGCGGTTTTCTTTGGCCGATAAACTACGTTTAGGCCTACTTCTCGTTTACGGGTTCTTTACGGCCGGTCAAATTACTATTGATATGGAATTTTTATCAAATTTCCGGGGGAGGACTCCCGGACCCCCCACCCCTGAGAGGTATTCTATACACCCCCCCCAAAAAAAAATCCCGGGCATTTCCACCCCACCCAATGTGACTCTTTGGATCCGCCCCTGATCGTGCCTGAATTTTACTTTGTAACAGTAAGTAACAAATTCTTCTTTAGCTACTTCAACAGGAAAAATTATTCTTAAACAAATGTATACTAAATTTCAACAATAGCGGTAAAAAATACATCTACCGAAGGTTAGTATGTTGGTGATTGGAGTAAAATATCCCACAATTGTATATTCATGAAAATAATTGTATGGAATAGTTCCGGGACACCCTGTATATTTATTTATTACAGTATTTTAAAAAAATAATAAGATCAATGTTTTATGATTGAGTATATTTGTTATATTGTAATTCTTAAAATTAAAAACCATTTTATATGTATAATTATTGTTTATATAATACATAATGTTAATTGTTTTTAATACATTAAATCTAGAATAATTCGAACCTCTGTAATTAAAATTAAATTTTTTGAATAGTTTGAATTTTATTACCGAGGTCCCTTGAAATTCGAACTATCTTAGTTCCACTGTATATGCTCACAACTGTGTCAATCATTTTTAAAGATAAAATCTGTATAGGCTACAATAAATGTTCTCATCAAAACTATAAAGTGAACGCCCAAAATACAAATTTATTTTAAGATTAGTTGTCGGTGACATTGAAAGGCACATCGGTGGAAAAAAATAGTAAGCAACCCACCCTACTCAACCAGTCGAGGCGCGGGCTGGGGCCGTGCGGACCGACGAAGAAGCGAGTAGACGGAAAGACTGGTGCGTGGGGGAGGGGGAGAAATGAGGAGAAGGCGCTCCTCTCCTCTCTCCCCCCAGCCAGATCAGATCACACACTCTCACAGCACTGCCCGAGTTGTCTTCCTAGAGGCGCGCGGTGGCGACTTGTAGAGTTATAGCTCCTCACCGCCAGACTAGCATAGCGGCCAAACACCCTTAAACCATTGACTATAAATATAGTCAATGCTTAAACTAAAAAAATAGTCTTTTTTAAAAACACGCGACTGACCAGTCGGCTGTCTCGGAGATAGGCGCAAGCCCTCAGCGTAGGCTTTTCTACTTTCAACACTCCTTGTTCCCCTCAAACGCTCTTCCGTCCTTGCGAAACGGGGAACTTTTTAGATGTTTTCTAATTTGTAGACGGAACCCGTAGTGATGAGCCGCAAATATCCTTTCAAACCTAGTTCATTGAAGTACATTTCATTCAAGAGGGCGTTGGAGAGCGGCCATGTTGGATTTTACTTCAATAAGAACAATTTTAAACTTAAAACCATATATCTCGCTTATTTATCAACATACGATTATGAAAGATGTCTCAAATTAAAAGCATTTTGAAGGCGCAGCGGGTTTACTCGCTATTTTTAAAATAAAATAATAATTTTCGAAAAATATAGTAATTTAAAGTCTATATTTTGTAGTTTTTCCGTCATTTAAAAATAAAACTCCCAGCAAACACTAATCAGAATTTTATAAAAGTTCTAACAAAATTTATTCCAAATCAATAGGTCAAACAGTAACGAAAAAATATTCATTTCAAAAGAGACATGTTTTGTGCGTTTTAACATTTAAATAGCCCTTAGTGCTAGGGTCAGCGACGATATTTCTTCTGACTCCAACGTCCTCTTAAAAGGCCCGGTGCACATCAGCGTTTTGCGGCGGCGGCGCGGCAGCGGCGCGTTCTTAGATACATGGGAGCACATGGAGAATTGCCGATCAACGGTTTGTGGCGGTGGCGTGGCGACGGCGAAATCTTCGCCGCAGTTTTGTCCAGCCGCAGCCCCGCCGCAAAGTCTGTCGGGGCATAGAATCAAATGGAGCAGTGCACACTCACGGCGGCGGCGAGTTCGCCGCAGGCTTCGGACCACTACAGTAGTGATGAATGCATTCAATAATAATAATTCAAATTATTTATTTTCTAGAATGCCCATTCTGTTCTTGCACTGCATTGCATAATTATCTCTTTAGCTAAAGCTTTTTGAGAGAAAATACAATCGTAGTTTAGATATCGGTTGTTTTACATTATTATTATTTTTGTAGAATTAAAATACTTTTCTTGATCTTACTTATTTAAATTATTTTATTCTGACGGGCATAAACTAAAATTTTACATCCGGAGGAGTCTATCTAGTGTACTGAGAGGAAGTGTGACGCTACCCAGAAATAGCCGTGGGGCGACTGGTCTAGCCATATAATATTGCAGATACAAAATTTATTATTAGAAATTGGTACCACCTGGGAAAGTGACGACATGCGTTTCCGGTATTAAAACACTACATATAACAATAATGCGTAATTATATTTGGTTATACTTGCATGCAATACTTATAAACTTAATCGAAAGTCGTTAAAAAAATCAACATAAATATCCCATTTTCTCATGTTTTATTCCATAACTCTTTTTTAATAGAGATACGACTTCAGACCAAATAACTTTGTTTGTTGCCCATATTTTTACAAAAAGAACAACGGTTTGACCGATGTTCTATCTTTAACCGTTTTCGAGATATCGGCGTTTTAACGCGTAACGCCCCCCGCCATCTTTGCCCCCCTCCCCCCAAGTTATCGATCACCTGGAAAGTGACGACATGCGTTTCCGGTATCACCAAGGTCCATATTACAACAATCTGCAAAAATATTTCGTTATACTTTTATGCATGCTCAAACCCCCTCAGCTCCTGGACTATTACATCGGTGGTGGTGGCGCGATGGGAAGTGTGGATCGCGATCGCGGTGGTGGTAAGGGTGGAGGGGTGGAGTGACGGACCCCCACCCCACCACGCGTCAGTTGTAGTCTTGTTTTCGCGCGCTGTCCGGTTCCCACGTGGTCGCTGCTTTATGTCGCAAACTTCTTGACCTAGTGTGTGAGTTTGTAATTTTTTAATTATATCGTGTGTTTTGCCGTAAGGTCTTTGAAAGTCGTCTTTGGAGTTCCATTACGGTAGAAGCATAGATTAAGCATACTCCTTAGGAGATCACCCATCGTAATGGGACAAGCGTACACGGTCTGCTTGTACGTCCAAGGCGACGGCGGAGCTAGTTCGGAACGTCTACGTTGCCGCGCTGCTGTTGCTGCCCTTCCCCTCTCCCCATTCGGCCGCGCGCCCATCCTAACAGCCCCTCCGCTAACCCCTCTTAAATCTCCCATCTCCCAACCCCCAACACACACACTCCGCTGAGGGCACCGACCGAAAACGGTCCGCGCATTGTCAGGCCAGACCCAAAGTGAAGGACACGGCAAATCTGAGTAATCCCGAGCGGTGACCGCGTTGTCGTTTACACGCTCCTGTACCTCTTAATAATAATACAACTACAATGAAAGTTATATATTCGTTTTCTGCATGAATGTCCGCATCTAACAGTATCAATATATTATAGTTTAAAATTATGTGTAATTTGTAATAATTAAAATATTAGAAGGTTGTAAGAACTTGACATAAAAAAGTCAGTAAGCGAGAAAGTTTTTTATTCCTGAGGTAAAAACAAACTTCCAGCGAGAAAGTTGTAGCTAATTAGTTGATCTTCAAAATTTATTCTTAAAGATTTTCGATAGAGCTTCTAGTTTCTTCAATAATCCGATATAAATCACGGCTATGTTCAGTTCTACGTGCGCCGCCGCCGTCGTCGAGGACCACGGCCCCACGCCGGCCGTACTACCACATCAGAATAATCGCTTCTCATTTTACTTAGATTTTTATAAAAAGTAATTATATAAATATATATTTGACTCCATATTATATTGAGGTTATTGTTAACACAGCTTTCAATTATTATAAAAAAAAACATTTATCGAGATGTAATCTGACTCATGATTAAACATTACATATTAAATATTATAAATGAATAAGTAATAAAATTAAATGAAAAATAAAATGAGACTTATTTGTTGTACATAGTAAAATGTTATGCAAGAATAAACATAATTGTTTTGTTATAACGTGGTCGTGATCAAAACTTCCTCACTAAATACTTTATTTGTCCATTTTCTAAGTTAAAATACAGGAGTCATAACCTCGATATGTATTGGATTTTATTTAAACATAACTTTGCCTTTTATTTAAACCCTTCTCCCTTTAAAATTTGTATCACTTACACATTTTTCCTTCTAGTTCTAGTAGTTATTTATTACATCGTTAAATTAGATTTTATTTAAATGTTACATGTTTTCAGGTTTAAAATCCTTAAAAAAACTTAAGTTATACCTCCCTAACAACTATTCAAAAAGACCTATAATTTGATTTTGTGTGGATAAATAAGGAATAGATCGAGGAGCTGAAATACAAAGTCGTAAGTAAATATGTGTAGCTAAATATTTAATCAAAATTATGAATGAACTTATGGTTTTACATCGAAACTCAGAACTAAGCCTCTATATCATCCAATACTGTAATAACCAATCCTATAAAAATCATATTTTCGTTAAAAGTTGAGGAACATGTTAAGGAACTCAAATACGAAAGATACTCAGTTTTGAATAAACTTTTCTACCAAAGCTATAAATGCGATAGTATGGAATCAAATTTGTTGTGTCAAAATTCAAAACTAAGCCTCTTTAAAAGCCGTACAATTTTTATTATATAGTAATTTTCACGAAAAGAGTTGACTCATGTATCGAGTAAATAAAATATGGGAGTCATTGAGTCGTAAATTAATTAATTTCGATGAAAATCCAGGTTGAGTAGGTGAACATCGAGATTTGTATACTAATATTGAAACTTACACGTGTTTTACTTCGCAATTAGAGGTTAAATACATTTTAATTTAGTACCAAAAGATAAAGAATTTATTCAGTAATTCGATTCCAAAAATCATTTTACTATAAAAAAATCCCTTGCGCCGTAAACCTCATTTAACAGAGGACGCGTCGCCAGTAACCCATAAGACGATGTACTGAGCCCTGCGACCGCCGAGTCCTACACTTTGAGATGTGACCTTGAGCCCGGCCGGACCGAATTTTGGTCTATCCCGACTATGGGAGCGAGCATGGTCTATCCCGACATGTTTTCTACCTCGCTGTCATTTTCAATAAAAATAGGAATAAATGTATGTTTTACACTAATTTTGACTCTTTAAAGTTTTTAAGTGGAAATTCACTTCCCTCAAGTCAGTGTGCTGCGTACGAACTCGTTTGTAATGGTTTATCTTTATTAAAAGTTTAAGGATTGTTAAGCGTAATTCTGAGTTAAATTTTAATCTTTAAAATCACCACAACTTATTCTTTTGTGGACTAGTTTAAGGATTGTTAAGCGTAATTCTGAGTTCAATTTTAATCTTTAAAATCACCACAACTTATTCTTTTGTGGACTGATTAATAAATGAGGTGTCGTTGGATTTGTATTAAGAATTACTCAATATTTTGTTTCTTGCAACATTTCATTCCAGTTACTGGTTTTCATGAAATTTGACTTTACAATTTTCAAATGACTGCCATTTTTTAATTTGATAAGTTTAGAGAAAAATATGTTTGGAAATTTTAGGTATCAACGGTTTAAATAAATTTTTCATAAAAATATCTAGTAGGATTCTTAAAATAATAATTATTTTAAAGAAAATACAAAATGGTGGATTACGGCTAAACTTAGCTGAAATTGAATCAATTGTAATAGATAATTTTGACTTATTTTCATATGTGGAATCAAATTCTGCGAATCACACCACGCTTTTTGTGACACTCTGTATATATTTTTTTAATTACACATATTTTCCTGATTACAATTAAGTTTATTTTTATTATATAGGTAGTCATGAATTCCTTTCATGAAACGTGACAAAAGTGTTTTTAAATAACCCTTAGGCCTATATACGCCACAACAATTTTAAGCAGATACGTTTACTTGATATTTTTTAATAATCGTTTAAATTTGAGATTTACTCACACATTGTAAAAAAACACCGACATTTTACACTGTTTTTCCTTATATAAATTTAAAAAAGCAATGTAAAGATTTGAAACTCCGTAATATAACATTTGACAATATTTCCGTTCATTTGATAGGTCTCTCGTTAAAATCGGACTGGCCGTTTCTTAGGTGTGATACCGTAAACTTGAGTATCCATAATTTGTGCGCGAACAGTTGTCACTTTTACGCTAGGGTTGTAGTGGTGACCTTGGCGAAGATGAGTCACTCACAGTGTTGGCGGGAAATTCGCGGTCTGAATTTGGCTAAAAATAGCCTTAGACAGCCTGACACCCCTTTCCCAAGGAATACCCCTCTTTCCCCAATTTGATTCCTCACCTACACCACCATTGAGAAAAAGTAACGAAACTGCAAAACAAGTAGGCTATTGTTTTCTTTCAATGCCCAGATCATTTGTTTAAAAGTTTTAAGTAATAAAACTTAACCAAAGCTAGTAATTGGACAAAATTATTAACAATGTACAAGTCCTTTCAAAATCAGATGGGTATCTTAAAATCAGCCACAAAATCAATGTGATACGCTATATCGTAAATAAATATTAGATAACAACCTTGCTTTGAATTGATGAGTAAATCACGTTTCATAATAATTACTGATATTCTTTCATTTCAAACCTGTATAATTTCTTAATGTTTCTCAATTTTTGCCCAAAAAGAACATACATTTTATTTGAACTTAATAAAGGTTTTCAAAGTTAATTACTCAAATCACAGAAATTACTTTATTTATTTTAATAATTTTAAATTTTTCGCGGAGTTTTTTTAGCCGGTAAAAGTCCGGCACTACTCTCGAATACGGATTTTTGAGTGTCCATGAGGATTTACTCTCCGCCCCGACGAAATTAAAAGGAAAAAATAATAAATTGTGAAAAAGAATTAAGTGGGATTTTAATAAGGAAATATTGTATGTTATGAATTCACTGAATCATTGGTAATGAAATATCGGTTATACATACTATACACTTATTACACTAATTTGTAATTATAAATGTAAGTGTATTTTCACAAGCGAACGTAGAAAATTTATCAAGGAAGAAGCCGCTTTACGATTTGACGAAAGGAAGGCACGAGGGCGAAGGCACTGGGGCTGGTGGCTGGCGGACGCCCTGCGAGTGCGAGCGAGCCACGGCACTACGGCAGTGTCGCGTCGGCAGCGCCTATCTTTCTCACTCCCTCTCTCTCTATCGCACAGGTACTCCCGCTCTCTCTCGCACACGGATGTCGTATCCCCTCCTAGCCCCGGATCGTTGGTTCCTCACGTGGCCACGAGCTGCGCCACTGCGCTGATGCCGTCGGCACTAATTCTATGCTAGTACTAGAAAATCCCGCAGGAGCACGCCACTGTTCACCCGTCTTCGTCTGACAACTTGCTAATGCACTATCTCCTAAGGAGTATGCTTAATCTATGGTAGAAGGTTCGTGTCAAAATAAATAATACTAGTTCTATATTCTTAGTTATAGGTTATAGTTAATAAAAGGCACAATAGAAGCTTCAAAGTGAGCCTTATAACGTAAATGGATGTTCTCGGAACAGTGATAGTAGTGAAACGGTGCTTATAGTGATGAAAGCCTGCATGGTGATAGTGAATCGTAGATAGTGAAAATAAAATTAATATTCGTTGAATGGGATGCAATGATCCAATATAGGTAGGTGGATCCAATATAGGCCCAGTCTAGTATATTATATGTTACTAATTATAGGTACCGTAGGTGAGATTGGGTTAATAGATGTCTGTTCTGTTAACATTAATTTGTTGGGCCCATAATTATAAATTAAGTTTAAAATGAATTTTAATCAAGCCTAAGTAGGGCAAGGACCGAATTCAACAGTAGGATACCACATTTTTTTCTAGTTAATGCTACTTTATCTTTGAATTGAAATTCAAGAGTATTGAATCATAATCACTCAAAAATTACCAAAATAGGTACAAGCTATTAGCCTATTAGCCTATCCAGCATGGTAAGATATAGGCCAGCGACCATAATAACTTTTCGTTTAAAGGTTCCCATATTATTGAAATATAGAAAACGGTTAATACTAAACGTTATTCAATTTTAACTCTGGAGAATAGCATAAGTGAAATGATGAATCTCGCTAATTCATGTATATATATTGGATGAAAATGTATACGTATTAAAAACCATCTAGTTAGGCTATAATATATTTTTTATTTGCTGAAAACCCTAAATAACATTACATTGTACACATTTGTTTAGGTAGGCTAATTAAGTTTAACTGGTATATGTGTAGGCCAACTCCTAGATTATTGTGTAGGCCCCTCCCTACCTATGTTTATAAATTTGTTTTTACTTTTTTTTTAATTTATAGTTGCATTAGGCCTACATCATCTTTATCTTATCGTGTTATAAAACACGATCCATTTTTATTTTCTCTCCTTATATGCCTACATAGTACTCCTACATTAGAAAAGTATTTTTTATGCTAAATTTTCTATTTTGAGTCATCGGTTAAACTATCGACTTGGATACACCTTTAAGACAAAAAGTGGTTTTGAGGTGATGTATGACTGTCTATGTATGCATGGATATCTATAGACATCCTTACTTAAATACCTTATTATTTTATTTCTTTATTTACAGTAGATACTACAGCAATAAATTTAGATGTAGACTAATACAAAATTTGTCTATTGTTCCTATCTACGGTATCTCCAGCCTTTTTTCCATTACAATTAATGATTTTGAAAGGTAATTATATCTCAAAACCCGTAAAACCATGGCAAATAAGAAATTGTTAATGGTGGCTTTAAAAGTACAGTAGAACCTTGATAGTTTGACACTCTGTGGACTGAAGAGGTGTCGAAATATAGGGAGTATATGGAAAATTTTAACACAGGGAGTATTATGAACAGAAAAACAATAGCGTATCACGAAATAATCAAAAACGTGGTTAACACCCGCAGCGTCTCGAACGAACTGACTTGACCACTTGATCTTCTTACTGGGATGGGTGGGCAAGGGGTGGTAGGACGGGGTATGGGCTAGGAAGGATAAGTTATTTATAGAAAAGGCGGTAGCTCACGTTCGCGAAAACAATAAGCGGGCTCCCATCACTGACCGGCGAACCCGTCAAGGACACTATCGGTCGCCGCTACTGTCATGTCAATCGTCACGGCCCGTGTCGAAATATACAGACTGTCGAACTATCGAAGTTCTACTGTATTGATTAAAATGGTTTATAGTCCGTAACAAAAAGACACCACACGCAGGTCTAGACAAATTTGGGTTCAAAAATTATAGGGCTTATTAAGTTCCATAATTCACGTTTTATGAGTTTGTCACGGATCCTTTAACTTTTATAAAATGTAACTACTTTTCATATAACAGCAAAACAATATTTTTAACTGTCATTCTACGACTAATTTCCTTCCAAGTAGCAGTGAACACAGTACGTTGCCCAATGTTATTCTTTTGTGGAATAATTAAATCTATACTTATTTAATAGGCGAGCAGGTTTTTTGTGACAATCACTCCTCCTCAACTACTGAACCGATTTTCATGTTTTTGGTGTCATTGGAAAGAGCCTAACGTGAAGTTTTGCAGGAAACTTTTTTTATAGAGAAATAATTTGTGAGTAAGGCCTTGGGGCCCCTAAGCAAGCTAAGTTGAGTTTTTCCCATAAGCTTAACATTGGGAAATAACTATAAGTTTTAAGCAATCAGCCGGATACAGTAAACACAGGTAATCAGCAGGCAATGTTGGCTTTGGAACGGTAACACATTATTTATACTGGAATGTCAGTATAATATTACGTTGTGATCGCGAGCAAAGCCGCGACAAGCTACTAGTTATTAATAATCTCTTTTTAACTATTTGTTTGCATTACAACTTGGTATATACGTTAACGTAACATTGACAGAATTAATATATTTGGAATATACTACCACTTAGCCCAGGGGGAAGGAGCGGAATTTTCCCTCTTAAAACCACAGTGTGTAACAAATATTACTAAATTCTTTATACTCAAATATCGATGACTAACATACTTAAACTCCCTAAAATCCTAATTTTTTGTTTTTTTGTTTGTTTTCGAGTTTAAGCTAATATATTTTAACTGTTATTGTTTCTAAATAATCACTTGTGGCAACAGTTTATTGTGTGTAAAATATGGTCAGAAATATTGTTGATGTTAAACTTTTAAATAAAAGTTAGATTTTAATGTAACAAAAGAATATTCAAACAATACCGGTTCACTATAGCATAACACAATTATTATATTTTGGATCTAAGGTACAATATATGTTTAAAATATACGTTTTAAGGTTACATTTAGAATAGCAATTAAATTATTTAGAAGTAGGCCTACCAACCAGAAGTTTGTAATTAATTGGAATTAATTGTTAATGCCAAGTGATGTCAATAGCAGGGTGACCAGATGGTTTCTGCATTACGATACGTCCAAGGAATTCTTGTTAAATTGTAATGTTTTCTAAAATAAACAAATAAATAAACGGTATCAGGAAACTGACACATACTTTCTCCCTTTCAGCCCAACTTTAATGAATAAATTACTTTTTATTTTCTAATTATAGAATACAAAGCACGGTCGAATGTACAGAAAATTTTGTGAACAAGTTTTTTTAAAAAACATCCACCCAAATCCCTGCTTTGGAGGCACTACAGAATCAATTGCTACACTTGTGGTTTTAAGAGGGGAAATGCCCCCTATTCCCCCCAGGGTTATTAAGGGGCAACATATTTCGAATGAACTCTGTTGGTCAATGCTAAATTGACAAGCATATCAAGTTTGAATGAAATTGATCAGTAAATAAGAGAGAAATAGTTATTTTTTGTATTCCCCATAAGAATAACATTGGACACCGTACTGGTTTTAAAATTTACCTAATTCAAATTTAATTAGGATGTGAGAGATGACCACGTTCAGTGATAAGTCTGTTTACTACAGTACTGCATTTTCAATTATATTAGATTTTTTATAAATAATGTGCAAGTTGTTTATATTAACAATTATTTTAAATTAAATAGACACATTAATGATCTATTACATTAAGTCGTTTTTAGCGACCGGACTCTCGTACATATGTTGTTTAATATTTTAAAATCAACGTGCCATTGTTTGTTGTACTTGTATTCCAATGGCCCTAGGAGATCCACTTAAAATAATGAAACAAAGTATTGTCATTGACTATACTCTTGTAGTCAGTAGTACAGTAGAACTCCAATTATCCGAATTAATTGGGGATCGGGCCAATTCGGATATGCAGAAATTCGGATAGTCAGGTATACCTCGGGAATTAAGCAAAAAACATCACCATACATAAAAAATCAGAATTTTATCGACAAAGTTATTATAAATATAGTGAACAGAAAGTGAGCGAACTGTATCAAGAATATACGTCATAAAAATTAAATTACAGGAGTTAAATTGAATACAGTATATACAGTTGCTCTTTTCAATAGGCCTACATACTGTACGTATTTCACTGTTCAATGTTGGTTATTTCACTTGAACATCTCGAGCAAAGTGAGTTTATCACTTAGCGAAAGGACAACACGTTTACGTTTTGTACTCATTTTGAACGATAATCTCGGTGAAAGAACAGTAGCGACTGATGAGCAGGGCAGGAAGGGGGTATGACTCATTGTTCCCTGCGAAAATATCGTCCGGAAGGTAACAGCGCAGGCTTTAATTTTAGCGCTCACGGCGCATTATCGCTACACGCGCTCCCGCTGTTATTTTCTTGATTTTGATACTTCTATTATTTCACTCAAAATCAATTCGGATAATTGGATATTCGGATAATTGGGGTTCGGATAATTGGATTTCTACTGTATTGTTATATAGTGTAGGTGTAGACTATCGGTACGTTTTATAACGCCGTCCACCCTTTCATTCCCAAGAGTCAGAATAGCCGCGAGCGCAAAGGCGTTAGCGCAGTAAATCAAAGGTGGCAGGTTCGAGTCCCGGTTGAGTGCCTATATTTTTTTTACGAAACACCTTTAAACAAATGTTAATAATTGGTTTATCAAGCAAAAATTTATAATATCTACCTACTTAATTTGTTCCGGTTGAACCTGGTGCTTGGTAAATCTAAACAATTTAAAATTCAGTTAAAATTAGTGGTTGGTAAATCCAAACAAGTCGGAGCCTGATTGTTCGAATTTACCTAGTTTTATATATGTTTACCCTACCGTACCTTAGGGCCTATATAAAATTAGTAAAAGGTAACTTCTTCGCAAAAACAAATTTACCACAATATTAGCCGTTTTATTTGATTGTTAGTAAATGAGTACAAGCAAAGTGCTCGTAGGCCAACAGCTAAATATTGAAGATATTAAATAAGTTAACTATCCGATCCAACGGCTTGAGGAACAAAACGGGGCAATCTTGGATAATTTTTTGTTGTAACAGGGAAGGCGACGCGAATCTGAAGTCGTCCATCTATATGAAACCTGATTACTAATTCCACTATCATCAGGCTACTACCACCTATTAATCTTACTAGGCCTACAACTGTCATACTATTAAATTACCTACTAGAGTCAGTTATTTCCTTATTCTCTTATGGATTAAAACAGTTTACTATTTCAAGCTAGTGCTATATAGGCCTAGTGCTTTCCAACGACCCGAGTTTGACCTGAACTAACACCTCATTTCCTTATATTATAATAATAAATACTAATGTAAATTAATGTAAATCTTTACACATTTTGAATCAAAAATTCGTAATGAGGTGTGAGCCGCCCCTCAGTATTAACGTCAGTTGGATTGCACTAAGGCATAAAACTGTAATACTTACTAACATGCACATATCATTACTTAAAGAAATAACTTATTTATTAACAATAAACAAATTGTAAAACGTAAACAGAAAAACTATTAGATCGCAAAGTCAAAAACACTTACCGATAAAGGTGTGAAACAGCATCAAGTTAGGCCTACAGATTTTCAAACACACAAACTTTTGAACGAAATGAGTGGAAAACTCCGTGGTGGTACGTGGCACTTCGTGAGTTTTTTCTAGAATGTTCGTCCACGTCAGTCAACGTTGGTTAAATTCCCAGAATTTGGGGAAATTCCACGCATCTGTGACTCTGGGTCCGAGACCATGAGACTCTGGGTCCAGGACTATAGGCTCGCGCCAGATCACAACAGCCAATCTAACGGGAGATCAGATTAGCGCATCCAATTAGCGGTCAGCCGAGGCTTACTCTCTTACCATTGGCAATGTATTAATTGCCATTGGTTGCTTTTAGCAGCATCTTTAGCCGGAGTCCACGTGGACAGATGCTGGTCCTGTAGCTGTGACCCGACTGTCGCTCTTAATACAATAGATGACAATTATATTTTAATTAAAACCCGAGGAAATTTTTAATACAATATTTGTATTAAGCAACAGGATATTTCTGACATTGCATAATTACTCTAACTTTTACCTGAATACTTTGTAATTTTAATTATTCCTGACTGTAGCTTGAGTTTGTTGAGGACATTACCCCAACTTACATTGAAAGTTTTAACGTTAAGTGTTTTTAATATTACGGAAATTATTGATTTATTCAATCATTTTAAGCCACCAAAACAATGAGTCTGCGTTCACATGTTCACAGTCATTTCCAAACGTTAATTGTACTGATTTTAAATTTTAAAACAACTTATTTCGTCTTAATACTATTGTTCAGAAAATAGGTAATATCTCCTCAATAGTCAATATGCGGCCGTGATGAGGTGCCTGACCGCGCCGTGCCGGGCCGGGGCCTACGGTAGCACGGCCGGGCGCTCAAAATCTCGATGCGTTTGACCAGTTTATCTAATTTTCCTTACAAAATGTTTATTGTATAAGAATAAGTTCTGGAATAAATGTTCTACAACCTTATATATAAAAAGTAGAAGCATATATATTTTAACGTTTAAATAAGTTATAGCACAAAATATGAAACTCACCTATGAAAAGTTGTGAAAGTTTGTTAATCGTCCTAAAATTTTAAAAATGTAGTGAGTTTCTCACTAACGTTTACTCGATAATTGTTATAGAGAATATAATAAGGAATGCAAAAATAACCAAGATGATTTCCTTACTAACGGTGAATAGTGACGGAGTTATAAACAATTTAGTAAAAGCTTGCAATTTCTGACTTTGAAGGGGGATGGGGGAAATCATAAGAAGGAAGGCAGGGTACTGTGAAAATTCTTGAGTGAAGTGTTCTACCAACTGCTGAAAATTCAGCTTTATAGAAATTATTTGCAACATAAAACCTTCATTAACTGGGACTTTTCGGCGCAGGGGATGTAACCATAGATTAAGCATACTCCTTAGGAGATATTGCATGGGCAAGTTGTCAGACGAAGACGGATGAACAGTGGCGTGCTCCTACGGGATTTTCTAGTACTAGCATAGAATTAGTGCCGACGGCATCAGCGCAGTGGCGCAGCTCGTGGCCACGTGAGGAACCAACGATCCGCGGGCTAGGAGGGGATACGACATCCGTGTGCGAGAGAGAGCGGGAATACTTGTGCGATAGAGAGAGAGGGAGTGAGAAAGATAGGCGCTGCCGACGCGACACTGCCGTAGTGCCGTGGCTCGCTCGCACTCGCAGGGCGTCCGCCAGCCACCAGCCCCAGTGCCTTCGCCCTCGTGCCTTCCTTTCGTCAAATCGTAAAGCGGCTTCTTCCTTGATAAATGTTCTACGTTCGCTTGTGAAAATACTCTTACAGTTATAATTACAAATTAGTGTAATAGGTGTATAGTATGTATAACCGATATTTCATTACCAATGAATGATTCAGTGAATTCATAACATACAATATTTCCTTATTAAAATCCCACTTGATTCTTTTTCACAATTTATTATTTTTTCCTTTTAATTTCGTCGGGGCGGAGAGTAAATCCTCATGGACACTCAAAAATCCGTATTCGAGAGTAGTGCCGGACTTTTACCGGCTAAAAAAACTCCGCGAAAAATTTAAAATTATTAAAATAAATAAAGTAATTTCTGTGATTTGAGTAATTAACTTTGAAAACCTTTATTAAGTTCAAATAAAATTTATGTTCTTTTTGAAAAAAAATTGAGAAACATTAAGAAATTATACAGGTTTGAAATTAAAGAATATCAGTAATTATTATGAAACGTGATTTACTCATCAATTCAAAGCAAGGTTGTTATCTAATATTTATTTACGATATAGCGTATCACATTGATTTTGTGGCTGATTTTAAGATACGTTTACGTTATAACACCTACGAAACGGCCAGTCCGATTTTAACGAGAGACCTATCAAATGAACGGAAATATTGTCAAATTTTATATTACGGAGTTTCAAATCTTTACATTGCTTTTTTAAATTTATATAAGGAAAAACAGTGCAAAATATCGGTGTTTTTTTACAATGTGTGAGTAAATCTCAAATTTAAACGATTATTACAAAATATCAAGTAAACGTATCTGCTTAAAATTGTTATGGCATATATAGGCCTAAGGGTTATTTAAAAACACTTTTGTCACGTTTCATGAAAGGAATTCATGACTACCTATATAATAAAAATAAACTTAATTTTAATCAGGCAAATATGTGTAATTCAAAAAATATATACAGGGTGTCACAAAAAAGCGTGGTGTGATTCGCAGAATTTGATTCCACATATGAAAATAAGTCAAAATTATCTACAATTGGTTCAATTTCAGTGCTACATCTGCCCGGCAGCATCATCTCGACTTGTCGTCTGATTGATGCGTCGTCAGTCAGATTCATATGCCTTCTGTAATACTACTACAGAGATTTCACAGACCGGAAATTCCTGGAAAATCGGATAATTTTACAGGAATTTCGGTGAAAATTCGTTAATTTAGTTTTAAAACGTCTTTTTCGGCCATTCTCGTTCATGCGGCTCGGTTGTCGTTCCCCAGGGAGGTAAAAACCATGGAGAGCTAAATATTTAATCAAAATTATGAATGAACTTATGGTTTTACGTCGAAACTCAGAACTAAGCCTCTACATCAGCCAATACTGTAATAACCAATCCTATAAAAATCATATTGGCGTTAAAAGTTGAGGAACATGTCAAGGAACTCGAATACGAAAGATACTTAATTTTGAATAAACTTTTCTACCAAAGCTATAAATGCGATGGTATGGAATCAAATTTGTTGTGTCAAAATTCAAAACTAAGCCTCGTTAAAAGCCGTACAATTGTTATTATATAGTTATTTTCACGAAAAGAGTTGACTCATGTATCGAGTAAATAAAATATGGGAGTCATTGAGTCGTTAATTAATTAATTTCTATGAAAATCTAGGTTGAGTACGTGAACATCGAGATTTGTATGCTAATATTGAAACTTACACGTGTTTTTACGTCATAATTAGAGGTTAAATACATTTTAATTTAGTACTAAAAGATAAAGAATTTATTCAGTAATTCGATTCCAAAAACCATTTTACTATAAAAAAATCTCTTGCGCCGTAAACCTCATTTAACTGAGGACGCGTCGCCAATAACCCATAAGACACTGTACTGAGCGCTGCGGCTGCGACCGCCGAATCCTACACTTTGAGATGTGACCTTGAGCCCAGCCGGACCGAATTTTGGTCTATCCCGACTATGGGCGCGAGCATGGTCTATCCCGACATGTTTTCTACCTCGCTGTCGTTCCCAGTCAACAAGACAAGTTTTGGTTGACATTTTCAGACAATAAAAAACGTTGCCGATCGTCATTTCGGGCCATTAAATGTAAGTAAATTCCTGTTTTTGATCCATCCGATGCGGAAAAATAGGCGTTCTTTGGTGATAGATCGGGGTCGAATCGCCGACTGTATTCGTAAAATACCCCAGTCGCAGCAAACCTGCGTACTCAGCGAATTTCCAATGCATAATATGTCTTAATACCATATAAAGCCGCATACCAAGATTCATAAAAATATATTCATATATAAGCGATATATACAATTTTAATTATTCTCCATAAGAATAGCATTGGTGATGAGTACATAGGTTTGCTGAAACAAGGAACACAAACAATTGGTTTTTATGCAAATATAAATATAATTTAACTAGGTGAAGCCACATACCAAGTTTAATCAATATTCAATCATAAGTAAGCACTATATAACATTTTAATTATTCTCCATAAGAATAACATGGGAGATGAGTAAGCAGGTTTGCTGCAACAAGGAACTAAAAGAATGGGGTTTTATGCAAATATCAATATAACTCAACAAGGTGAAGCCACATACCAAGTTTTATTAATTTATGTTCATAATTAAGGGAGTCATTACATTTTACTTATTCTCCATAAGAATAACATGGGGCTGAGTACGCAGGTTCGCTGCTACTGGGATAGTAAACAAAAATTTTTTTTGAGCCAATATCAATATACTAGTACTACGTGACCCCACGTGCCAAGTTTCATCAATATACATTCATTAATAATGGAGATATCAAATTTTATTTATTCTCCATAAGGATAACATTGGACAACGTACTGTGTTTAGCACTTTGAATATCTCTGCAACGGTTGGACGTAGAATCTCAATTTAAACACCAAAATGATTGTTTTGTGGAGCTGAGTTGATTGGTAAAAGCAAATGTGAAGTTTACATTAAAATTAACTTAGGAAAAGCCAAAAACCTTTTTCCCATAAGATTAACATAGGAGATTTTATGAGCAGGTTTTTTGGATTTTCTCCGCAACCACTTAACCTAGCTTAATAATTCAAAATACCATATTATTTGTTTTTTTAAGCTCTATAACATGGTATAAACCAAAATTAAGTGTTTTAAAAATTTTAGGGTAAAAAATGCATAAAACTGATTTTTGGAAAATTTAAAACCCCCATAAACCCCCCTTCCCATGGCCCGATTTTTCTGGTTTTCGAACTTAAAGTCATAAATGTCACTTTACACATTTGAGCCAAATTTCATCGAAATCGGACGTATTTTACTCAAGTTATCGCATTCACGGACACACATATATATATATATATATATATATATATATATATATATATACATATATATAAATTTGAACGAATAGTGTAACGAATATAAAACGGAATCCGGCTTTATTTTTCGTTGGGGAAATGTGGTCCGATTGCCAATTTTTATGATAAATCACGGTTAGATTGTGATTTTTGGCATATATTGAAGCTCGGTCGTCATTTTCGGTCAATAAACAAGTTGTGACCGTCGATTTCGGACTTTAAAATGCTAGGAAAACGGTTGTGTTCGGCAAATAGAATGAAGTGGAATTGCCTATTTTGTTTAAACAATTTTTTTTCTGTAAAACGCAGACTTTTTCGGCCGATAAAATGCGGCCCTTAAATTTTTTGAGGTCAATGTTTTTGCCCTACAAATCGCAAAAGGGGTTTGTCGGTCAATTGCTTTTTTCGGGCGCTAAAACAAGGCTATATTCCTATTTCCGTGGATAATATGCGGCTCGCTTGCCACTTGAGGCCAATAAAACGTGGTCCATTCCATTATACTTAAAAAATTCACTCATTTTGGTGTTTTTGAGTGAAGAGATTTATTTCGCTGATAAGATTTGTTTCGATGTTAGTCTCGGTAAAATCTTTGTTTTCGACGATAACATACTTTGATACTTCCGCTGGCGGTTGGCCTTTGAATTGCGGTTTGAGTATAAACTATTACGGTATTTTTGGCCGATAAACTACGTTCATTGGTCGTTTTTGGTCTAAAAGTTACGGCGACCATGAAATGCCGTCAAATTGTCATTTTTATCCGAAATAACAGGTACAATTTCTGATTTTGGTCCATGAATTCTATACAGTCGTCTTTTTAGGCCGATAACGCACAATTTGGTCAATAAAACGCGTTTGGCTATTTTTTACGGCCAATAAAATTATTGATATGGAATTTTTAACAAATTTCCGGGGATGGAATCCCGGACCCCCCACCCCTGAGCCTGAAGAGTATTCCATACCCCCCAAAATCCCCGGCATTTCCCCCCCAACGTGACTCCCTGGATCCGCCCCTGATAAATGGTAAAGACTTCTTGACATTTCTGGACCACGACTAATTTATGCTTATTGCTTATGAGGAATGAAGCAGGAAACAGTGAACAACAATGCGGACATAATTAAGGAACAGTTAATTTATTATCATCTGAGATTATTAAGATTTCATGAATTTTGGACTTTCATAAATCACAGTGATTTCACAACCACTTTGGACTCGGTACTTGCTTTGAAAAAAACAGCATCCATTATTAAAATATGTTGCAAATACCAAAGTTTAAATTTATGGTTCGCAAAATATAAAAAATAAATTAAATTTATTGGGAAAACTCAAAAACAATTAATATAATCATTAATCAGATTTATAAGGCAAGGTCGAACATATTCTTTCTCAGTCTTCACCTGTTAATAACTAGCGTATAATAATATAACATTGTAATGGGAATGGGTTACAACATTCCTATGAAACTCGAAAGACGCTTGCGGCAGTTTCAGGCAGTACACCACCTCGGCGAGGCGCCTCGGCCGTTGGCGGTGGCGGGACGTCGTAACGGACTTCGGTCGGTGCCCTCAGCGGAGTGTGTGTGTTGGGGGTTGGGAGATGGGAGATTTAAGAGGGGTTAGCGGAGGGGCTGTCAGGATGGGCGCGCGGCCGAAGGGGGAGAGGGGAAGGGCAGCGACAGCAGCGCGGCAGCGTAGACGTTCCGAACTAGCTCCGCCGTCGCCTTGGACGTACAAGCAGACCGTGTACGCTTGTCCCATTACGATGGGTGATCTCCTAAGGAGTATGCTTAATCTATGATGTAACCGCGAGACGTCACAGCGATGTGATGGGGCCGCGGCCGGGGCCAATCTGCGCGGCTCCGTTAGCCAGCCCTACTGTATAGCCCAAGAAACGATCGATATAATCTCCAAAACTCCCTTCCCAATCTAGTCATGTTACATTCGAACTGTGTCAAGTCACTTCAAGCAAGCTGCGCCCTACTCTCCTATTACAGATCGTTTGCCACTAGAGGTTAGGTTTTTTCCTAGTTTGACTGTTACAAAAAAAGTTAGACCAACAAAAAACTTCAAACTTCCTGGACATATTACAACTTTGGGTCTATTAAAACCCAAAGTCTGTTTATAATAGTAAAGTTAGTATTTTTATTTTCTGTAAAAATATATTTTTCCAATATTGTACGCGCCCCCACTCTTAACGGCGCCCGGGGCTGTCATTGCCTAGGCGCCAGGCGCCCCTCAGTCCCTTAATTGTGCCCTAGGCGGTCACCTAGTTCGTCTATATGGTAGCGGTTTATTTGTAAATACGCCTATATTTGGGAAACAATTCATTATGCTACTATATATAAGTAGTTCATCCTCGGAAGCCGAATATTTGGTAATTTTTACGAGAAATTCACCAGTGAACGATTAAAACTAAATTAATTCGTCAAAAATAGCGTCTGTTGCGCTCCGCACTCCGCACTAGGCTGCTCTCGGAGGAGTCGTCCTGCTGCGCTGAGCGCAGTGCGCATTGCGCTGTGTTATAGGAAAACGCACCCATTTAATTACATGTTGTTGGGTATACTCCGCAGTGCGCTGCGCACAAAATGCGGAGCTGGGAAAACCCAGCTTAAGCGGCTACAGTGCGGCACATCGGATCTGCGCAATAATGCAATCTGAAGTGACTACGTGTCACTATGATAATGATTAAAATGATAGTTGATTTGTATTTTGGACTGATACCAAAAGGGACTTATTGCCAGGCACATGTGCTGCGTCATCTATAGTTTGTCAATAACATTTCGCATTGACATAACGTAGGCCAAGTATCTAATCAATAACTTTATGGGTTCAAGATTTATAGTCAAACAATATACAATACATTTTATCATTGTACTTTTTTCTGGTAAAAACGTAGTGTTAAGCTTTTATTATAATTGTACTAGCTGTTACCTCACACTTCGCCCCACAAATAATAATTTATAAAATCTATGACAGTTGTGTTTGCTGCATCTGTGGTTATCCCGTGGAACTACTACGAATCAAGATTAGCTGTTTGTATTTTTATCAGCTCAAACTTAAAGTGAATGTCCATAAGAATAACACAGGATTGGAACTTTGACTCCCCGTGGGGCGGAGCCCTATGGAAATGTATTAAAACCCTTTCTTAGTTAGCACCTAAGACCCAAAAGCAAGGTATGTTTCAAAGTGTATTGCAATCCGTTCTGTGGTTTTTGAGATTTCATGATGAGTGAGTCAGTCAGTGGTATTTGAGTTTTATGTATTAAGATTATGTTGTAGATATAACCATCTCCATTTGTACTATGTACAGCACTATGAACCATCAAATTTAAATTTAAATCGTAAAACCAGTTTTTTGTGAAATTTGATGTTTCATGTTTTATTATGTATTATGTATACCACATATATGTTTACAAGGGGAGAAACCCAAAACACATAATAATACAACTACAAATATTATTATTTAGTACCTAGACCGAGCGCTTTTCGTTGCTCCAAGAACAATATTTTCGCCATAACATAACAACTTTTTAGGCTCTGTGGTGGGGACCTAAGTTTGGAAAAACGTATCCATACTAAATAACAAAGTGGTATGGTCCAGGAGCCCTGATACTTGGGAGCGGGGGGAACGTATTCTAAATATTGTTGGTCCCCTACAACGTAGTATGGTGTGTGAGTAGTTTTGAGGAGCGTTTTTTAATTAATTGAAGTACTACTATCTTCAGTATAGACCTTTTCTCCATAATAATAACATGGCAACGTTTTAGTCAGTGGCGTAAGGAGAGGGCGGTGGTGGTTCCCTAAGTTTGGGGTTATAAAAAACGTAACCAAATGTTATGGATGAATGCCAACTGGCTAAAATCACGCAAACAATCGGAAATAATAACATATAATTTTTGTCAAGGAGCGTAGCCCTAAGGTTGGTGGGGGGGGGCATATCCGACGTTGGGGTATCATTCAAGACATGAATCTTTGAAAAGATTGGATGTTTAGAAGTGATATAAGAAGCCACTGGAGCGGAGCCCTGAGGTCGGGAAAAGATTATCCGAAGTCTTTTAGTCTCCCAACAACCTGAACCTGGTATGGTCCGGGAACAGATTTGAGGACATTTTTTGCAATCACCTGGAGTACTCTGTTCTCCATAACAATAAAATGGCAATTTTATAGCGACTGGGGCAGAGTCCTAAGGCCGGGGTCATTAAAAACCTATGTACCCAAATGTTATGGATCAATGACAATTGGCTGAAATCACGCAAAAAAACGGAATGTATAACAAAAAGATTTGTCCAGGTGGGTGGAGCCCTACGGTTTTTTGGGGGTGGGGCGGTGTCCAGCCTCGGGACATCATTCAAGACATGCGGCTTTGTAAAACATATCCAAAGAACCATAACACGTCCACATTGGATGTTTGGAAGGGATAGAAGAAGCCAGTGGGGCAAGTCCCTGTGGTCGCAAAAAACATTGTTGGCAGACATTTAGTCCCCTAACAACATGTATTGGTCCGGAAGCAGATTTGAAAAGCCTTTTTCGCAATAACCTGGAGTACTCATTTTTCAATAAGAATAACCATGACAATGTTTTAGCGACTGGGGCGGAGCCCTAAGGTCAGGGTCATAAAAAACCTAGGGTACCCAAATGTTATGGACCAATGACAATTGGCTAAAATCACGATAAAAAAGAAAAAATAACAAAATAATGTTGCCAGGGGGGCGGAGCCCTAAGGTTGGTGGGGGGAAGTATGCAACGTTGGGGCATCATTCAAGACTTACGAATTTGTAAAACAGATCCAAAGAACCATCACACGTCCAAATTAGACGTCGGGAAGTGATAGAAGAAGCCAGTGGGGCGGAGCCCTGAGGCCGCGAAAATAAGTATCCAAAGACCTTTAGTCCCCTAACAACATGTATTGGTCTGGGAGCAGATTTGAAGAGCCTTTTTCGCAATAACCTGGAGTACTCATTTTTCAATAAGAATAACCATGGCAATGTTTTAGCGACTGGGGCGGAGCCCTAAGGTCGGCGTCATTAAAAACCTAGGGTACCCAAATGTTATGGATCAATGACAATTGGCTAAAATCACGAAAAAAACCAGAAAAAATAACACAATAATTTTGCCAGGGGGGCGGAGCCCTAAGGTTGGTGGGGGGGAAGTATCCAACGTTAAGGCATCATTCAAGACTTACGAATTTGTAAAACAGATCCAAAGAACCATCACACGTCCAAATTGGACGTCGGGAAGTGATAGAAGAAGCCAGTGGGGCGGAGCCCTGAGGCCGCGAAAATAAGTATCCAAAGACCTTTAGTCCCCTAACAACATGTATTGGTCCGGAAGCAGATTTGAAGAGCCTTTTTCGCAATAATCTGGAGTACTCATTTTTCAATAAGAATAACCATGGCAATGTTTTAGCGACTGGGGCGGAGCCCTAAGGTCGGCGTCATAAAAAACCTAGGGTACCCAAATGGTATGGATCAATGACAATTGGCTAAAATCACGAAAAAAACAGAAAAAATAACAAAATAATTTTGCCAGGGGGGCGGAGCACTAAGGTTGGTGGGGGGGGGGAAGTATCCAACGTTGGGGCATCATTCAAGACTTACGAATTTGTAAAACAGATCCAAAGAACCATCACTTGTCCAAATTGGACGTCGGAAAATGATAGAAGAAGCCAGTGGGGCGGAGCCCTGAGGCCGCGAAAATAAGTATCCAGAGACCTTTAGTTCTCTAACAACGTGGTATGGTCCTGGAGCAGATTTGAAGAACCGTTTTAGGACCATATAGGAAAAACCTTTTTATCCATAAGAATAACATGGCAGCTTTTGGTGCCACTGGGGCTTGCCCTGAGGTTTGGATAGTAAAAAACACGTACCTAAAATATTTCACACACACACACACACACACACACACACACACACACACACACACACACACACACACACACACACACACACACACACACACACACACACACACACACACACACACACACACACACACACACACACACACACACACACACACAACTAATTTATTAGTACAGATTGAATTAAATTATAGAACATAGTAATAAAAATAATAACAGTTTTATTAAATTGGTTTTCATGATTTATTAGTTAGTTCATACACTTTCAATGTAGAATATCACAGCAAGCCCTCATCATCGATTTTGAGACTGTACTGAGTAAATAAAACTAAAGCAAACTGGCAACACTGCAAACAATCAACAGTTTCCCACCAAAATGCTTGAAACGTCACTGGACCACATTTAAATGTGATTTGACACCCCAAATGTAGTCCTCAATTGTAGTCCACGTGGACTACAATAACAGGTAAAATGATACGCGCTAGGACCACAATCAAGGGGACTAGAAAACTATATATATATATATAGATATATATATACAGTTTCGAACGAATGGTATTTTTGGGGTCTGGGGACCTCAAAACGAAAAGTTATCATGGTCCCGGGCCTAGGTCTTACCATGCCGACTACGGTAATAGCTTCTTCCCTATAGGGGAAATTCGCTAAAAAACAAAACCTAAGCTAAGTGCATTAATTTGGAAAGTAACAATTATATCAAATCTGCATTGATGACGTTTTTCATTTGATTCAGTAACCACTTCATAAGGTAAATTCATTTAAATGTTTTTTTGTCATGACCATGTTATGTAGGTCAAACATTTAATTCTACTGTTCATTTTGAGGACGATTATGAACAACACCTTTTTTCAGATTAAAATTTCTGTTGATCCTATATCAATGCTAAAATAATAACTTGTAATGCTATCTTAATATAGAGTGGTAATCTTTGATGCTATAAACGACTTTAACATCTTTGTTTATGATGATAACATGTCAAGTTATTTCTTTTTACACAGGTTGGATGCGTTTTGTCAAACTTACTAAAGAGAGGTCTTCTCTATCTGGAAATTAACTTCGGTATTCAATTTCAAAATTATTTTTAACACAACACATACATTTTTAATTGCGTCTATAATATCATTTAGTAAGATAACACGTATACTAGGTCTGTTATTGTTATAGGATAGCTTCAAATTGTTTAAGACTAATACACTTTCACTTAATAAATTTAAATGTGTTAAATAGTTAGTCTAATTTATTAATTATATAAGAATTTATGAAAACCGACTACCTTGTAGAAACACTTATATAAAGTGAAATATTTGTTTTTAATGAATATTATTTGAGTAAAAAGTTATCAAAACATTATAAAACATAGATGTTTTTGGTAATTTTAAGTTAAAAATCTGCAGTAAAAAAACAATTCTTGAAAAGTAAAATATGACCACGGTTTTTTCGTCTATTTGGAAATCAAGCTTTTGTGATTCAAGTGATATTTTTAGCTTAGCCTAGGAGACATAGCATAAAAGACCGGAAGTGACGAGTGAAACGCTCGGCGAACAAACATTTCCGGAACTGCTGTTGACAAACATTGAGGCTCACTTGTGCTGCCCTCGTTCCTCTGCGATTTTATATGTTTTAGAAAATTGTGCAAAGAATATTAATATGAAACGCGCAGTAGATGATTTATATTTCTGTTTGTGTGTGATCTAAATTGTATTAGTATTTTCTAAATTCATTCGCGTAAATTGTGTGACTAATTTTAAACATGGCAGTTATTCTCCTTTTAATCTTTGGATAAAAACAATAAACAGGTTATTTGTTTTATTCTTTCTAACTAAACATTTTTTTCTAAAAGCAATACAATTATTTTTGTACTAAGAACAACATTCATAGTTTAACTGCAGTCAATGAGCTAGATATTATACCAAATAATGTAATAAAACCACGACTTTAATAATAAATCCAATTCTACGCCCGAGCGAAAGCGTGCCGCTGGTGACGAAGTAACTTTAATCACTTCAGCCGTTTTCCAATATTCAATCATTATAGCTGCCAGGGTTTATCACAGTTATTCTTGCCTCTCAAAGTTGATTTTCATTCATCCAAAATTGCATTTACTTTTAGAATACTCTAAACTAGTGAATATGGAATTAATGGACTAATTAGCTAAGGAAATTTTGGCCATCACCTTTAAATTGCTAGGACTACATAAACAAAATCATAAGTTACTTTGTTACAAACGCACAAATGAAATAAAGATTGAACTCACAAATGTTGAACAATGGTTCTTGTTGTTCAGGAAACATTCTGTAAAATCAATAATATTAAAGCTTTAAAAGTATTTGAAAGGCATGGTACAGCACCTGATATTATAAATTTGTATAGGTAAAATTAATATACAATATATTAAAATATACACACTACATTTTACAAGAATTGTTGTTCCTGAATATAAAACATGTTACACCGCATAAAAACAGTAATTTAAAACTGGCTATAACAAACAAAGACTATGAAAGAGAGTTTCCCCCATTATTGTTAAAAGAGATAACTTGACTCGTTTTACTATTCTGAATTGACGCCACTGGTCTGACCATAAAGCCCGTCTCTTTCCTGTCAGTTTGTTAGCTTCATCTGCAACTCCGACGAGGGTTATAATAGTATATTTGTTTAATCGCGTTCGTAATGTGTGTAAATAATTGTATTTTAACAACATGACGCAGTGTGCTACTAGACCTACGTAACGCAGATTGAACAATTAATCAAGTGTACATTGTATGGATGCTGAAGATGGCCTAGAGCCGAAACGCGTTCATCAGGATCAAAATTTGATTGACGACGGAAATAAAATAACAACTAGTTTGTGACTCTGAAGTGGGAATACTCCTAATATTGTAGATAACATGTTTATTAATTAAAACTGACTTATAATTGTGCAGCTGTATTAACGGCGTTAGTTCCATTAGATTAGACATAGCTACTAAGTATCCCTCCTCATTCTATAGTAGTTGTGAACATTGAGAATAAGAGCTATCACTTTAATTCATAGACATGAAAGTATTTCCTTTGGTTTTTTAAACTATACGCTCTGTTAAATAAATTATTTCAACGATAATGTTACACTTAGTACACTCAGTAGCTCAAAGCTTTTAATATAGCTGTCAAAGTATTAGGGCCTATTCAGTTATCTTTAACCATTACTCTTCCTTTATAAAATACTGTTGCTTTATTTTATTTATGACGGATTCAAATATGAATAATAGTATTGTATAATATAACACCTTCAAAACACATGACCGGCTCAACTACATTGTTGCCAACTCATGTTAATTTTATTTATAATAAAGTGATACAAAATTGTCAATGTTATGAATATTGTGTAATTTAATAAATAAAGTACATTAACAAGGAATTTATTTTGCCAAAATGTAGGTAGCAAAACAAAATTTAAAAAGCATGGCATGAGATGATTAATGTGAATATAAATACAAAACCCAAATACACTAAATACACTAAATACACTAATTATTTGTAACTTGTTTGAAAAATAAGTTTACTACACTCTCGGTTTAATACTCTTATTAGGGAGCGCCCTGGATTAGGATTAGAACGGATAAAATTGGTCCGCAAGGTCTCGGGTTCGATCCCCACCAAATAGAAATTAATTTCAGATATGTGATAATGCTGCAACCATTTGGTTCTTAACTAACTGCTTTAGGTCACCTACCAAGAAAACAATAACTATTGGTTCTTATATTCCTTGTGACAACCACAGCATCTGTCGGGTGTTGTGACTTATAAATTCATCTCAGTGAGCTAATATTACAGAAACTGTTTCAGACAAGCATTCCACATGACTTGTTATGTTCTCGCGCTTCCATGGAAACGTCGTGTTGTTGTATGGCAACTTGCAGAGAACTGAGCACTGTACTTCACATGGTTGGCGTTAGTGTTATAGTGTATTTATTCCTTCAATACTTTGGGATTTCTTTGTGTCTCTAATTCTTTGACTCCCAGTTATTTTCTAGAATTCCTATAAGTACGATATTTAAAAATAATACAAAATAATCAGGTTGAATATGCACCTGTTTTTTATATTTAAAATACTTGTGGTATATTAAAACACTATTGGGTTTTGGGCTTTGATCATACTTTTCATACAGAAATTATAAAATTTGCTTTTTGAGTTATGATTTTTCCCAATCAAATTAATGTTAGGCTCACATGTTAAAATACAAAAAGTCTTGCTTAAAAGGCATGCAACCTTGAAACTAAAATTTAGAGTAGTTAAAAAACTACATTATTTAAATCTCCAAGTTCATTAATTTGTCTTATCAGTAGGATATAAGATTCGTGGGAGATTCGTGTAAATAAACTATTCAAACGAATGAATTACTAAACGATCAAATAAAATGAACGCTTGTATTATTCAGTACAACCGTTGTTGTTGTAAATCATTACATCTCACTTTAGCTCTTTATTGTTACTTTTTGCATTGATCAACTACACAACATACAATTTTAAATGTTTGCTGTGCTGCACGTTTTTTTGCTGTAACATATCATTTGAATAACCTTATCTGTACATCATATACTTTATGAAGAACAGAACAGTAAACGTAAATACAAAATAAATATGAAGGAGTCTTACAATTTGTCATTGAAATGTGGCAAATATTATTGATCTGTAGATCAATATTTCCAACATGTAATTTAACATTAAGATACATAATGTGTTATTGTGATGTATTATAAAGTTATACTGATAATAAAAACAATTTAAAACTGGTAGAAATGGTAAGAATAACGTAATAACTTTGAATTAATTGCCTCGGAAATCACTTAGGCGCACAACCTTTTAGGTGTACTGTAAAAATCGATATACAAACTAGAAATTGACTAATTTTAAATATTTCTAAACTTAAACTGCCGGGTCATGGAAACACCTTACGATTACGTGTATAATAGAATATTTGAATAATAAATGGTATTTGAAGATGTTATTCTTGAAAAGAGTAAAATTACTTAAAATTGCACTTCAGAACGAACCCATCAGCAAAAAATCATCTATAAATGTTTTTATGACGATGAAAATGAAAGGAATATTATCCATACGAAATTGTTACTTAAATATTGTGTATTCTTACCTTAACCAACGAAATTAAAAAAATCTATCCATAACATACTTAGCATTATGGAGTTTTTTCGGTATTAAAGGCACACATTCAATCACTTTTGGTCAGGAAACATTTGCTTGGCAAACATTCGTGAAAATAGTAGCGAGCTAGTTGACCCTGGTCCGATATAGTTTTCTGGTAAGTGTAGATATTAAGAAATCCTAACCTAATAAACTATGGAACGCAGTTTGGGGCTAAAATCCTATCGAATGGGCCTGGTTTGCGATATTTGAATTTCACTTAAATTAAAATACTAGAATATAGTTTAGGAATAATCCAATATTTATGATGAATGACAAATGCCAAATTCATATTTAAAAATAAAATTGCATTTAATTTTCTCATCACTACTAATGATAATTATATGATAATTATTAATGTATTAATTTATTGATACTTTCCAATAAATTATTACAGATATTATTATTAATAATAATGATTATATGCCATAGTTAAACACATATATGACAATACACCACATACACATATGGCATAAATACATATTACAAATAAGAGTGAAATACATAATTCTTTTCCTTCAAATTTTTACTGCCAATTATATTCCGCCTAAATTTTGCAAAATAAAAAAATCTTATCTGATAACAAACAACATACATATACTTATTGAAATAGTATAAATTTCATTACTAGTGCCGATATTGGTCTTCTCCGGCACGCAATGGTGTTTTTGAGCCTGGCGATGGCCAATCACAGAAATGTGATTCAGTATCGGAAAAACACGTTAGGTACGAGTTATGAACGATAATTTCATTACACAAATAATAATAATAATTAAACATCTCTTTTTGACATTTTCATCAGTTTTCTGAGTAATATTTATCACAGCATAATGACAACAATAGTGTTTGCATTGTGTTTACGTTGCGGAAAAAATCACCAGCTGATTTTACGGCATTAGGGTGGAAAAGTATCACTTCCATGACTCACAGCTGATATCGTAAACAACTGAAGCTTTCGGCAAAGTATGATGAAAAAGTAAAAAAGTTTGTAAAGTTTTTTTAAGTAAAAAAATTAATGTGAGATTGTTTTCTAAGATATATTTCGTGTATCACATTGAACCACCAATACAATAGCATGACTAGTTTCCTCTGTAGCAGTACAAATTAAAAACATGTTAGGAATTATAAATTGAACTTAAATTTTAAAGGGTTTAATGAAAATCAACAACGACAAATATATCACAAAAGTTTAGCAAAAAGAAAAGCCAAACAGATTGACAAGAAAAGAAAAAATCAACTCGAACAACTGGAGCAATTGGAGTGTGAATTGTTGATTGTTCGGGAAACATCAACAATAGAACCAGCTGGCGGACTTCACACTGGGAGATCACTGAACACGATTTCTGAGACTCAAGATATAAAACGATCTAGCTTATACAATGAGCGGATGTAAAGTAGCTTCCATTACAAAGAGGGGTGAATAGAAATAATAATTCATTTACAGCCAAAACAGTTTATTAAAATGACATAAATCACCATTAACTGTAGTTTTGAATGGTATATATTTTTTTTGCGAGCAAAAATATTCCAGTTAACACTTTGGCCATCACTCACCTTGTCAGTTTGTTAATGCAGAGAGGCGTGTCCAATTTTCAGCTGGATTTCCAACTTCGTGAAAAATTGGTGGGTGATGTAGTTTAAGATTGCTAAAGGTTATTCAAATACAGATTTGTATAGGAGGAGCAATAGAAAACAAATTTAACAACATTATTGTGGTAAAATGAAAATCAACTAGGAGAGCTTTTGATGTTTCAACGTGATAGAATCAGTTGTGGAAATGGTTTGTCAAGAGTGTCTTATCCCTCACTTCCGGTATTTTTTGTCATTTTGTTTGATTCAATATTTTTCTGTGTTATACGTATTTGCATATTTTAAAACGTGGAATTTTCATTTAGCGTGTGGAAAACAAGCCAAAAATAAATTCAATGATTCATTAGTTTTATTCAAACTATTCCCAGAGTGATACCACATTTACAATAGATACAATAATGGTTAAACATACTATCCAAAAATAACTTTTGAAATATTTGAGATTCTAATGGTAGTACAATTTATATAGTAATAGATGTAAAAGTAACCTTACACATTTAAGGGCAATTGAAATATTGCAAGTGTGTACTGAGCATAAAGTATAATAGTTATAATAGTTAGTTTAATATACATTATGAGGATGCATCCAAACGCCCAAGCAATGTTTGTTGAAATGTTTCCTGACATAACCCATATATATTCTAAAATGCCTGTATTTCCGTTTGTCGGTATAACGTGAGTTGTTAAAATTTAAACAGCATGTTTAAATTACTCAAAACATTATATAATTGATTTAATAAAATAAAAGAATAGTTAGTATATATATATATATATATATATATATATATATATATATATATATATATATATATATATATATATATATATATATATATATATATATATATATATATATATATATATATATAATAAGTAATTTTAACGACCGTAGCAAACATATCAAACTCACCATATACGACCTACGTCATCTCCTCCTCTTCACCTCTAAAACATGTAACTAAAATGAACAAAAATGTTACATTTGTTATTTAAGCATCGAATAAACCTCTTTTTGTAATACATAAATTGATAAACATATTTTACAATTAATTTGAAATCTAATATAAGAATTATGGGAAAACTTGAGTATCTTTCTTTAAACTTTACTTTGAAATAATCTTCAAATTCCTAAGTAGACTGAATTATGACATAGGGGTGTTTGAAGTATGCTATTAGTAATGTCGGAAGAGTTATATTTATAGTTTCCCGGGGATCAAACTCAAGCAAATGAGACATAGAAATTAGATACACTTTACGTACCTACAAACTAGGAGTATTGAGGAACTATCTGTTGAGCATGGCATTGACTGACACGTTTAATCAATGTAGTGATCCAATAGCAGTGTATTCCTGTGGAACAGACGCCGAACTGTCCACTCATCAATACACTCTTGTATGCCTCTGAAATAGTACCAGGGCTGCTTTTGAAGTGAGGTATTCCTACTAAACTGAACTTAATTAACATTACATTAATGAAAGTTTTTCACAACAAAGTTCATTAATTTGTCATAATCATAAAGACAAAGTTGGATTTTAATATACAGAAAATATCTTATATATTACTATTAATTGATAGTAACATGTAGGGAATATTCAAAAAGAACATAATATACTGTGCATTTTAATGGATTATACAGGGTGAGTCTTCTAAGCTGTCTCAAACAGATTACAAACGAACGGCTTGACATACAGAGATGAAACAAAACTTTTCCCCACTAATTCATACCAAAGGAATAACGTAAAATTATTTTTACCATTTTTAAAATACAGGATGTTCAAGAAACTGGGGGTCATGGGTTCGAATCTCAGAGTTTTCAAATGTAAACATATGACATGTTATGCATCACTTTAAAGCTCTAAACTAGACAAACCATTTCGTGAAAACAGAACTCCTTTATCTTTATCCGTTTTAAAATGGCGGCCATCTTTATGGAAAATATTGATATTTACAGAACACCCTGTTTCCTGTAAACTACTAAACTAATTTTTTTTCTGTTTAAAAATTCTTATTCCTCGTGAATTCAGCTTTAATTTAATATACGACATGTCAAAATTTTAAAAATTGAATATTTTATCAATAATTTTAATTTTTTTTAATGTTGGTAGCCTTGTAAATAAAAAATTTCAAATGAGAACATATGTGAAATGGCGTATCATTTTGAAGGTCTTGCAAAAACAAACAACTTTTTAATTTAAACCTACCGTCTATCTTTGGTAGTTTTCTAGTAATTAACCAAAAATTCCATTTCCCCATATAAAACCCATGTTAAACGTGCATCCATTAATCTGTAGTACTGCACGTTTAACATGGGTTTTATATGGGGAAATGGAGTTTTTGATTGACTACTAGAAGACTACCAAAGATAGACGGTAGGTTTAAATTGAAAAGTTGTTTGTTTTTGCAAGACCTTCAAAATGATATGCCATTTCACATATGTTCTCATTTGAATTTTTTTATTTACAAGGCTACCAACATTAAAAAAATTAAAATTATTGATAAAATATTCAGTTTTTAAAAATTTGACATGTCGTATATCAAATTAAAGCTGAATTCACGAGAAATAAGAATTTTTAAACAGAACGAAAATTAGTTTAGCAGTTTACAAGATACAGGGTATTCTGTAAATATCAATATTTTCCATAGAAATGGCCGCCATTTTGAAACGGATAAAGATAAAGGAATTCTGTTTTCACTAAATGGTTTCTCTAGTTTACAGATTTAAAATGATGCATAACATGTCATATGTTTACATTTGAAAACTCTGAGATTCGAACCCATGATCCCCAGTTTCTTGAACATTCTGTATTTTAAAAATGATAAAAATATTTTTACGTTATTCCTTTGGTATGAATTAGTGGGGTAAGGTTTTGTTTCATCTCTGTATGTCAAGCCGTTCGTTTGTAATCTGTTTGAGACAGCTTAGAAGACTCACCCTATATATTAAAACGTTTATTGATATTGTTTTGTTAACTAAACTACTAAACTGTATGCTGGCTATGAATATATGCCTGCTTTAAGCACTATAAAAAAGTACATTTATTTTAAAAATACGACTTTTGGGAATTTTAATTGCAACTTTATTAAACAAAAATCAAACTTGTTTAATATATTAATATTTTTGAATGTAAGACATGTCAATATTTACATTATTCCAATTTATCATGGTATATTCATAAACTGAATTTAGATTCACTTAACTTTAAAGCCAAATACAAATAGATTCCTGTGTCAAACCTTTATTTAAATATTTAAATAATTGTATATATGCTAATGGTCGTAGTCATTTGATTTATTTAACGGATTTCTATTTAGTTAAACCATATTTGATGTTAACAGATAAATTAAATATAAGTACAATCGAGAACATATATAAAATATCCCTCTCCTAAGATTTAATTTTCCTTTTATCTACCACTAGTAGCAGCATATTGTCGAGTTATGCGGTAAAAACAAAGTGCAGCAATTTATCTTAAAGCTAATATTATCTAGCTTTTTTGACTTAGTATAACTCAATAAGTGCACCATTAGAGGCACGGCAGAGTTCCAAACGAAATTTAACTTCTTTCCATGTGTTGGCAAACATTTCTAGGAATATTGAAGCCATACTCGCGATGATTCTTCTTCTGAGGAATTTAAATCTCAAATTCTTTCAGAGTAAACGTCATTCTTAACTTTTCCCCAAAAGGAAAAGTCTAACGGAGTCATATCTGGGCTCCTAGGAGGCCATGGTGTGGGTCCTTCCCTGCCAATACACCTATGGCAGAAACGTATGTCCAGCGCACCTCGTACACGCAACATGTAATGTAGTGGCGCTCCATCTTGCTGAAAATAGTTAGGGCCATTCTCCATCTCAATGTCATCCAACCGTGGGAAAACGTACTCTTCTAGCATGTCACAATAAATTTCACCGTTTATAGAGTTCTCACCAAAATTAAAGTGTCTTAGAACTTTATCGTGCATAAGGTTGCACCAAACATTACACTTGGTTGAGTCACGTTGATATTAAACGAACTACCACATATAAGTACCAAATATATTCACATATAAGTGATTTTAATTATTCTCCATAAGAATAACATTAATAATGAGTACGTAGGTTTGCTGAAATAAGTAACACAAACAATTGGTTTTTATGCAAATATAAATAGAATTTAACTAGGCGAAGCCACATACCAAGTTTCACAAAAATGTAATCATAAATAAGAGCTATATAACATTTTAGTGATTCTCCATAAGAATAACATGGGGGCTGAGTAAGCAGGTTTGCTGCAACAAGGAATATAAAAATGGGTTTTTATGCAATTATCAATATAACTCAACCAAGTGAAGCTACATACCAAGTTTTATTAATTTATGTTCATAATTAAGGGAGTCAATACATTTGACTTATTCTCCATAAGAATAACATGGGGGCTGAGTACGCAGGTTTGCTGCTAAGGGAATAATGAACAAAAACTCAATTTGTTGTGCAAATATCAATATACCAGTACTACGTGAAGCCACATACCAAGTTTCATCAACATATATTCATAAATAATCGAGATATCAAATTTTATTATTCTCCATAAGGATAACATTGGACAACGTACTGTGTTTAGAACTTTGAATATCTCTGCAACGGTTGGATGTAGAATCACAATTTAAACACCAAAATGATTGTTTTGTAGAGCTGAATTGATTGGTAAAAGCAAAAATGTGATGTTTTCATTAAAATAAACTGAGGTAGAGCCAAAGCTGTTTTCCCTTAAGATTAAGATGGGAGATTTTATGAGTAGGTTTTTAGGATTTTCTCCGCAACCACTTAACCTAGCTTAATAATTCACATTGCTAAATTATTTGTTTTTTTAAGATCTATAACATGGTCAAAACCAAAATTAAGTTTTTTAAAAATTATAGTGTGAAAAATGCAAAAAAACTGATTTTTTGAAAATTTAAAAACCCCATAAACACCCCTTCCCATGGTCCGATTTTTCTGGTTTTCGAACTTAAAGTCATGAATGTCATTTTACACATTTGAGCCTAATTTCATCGAAATCGGACGTTTTTTACTTAAGTTATCGCATTCACCGACACACACACACACACATACACACAAACACACACACACACACACACACACACACACACACACACACACACACACACACACACACACACACACACACACACACACACACATATATATATATATATATATATACATATATATATAAATTTGAACGAATAGTGTTTTTGGCATCTGGGGACCTCAAAACAAAAAGTTATCTTGGTCTGTGGCTTAAGTCTTACCATGAGACGTACGGTAATAGCTTCTTCCCTATAGGGGAAATTCGCTAATATGACAAAAATCGAGATATTCAAAAAAGTAATAAATTTAAAAAACTCCCCAAATAAAAAATTATAAACATTTTACTAAAAATGTAACCCCGATTTTTATTAAAAATTAAGTATCCGTGGTCCAAAGCATTAACAACTTAATTAGAAAGTTAAACAATTATTCGTAGTTAGTTAAACCATATTTAGAAATTATTATTTATAAACAGTTTTACCTTACTGCAAGTTCGAGTAAGTAGTTCTTTATACATCTGAAGTATTTTGAAAAGCCATGGGACTTTTTTCCTATTTTGTAGAAATAAATTAGCATATCTTTTTTTTATTTTTACGTCTATAACTTTTCTAAGGATACAAATCTACACAACGTATAATTTAATAAATTACAAAAAATGCAGAGTATCTGGAGGGGTTTAAAAGTTAAAATTGATAACACTGCAAATTTACATGTAAGTCATGAACCAGGACCCCGTTATTGACTCAGTATTTTATTAGTTAAATGTTTCAAAATATATTTTCCTAAAATTATTGCGTACTATCGTAAATCTATATATTTTGTTTTTGTATTAGTTTTTTCTATAATTTTAAACACTTTGTTAATAAAATGCTTACTAAAATTAAAATTAACTGATTGTTTATTTGATTTTAATTATTACATTTAACTAAACAAATTTACTTTTAACAAATTCTTTTAAAATATAATAAAGAATTAACTAAAGAAGTCTTTGTTAACATGTGGAAGAACACATTGTACGCAGGTTACATTTTTAGTAGATCTTCTACAGAATAGATAAACACAAACCAAGCGGAGTTTGAAAGTCTGGAAACTATCCAAAAGCTCATTTCTCTGTCACCTTGATAAACTTGAAAGTTTTGTCTTTACTTTACCTTGGTCCCTAGGAGAATAATAATAATCAGTCATCACATCTTTTCATAAAAAAGTAGTTGATTTATAACTATTTTTTACTTGGATCTATTCCAGCTAATTCATTATATGTTTTCTATTACGGATAAAGTGACTTCTGTTCTTAATGTGCATAGACCTTTTACATAAGTATATTAACTAACTGGCATTTAACAGTGTAATATAAACATATACGTGTCTAAGATATATGTCTAGTAATGAAATAAGTTTTAATAGATGGAATTTTATTTTAAAATATAATAATGATAAATATTATCATAACATTTTAATTTACACAAAAAATATGCTAGAAAGTCAAAATTAAATTTTTTAACGTCTTTAATAAAAAAAACAAATACAAAATTAAAAAAAAAGTAAAATATCTCTCAATAACCTTAAGCAGTAACCATTTTCTGTCCGCTACAACAAACGTTTAAAACATTAAAACAAAGTAAGGTGTTGTTGTTGATTAAAATAATTTATAATGCACAAGTAATACTTTTTACACAACCCAAAAAAAATTGTACTTGTAATAAAACTTGTAACTCGTTACTTTAGAAACGCTAGAGACTATTGGATGTTGTTCGTGCGAGTAATAATAAAACACTTCTTTGATAATTGCCAGGAGTCTCAATAAGAAAAAATACCCCCGTAGCAGCAAACCTGCGTACTCAGCGAATTTCCAATGCATATATATATATATATATCTTAATACCAAATAAAGCCACATACCAAGTTTCATCAATATACATTCATAAATAAACGATTTATGACATTTTAATTATTCTCCATAAGAATAACATGGCAGCTGAGTATGCAGGTTTGCTGAAGTAAGGAGCACAAAAAATGGGGTTTTATACAAATATCAATATAACTCATGTAGGTAAAGCCACATACCAAATTTCATTAATTTATTTTCATAATGAAGGCAGATAACACGTTACTTATTCTCCATAAGAATAATATGAGGCTGAGTACGCAGGTTTGCTGCTACGGGAGCCTTGGGTGAAAATTTTTTTGAGCAAATATCAATGGTTCACAACCAGATGAAGCCGTATACCAAGTTTCGTCAGTATACGTTCATAAATAAGCGAGATATAAAATTTGTATTTTCCTCCATAAGAATAACATTAGACAACGTACTGCGTATAGTACTTTCAATATCTCGGTAACCAATTGACGTAGAGAAATGATCAAAATACCAAATTGTGTGTTTTTTTAAGCTGAATCCAATGGAAAAAAAATAAAATTTTACTATTTCCAAAATTATATGTAAAAAATTCGATAACCCATTTTTGGGGTACGAAACCCCCCCCCCAAAATACCCCTTCGGATAGAGAGATCTGGCTGGTTTTCGAACTTAAAGTTATAAATGTTGCTTTACACGTTTGTACCAAATTTCATCAAAATCGGATAATTTTTACGAGAGTTATCTTGCTCACGGACACACACAAACACACACACACATATATATATATATATATATATATATATATATATATATATATATATATATATATATATTAATATTCAAATGAAACATTTTTCAACTGAGTACCCTTATTAATATATATACAGTTTCGAACGAATGGTGTTTTTGGGGTCTGGGGACCTCAAAACGAAAAGTTATCATGGTCCCGGGCCTAGGTCTTACCATGCCGACTACGGTAATAGCTTCTTCCCTATAGGGGAAATTCGCTAAAAGAAAAAAAAACATATTATTTATTGTGGTTACGATGTTACAATTCATGATTATGAAACACCAATTAAGTACACCCTTCTAACACTATTAAATTCTGATAAATATAGGTCTACATATGAGGTCTATACTGAGTTTATAACTTTTTCGAAAATATTGTTTTATATTTAATAGTTGCAATCCATGCAACAGTAACACGCAGTCCTTCAAACTCACTAGTCAACAGCTGTCTTTTTAGCCAATTACATCTTTTACGAAAGAAAATAATAATAAGATAAATCCCAAGACATTAAGCCGCTTTGGGCCGCTGGCGGTGGCGTAGCATCTGAAGCCGTGGTAAGGATTATTCTCTTGTCTCCTTGACAAATTGTCAAGGTTTGTCATCATCTTTATCCCTAATACAACTTCTTTCTCCTCAGTCCAATTTAAGCTTACTTTTGTAATATAAACCCTAACGATCTCATTAGAGCTTAAATTACTCATACTTTTATTTACTACATAATTTGTATTCTGCTTTTATATTATGAGAGATATATGTTTTAACTACCATAAAGCTTCTCATTATACATTAGTATTATTGTACTGATTTGTTTAGTATTACAAATGCCGCCGTGTCCAGAAATAGTTAAGATGTCATACTTTGTGATTCTGTCGTCCTGATCAACTAAACGTTATTCGTCCTTGTGTGTACATTATTTATGTGAATTTTGTCATTTTATTAATCTTGACAAACACGAAGGTGTGCAAGGACTGATAATGTCTTGGGGAGAATAGTTTCAGAAAGTGGATCGTTATTTGTTCATAAATCAGTGCCACAGCGTATCAATTTAGTTGACACCATTGGGCTACAACAGTATTTGGTAATTTAATTTAATTTAATTCTATAATTTGAACTTTAAATATAAAACTGTCTAAGATTAAATAGTAGGGTTGTTTTAAAATTATGTAGTGCGTATTGGAGCAAGGGCAAAGATTAACTAGGGACAATACTTATTGTAATTTTAGTAAGGAAGCTGTGTTTCCGTTACTTAACTAAACAAATTTATATTGCAAGTTTTTAATTCCAAATAATCACTTTTTTAATACGCTCTCATCGTACATTCAAACTAGATCAGCTTTTTTATTTGTGTTAGTTCGTACTGAGGTTTTCTTAGTATATGAGCATTCCTTTCCTCGTGAATAATATTATTTCTCCTAAACTTATTTATGATTTACCCACTCCATGTGGTTAAAATATAAAAAACAGATCGGACCGTTAGGTACTTCGGGATTTTCAAATATATTCTAATGTAACATTTTTGGATGGGAACTTTATAAAGTGATTTGTTTAAATAACAACACGTTGAAATATGGATTTAATGGTTTACAAATACGTGTTTGCTTATGACTAGCAAGGTTTATTTTTTAACATGCATTTAAATTAGTTTCAATCAGCTGGCCCGTATTCCAAAGGACCAAAGAAATCCTCATCGTACCCCTTGGGCCAGTTTCCCCCGTCCTCCGTGGTCGCCTGCGACCCCGCGAGCTCAGTCGACGCCTCAGAGTCGTGGGTGTCTGAGTCGGAGGTCGTCTCGTAGAATTTCTCCCCCATCACTCAGTGAGGCATGCTCTTCTCCTAAACACATACACCGGAGCGTCAATTATTAAAACGTAGGCTACCTGAAAATCAATTATCTAATCGTTTATCACCCAAGCGTCAACTGTCTAAACGTATGTTACCCGAAGGTGTATCGTCCAATGTATATTACCCGATAATACATGATTTAAACGTATATTATACACAATCAAACCACACAAACAAATAGTATCTGATTGTATCTGATTAATACTGTTAATTACTTGAACGTATAGTTTACGAGCGTTATTGAATGTAAAATTTCCTCATGTAAACAATATGATTGAAAATTATCCAAAAAGTATACTACAAAACGTCAATAAGCAAAATAACTGTTATAAATTTAAAACTTTCTGTAAAACATTATCTTGCCTAATGTAATGATGAATAACTTATATACAACTGTAGAACAACCAAGAACGCTTTGGTGTCCATTAACTAACGATTAAGTGATAGTTTTCAAGAATTATAATTGTTGCCTAACGAGACAATGCTTCGCTGAATTTGTATACATTGAAGGCTGTACATCTTTTGATCGTGTTGGTGGATGATAGTATCCATCAGGCTCGAGTCGTCGTATGGCCAATTAAAAGCGATATGCAAATAATTTGCAACGGTTGCCATAGCATGATTGCCATTTTATAGTAAAACTCGCTTCGCTCGCTGGGGGCTCCGCCCCCAGACCCCTGTGTGGGGCTTCGCCCCCAGGTCGCTGTCAGGTGGGTAGTACCCGTGGTTGACCCGGGTACCTAGCTCTAGTGAAAGTGGTGTCATATTAAGTGGCCCAGAACCGACATTATACTACTACTTATACAAAAAAATTGATAAATAAGCAGTTATTTAAATGTGAGGGGGTTAAAAATTGAAATAGTAGAGTTTGGGAATGTTTAAGGAGATCCGAGTGTTCAAGGCACATGCATGCTATATCTCATATACCCAAACGAATAATCTGCAACCCTCTCCCCTCCTAGACCTCTCCTACTGCCCCACTTCCCCAACCCCTAGAGGCCTAAACCCCTGTGGGAGGCTTCGCCCCTAGATCGATGGGTTTAAATCAGCAAATCTGTTCACGTGAAAAAAATGCTAAACCACCACAAAAACTCAAATAAATAATTAAATTTGAAAAATCTTGCGCTATCTAAGGGTGAAGGAGACGAGATACGACAAAAAGTCATAGAGTCAAAGTTGTAGATCGTCTAAAATCCTTGGCAAGTGGAGGTATTCCGTTTATCGCTAGGATCATCCGCTCGTCCGCCAGAGCTAAAATAAAAAGGCACTATTTTGGACATATCGAAAATTTCCTCCATTCTTGATTTTTTATGTGGTTCTAAATAAAAATTATACCTTTTTGCAATTTTCATGGGGGTTTTAATGGACAAGCTACATGGAGGCCTAATTCCACGTTTATAGCTTATGTAGAATTACCAGTGTAAGTCGATAATGCAGTTTGTCAATTTATGGAACAATAAGGAATTTACATTTTTTTTTAGGTGTTTAATTATTTAAACAGGATAGTTTATCGAATGTTTCTTGAAGGGTAATATGTAAATATCAAATATCAAGCCTTTAAATACTAAATTAATGTTATAGGAAATTAAAAACCAAAAAAATAACCGTTGAAATTGCCTGAAATTTTGAAAAATCTAGTACTACCTAAGGGTGAAGGGAGCGAGATACGACAAAAAATCATAAGACCAAAGTTGTGAATCTTGCAAAATCCGTGGGTAGTGGAGGTATCCATTTCTCGATAGGTCAATCCGTTCGGCCACTAGAGCTCAAAAACTGTAATTTTAAAATAAGCCTTTTTGGGGGATTTTAAATATTTTTTTGGAGGGGTTAAACAATAATATTGTCAGTTTTAGAAATTTTTCTGGGGGTTACAAGCTATAAGCTATCGGCATGCAAATTTATAGGTTTCTAGCTTGTCTGGAAGTAGTTTAGTATTCATATACCTCAGTGAGTGAGTGAGTTACACATGCGGCTGTATGTATTTTATAATAGAAACACCAACTTTAGACTCCAACAGGTGACCTAGCTAGTACGGATTTGTTAATCAAATCTTTGAACTACAGGAACGTAGTTGCACACTCTAATAAACTTAAGAAAACGTTAGTGAAATAAACAAACGTGGACATTTCTTCTTCATATTTTTGTTAGTTGGTTAACTGGTAAACAAAATAATACTTTTTTTAACTAGCACAAATGATTTTTTCGTGTTGAATTCATAAACAAATTTTTTAATATGTTCTAAACTCAATTTTAATTTGTTTATTTGTTTATAACATTCATTCTAGTTTTTTCTGAGTATATAGCCTCCTAAAGTCAAAATAAAGTCAATATAAAATAAACTGCTTCCCGACTTCTCGTTTAAAAATATAGTAACGTCGTAAAACATTAATCTAAAACTACTGTTCATCAACTAAATTGTAAATACCTAATTTAAAAGTTGAATTCTGTACTAGTTCAACTCTGTGCTAGGTAAATTCTGTAACAGGTAAATTTTGTGCCAGGTAAATTCTGTACTAGGTCAATTCTGTACCAGGTCAATTTTGTACTTGGTAAATTCTGTACATTAAGTTTTAGGATTACTTCTTTAACATATCGTGTCATCCTGCTAAAGTATATTTAATTAGACAGAAAAAAGTGTTTTATTATTCACAATACGTATACAAAAACATGTGCTTTTACAGTTAAAGTATCCTTGAAATATTCTTAACAGTCACGTTGTAAACAATCCTTTTATACTTAGCGCTAAAAAACCAAGGTCATTAAGGCCGTCTTGCTTGGACAACTTATTTTAATTTAAATATATGCATTTACCTATAGTAATGTATTACCTTTGAAATCACCAATTGCAGTGGTTCCAGCCATGCGTGTTCCCTCTTTATACCAATCTCTCCCTCCATAAATTCTACCATCTCCTCCAGCAAGAAAGCTGAGAACATAAATTATAGTTCACTAACACATAGCCCATTGAAATTATCAAAAGAAACCCAGACTCTGAGCTCTGTGGAATATAAGCAATATTTTGGAAGATGAGAATAAAAACTTTTTCCTGTCAAAATATTAAACTCCTATCCTAGAATCATATTACAAAATCATGAACTCCCAATGTACCCAATGTGAGGTAAAAATGCATTCTTATGCATAACAATTAAATTTAGCTTCGTTTTATTATTGGAAGGTAACGCGTAAAAATACCATATTTGCAAAAAATATCAGTTTGCAGATTTGTTTATCATACATATGCCCCACGTATGACGTAATTTTTTCAAAGTTACATGAAATCGTTATCCGAAATTCTAATCATAGATCGTATTTTTAACTTTAAAGTAATTTGTATTTTTTAATTTTAATGATAAATGCATTGTGTAAAAGAGAAAGAGATAAAAAAAATACATATTTGGATAAATTTAACAAATTACCCAACAGTATTAGGGATTTCTCAACATTGGGTAGTTTGAGGAGTGTGGTGTAACCCTGGAGCTGGTGTTGGGTAGGAGTAAGGGGCCAGCTGGTCGCATTGCTGCCAACGATGCCGTTGTGGCACGATTGCAGCATGAGCACGGATTGTTCCAGGTGCAACAATAAAAATTAAGTTTGGTAAAACTGACGGCAATGCACACGTCACTCTTCTCCGCTTCCCCTTAAATAAATCTCCCCCTTATGCCACAAGGTTAATACAACCCTACTATAAGATCAGGCAATACTTTTTTTCTCATCGCACATATATTAGGAGTGCGATGATGAACTTAAACTATCTCCAAAATGTTGTACTCGCCGTCAGATTCCATGTGAACGGTGCGTTTAGGGGGTGCAGAGGACGGATGCAACGGCAGAGAGGTGCTCATACTCCCTTCTTATACGCATCTCACTACTCAGTGCTCACATTAAATTTGACAACCTGTACAGTTTACCGATCAATCAGGATAGTTCGCAAAAGTGCGGTGGTGAGATCCTTACTTGTACGCAATATCAGAGAACTTCCACTTATCCATGTGCAGGTCCTGCACCTGTCTCACTCTCTCGCAACACTCCTCCTTGATGAAGCACTGGGCGCCCTTGGTGTCGTGGAATACTTTGTTGGCCACGGGACTCACTAGGGTGTCGTCCACATAGAGACGCTCGGAAGGCCTGTCGCCCCAGTCGGCCCGGGACACTAGTTCAAGAGGCGGAAGGTTCCTCACATCAGTTTACACTGGGGCCAGGTACTCTAGAACACGCTGCCCCTGTGGTTACGCAGGGGATGGTAATGTATCTTTTTGGGAGCCGTGATCGTGTTTGGTCAGAGAGGGTTGAAGGACCCTACACATACTCATCAACTCATTTTAATCTACAGCCAAGTTACTTATTTTAGGAGATATATTGAGAGATGTTGTTATTTCACAATTGGTATGGTTAAGGTGAAGGAATATTATACTATTTTAAATTTGTTTTCTTTGCGAAATAGCTAACAATGGGTTCAAGAGTTTGCCTTAGATGTATGATATTATTGTTTAACATATTATAATACTATTTAAAAACTAATCTTGTGGAAAACAAAATGAGTGTAAATTATTCTAAATCCTGTACATTTTAATAAGTAATTTTTACATATTTATTTATTATTGTCAAATACAGTACAATGATAGGCTAGGCATCCATTCATATTCAGTTCAACGTTATTAGAATACTTTATTACCTAAGGATAAAATGGTATAAACTAAATGCATCTTGTAAGGAAATTTGGTCCTATAATTTCGTTACTTAATTAAAAAAAGATTCGTTTGTTTTACATGATTATGAAATGGAATTCATACATAAGTTCTTATTTGATTAGTATTGTTTAGTAAAGCTGTACATCTTTAAACATAGTTGGTATTATTTTTATTTAGTTATTTTAAGACTGTATTTTAAAGACAAGGTCATATTTTTGTTAGTCATCCAACGCATTTTTACAATTGAAAAATAAATCCTTGAACTACTTACTTACATTATTTTTTTACTATTAACGTGTGTAATATAGTTACATATAACAGGTGTAAAAATATAAAAAAATTACACACTGATTATGTTAAATGATTGTCTTGATTGGGTGATTGTCTAGGATTAGCTGGAATAATGAGAGAAAATGATTATTTGAGGAAAGGACTAAAGCAGAAACACTTGGATGGAGTTTTTAGGAACGATAAAAATTCGCGGCAGACATAAGTAGTCAGTTAGTATGATTTCCCTAGCTTTAGTAAGTCTTGGGGTTGGTTATTAGGAGTAAGATATCCCACCAGCAGAAGGATCAGTAAAGTCCGACCACCAAACTAGAACTTTATAGTACATATGCAGCCAATGCCAGAATCCAATGTCTTTGAGTTTGTTATAATATCCATTAATGTACATGATGACAATACGGTTTTAAATATGCATATTATAAGTATGTTACCAAACTAAAGAATGGCTACTATGTAGAAAAAACTTTTTGTAGTGCACTAATACAACATTGCTTTAAAATATTCTTAATTTTAACATTCAAGTAAAGTAATTTGTAAACAGTAATTAGGATAGTTTATAATATTAGTCTTATCGTTTCTATAGTAAACATATGAATATTTCTTTTTAAATAAATGAACTTCATACATTCCTAATAATAAACTAGGAATATTTTTGGAAATTGAGTACATGCATCGATGTAACACGACCTCTTCCAATGATCTTGAATATTAATTACTGATCAACAAGACCTTGCTTGAACAAGAGATACCAATTGTGATTAATCAAGGTGAGATTTTATACTGCCTTAAAATGTTTTCAAAAGTCATTCATCTGTAATTTAATTGGAGTTTAAAACTAAATAATTAATATTATAACTAATAGCTCAGTTATCTACACATACTGTTACAGTAAACTTTATACTGACCTATAAATATTTACTCGGCACTCAAGATATTTGTATGTTATGCATGAACATGTTTATACCGTTTATATTACAATATTACTGTGATCAAATTAAGCTGGGAAGATTGATAGCAGATTGTTTAGTCAATCTAGCTTTTCCAGCTAATCAGACCTTGAAGTTGAATGATTTACAATCTAATTGTATAAATTAGTATTTATTGAGTACATAAATGCTTTAGACATGAATCCACATATTATTTGTATACAAAAACGAAAAAATGGGTTCAACCATCAAATTTATTACCTGGCCGGAGCAGTTTTGATAATCGATCGATATACATTTTTAAAATGCATTAACACAATCGGTTATAAGAAATATAAAGGAAACTCTTAATTGAAATTAGTATCAAAGTAATATTCATTATGTTACGTACCTTTTGACATTAATAAAACAAGGGGGAATCACTGCAGAGAGGAAAAAAAGCTTAGTAAATTAAAATATTTGAATTTATTTTCTCACGCAATTATTGCAATGCTTCCTTACAATACCGTAGGTTATGAAGTGCTAGATATACTTCAGATAGTGTTGAAAACGTTTTTCTGGAACAAAGTAACTCCCCGTTATTTTGTGATTTGTGAAATGACACTATTTTAATATATATGAATGAATAAGCTTGAAATTTAAAATGTTTTGGATATAAAGCCTTTTAGTTATTAAAACAAATGTTTAAAGAGACTAAAGTAACTAGAATATTATTAGATCACAGCCACTGACCCAGGTTGATATACTAAGACAACCTTACGTATTACCGATGCATAATTAATAGTTACTTTGAGGTGATTGTCTAGGATTAGCTGGAATAATGAGAGAAAATGATTATTTGAGGAAAGGACTAAAGCAGAAACACTTGGATGGAGTTTTTAGGAACGATAAAAATTCGTGGCAGACATAAGTAGTCAGTTAGTATAATTTCCCTAGCTTTAGTAAGTCTTGGGGTTGGTTATTAGGAGTAAGATATCCGATTTAAAATTCACTGAGTAAAATCTAACAATAAAATAAAACATTACATACTTTGTTTCTATACAATGCTAAATAAAACCAGAATAACTTTGAATAAAGTTTGAAGGATTGAAGAAAACCCCTCTGTTACAATCGGCCTTATTTTACAGCACAAACTCAAGGGGCGGGCTACAAAACAAACTAACCAGAAAGTCATAAAATGCAGTCGGCAAAGCCCGCAGACAAAGAAACCTCCACTTGGACGTCTTCCTCCAAGACAATCCTCTATTGTGCACCCGTCCGAGAAACTGTTTCATTTCTTTTCTTATGACGTGTAATTTTCCTCTTTTTTCATGCTTTACTTCGGCCTCACAAAGGTTGACATATAATTTTCTACACGAACAAAAAGGCCTTTGTACAGCCCTGTTATTGTGTGAAACGTCTTATCTGTGAAGTTGGAATGAATCCGTTCTTCGTTTTGTATGAGTTAGTGAATGTCAGAAAATGCGAGTTAGAGAGTTACGATTAGAGTTAATACCCAGTTGGTTTTGTGGTACTGATATCTACGATTATAATTGTGTATATTTTTCGTTGCAAAATTTAATCAAAATTATTTATTTATAAGTCTAATAATACTAATGTTATTCAATTGAGGAAAGCTTGAATCGAATAAAATCAACCGTTCGGGAAATATTCATGCATTGCATATTTTGACTATGATCACGTATACTTTAATTTTATACTTAAAATTTGTATCAAGGGAACAAAAAATTTGTTCTGTTATGCGTGACAGAATAACAAATTGTCTCTGTTGTAAACTATTTTTACTGTCATTACAGAAGTGTGCAGTTAAACCTCTGTACGATGGGATCCAGGCTAACAAACGCTCTGATTAAGCTTTCTTTTTTTAAACAAGATCCGGAAGAAGTGGGTAACTATACAACCTAGTATATCTGAATAACGATTGATCCTTTTAATTAAAATAGTTTTCTGTTAATGACTTAAATAGTTTAACTTTAGCTTTAAGTCTGCATAAATGGTATAAGTTTTTTATTTTATTGAAAATTATAATAAACTACATTCATATATTTTATAGCTCTTTTACAAACAAATACTCGACTAAGTAACATGAATAACATTGTATAATACTGCGTTACATACAAAATAATGACAGTTGTTTTGCAACGTAATTTAAAACTATTACAGTTCTATTATTTTTAAATAATTCAATTTACAAGTTCCAAAAACACTGTAAATCCAACTACACACTTCTGCATTTTAATTTATTAAATTATTTCTCTATCAGCTGTTTAACATTGTTTCTCCACGTTTTATTTTATTGCTGTTATACTATTTTATTGCATACAAAGTACAACACTGATGTTTCAAATTCACTGAAATTAGCGTATTATTAAATTAAACAACTATGAATCAACTAATTGACCAATATAACTGAAATTCGGTAAGAGGACAGTAGGACATAAAAATTATGAATAGGCCTTCCCTAATTTCAAAAATAATTTCGGGCTCAGCACCACTGCCCACAGAAATACAATGTCAATATTATTGACAGTCAGTATGTTCTAAGTCGATTAAGGTAGCTAATATTTTACAAAAATTATACTCCGATAAAAGTCAGAGCAGTGACAGGAAACTATCATACAGTATTTTGTATATCTTCTTAATATTATTTTCAGAAAACAAAGCTACTATCTTGATGCAGAGTGCTGCTCGCGAACTGATAAGATATGGGAGAAATTATTATTATCTTTGCACTGAGGAAATGAACGGCTGACGACTTTATCAAAGGGCTCAAGAATAAAAATAATACCCCCGTCGCAGCAAACTTGCGTACTCAGCGAATTTCCAATGCATAATATATGTCTTTATACCATATAAAGCCGCATACCAAGTTTCATAAAAATATATTCATATATAAGCGATATATACAATTTTAATTATTCTCCATAAGAATAGCATTGGTGATGAGTACATAGGTTTGCTGAAACAAGGAACACAAACAATTGGTTTTAATGCAAATATAAATATAATTTAACTAGGTGAAGCCACATACCAAGTTTAATCAATATTCAATCATAAGTAAGCACTATATAACATTTTAATAAGAATAACATGGGAGCTGAGTAAGCAGGTTTGCTGCAACAACTTACTAAAAAAATTGTTTTTTATGCAAATATCAATATAACTGAACAAGGTGAATCCACATACCAAGTTTTATTAATTTATGTTCATAATTAAGGGAGTCATTACATTTTACTTATTCTCCATAAGAATAACATGGGGGCTGAGTACCCAGGTTCGCTGCTACGGGGATAGTCAACAGAAATCAATTTGTTGTGCAAATATCAATATACCAGTACTACGTGACCTCACGTGCCAAGTTTCATCAATATACATTCATTAATATGGAGATATCAAATTTTATTTATTCTCCTTAAGGATAACATTGGACAACGTACTGTGTTTAGCACTTTGAATATCTCTGCAACGGTTGGACGTAGAATCACAATTTAAACACCAACATGATTATTTTGTGGAGCTGAGTTGATTGGTAAAAGCAAATGTGAAGTTTACATTGAAATTAACTTAGGAAAAGCCAAAAACCTTTTTCCCATAAGATTAACATAGGAGATTTTATGAGCAGGTTTTTTTTTATTTTATCCGCAACCACTTAACCTAGCTTAATAATTCAAAATACCATATTATTTGTTATTTTAAGCTTTATAACATGGTCTAAAAAAAAATTAAGTGTTTTAAAAATTTTAGGGTAAAAAATGCAAAAAACTGATTTTTGGAAAATTTAAAACCCCCAACCCCCATTTCCAAAGCCCGATTTTTCTGGTTTTCGAACTTAAATGTCACTTTACACATTTGAGCCAAATTTCATCGAAATCGGACGTTTTTTACTCAAGTTATCGCATTCACGGGCACACATATATATATATATATATATATATATATATATATATATATATATATATATATATATATATATATATATATACATATATACAAATATATAAATTTGAACGAATAGTGTTTTAGTCATCTGGGGACCTAAAAAAAATTGTCATGGTCTCGGGCTTAAGTCTTACCATGAGACCTAAGGTAATAGCTTCTTCTCTATAGGGGAAATTCGCTAAAAAATAAATAAAAAGAGGTCGGAAGTGGAGAAGTGATGATGAAGATTACCATTAGAAAACTCGTATGTTATTTTGTTATATAAAGGTAACACTGAATAAAAAATGTTGTAAAACATGATTTTTATATGTGGTAGGTAGAGTGAATTGTAATGTATATAAGTGAAGCGGAAATATTTTGAACGCTATAAAACATAATTTGTTAACATATATTTATAGAATGAAATACTCTCATTTTAATGCAAAAGATAACGTACAAAAATTTTAATTTGTTGTGATAGTTAAAACAATATTTTTGGATCTTCATAAACATTTGATTATAAATGTGATTAGATAACTTTGTAAAGATAAACGTTACAAACATATATTTCAAAAGTGAAAGATAGATAATTGTATTAAAAACTGTTTTTGAAATCTGTCTGTTATGAATTAACCTTCTTAAAGAATATGTTTTTCACGGAACATATGAAAAACATTAGTACAGATACAAATTTAATCAGCCTAAATTACTGTTTATCCTTTTATAGGGTGCAAGGTATTTTATTAAAAGGTGAGTCAATTTAAATTAAATAAAATCATTTTATTTTTTTAGCAGGCAACTTACTTTAAGAAAATTATGCCCCATCAGTTACTGCAAACAGATAAATAAAAAATTACCAGTTACAATTATATATTATATAAAGTTAATTTATTAAAACGCATGTCATTATAATGTTAATGGCTTTATGTTAAATAGCACATAATACATAATAAAATATCACATACGATAAGATATATTTGAAGTTTGATTAATATTTTAAGATATAACAATTGGTATAGACTACCTGAAAAGTGGATTTTTTGTTGTTGTAAATCATTAAACATACACTAGATGATAGATTATTATAACATAGATTATCCAATTCAATTTAATATGAATAAATCGTTGTGAAGTAAAGAAACAACGTCCTACCGCAAAAAGGTGAACAACTATTTAAAATATGTGGAAAAATCCATTTAAATGGTGGCTCTGATCTGATTTAGTTTAAATAAGTTGTAATTGAGTTGTAATACAGCCTGATTTCACGGCAATAAATAGTTTTCCATGTTTTATTTTAAAATTAATTCTAAACTATAAACAGTTTTACATTAAAATCCGTTTGTGAAAAATAAAAGGAGTAATGCAGATTGTAAAGTGTGTATTTCAGTCTTATAACCGAGTACTTTAGCCTTTTCCACATGATTGTTGTCGCCCTCGAAAGCTTCGTCTAGGTCCAGGTCGTATACTTGGTGTTGGTCGCCTTCGATCCTGATGATCTTCACTTCCCTGCCGATCATGTTGTGGTCGACCCCGGCACTGCTCAGGCTAGACATGGCGGTGAACATGACTGACGATGGGTTGGTTCATGTCCAGACGAGATAAAATTGGTGAAAACAGGGGTAGATATGAGGTAGAGTAAATGGAAGAGGAGAGAACGTTTATAATAGAAAGAAAGAAAAGGTTTTAAAAGGGAAGTAAAAAGGTACACATTATTAAGTAAGATTAAAAATGTTGAGTAAATAAATTAAACTGAAATAACTATTTAAAACAAATGTATTGTAGTATAAACATTTTACGATTTTCACAAAAAAATATTGCAGAAAATATTTTCCTGTGAATTTTGTACTGTTGAATATAGCTAATATTATTACTAATATTGGTATACAAACCAACGAGGATGGTAGAGTTGATGCGACATCTGCACGCTGACGGACCACTTATCACTCCGATCATTGATTTTAATTTTTAATTTTTTTAATTGTAAAATCCCGTGGGTTTTCATTAAATATCAACATGAAAAAGTATAATCATGTATTAGAGCAATATTATAGCATATATATTAATGATAACAAGTTTAACGAGGAAACCTGAAAACTTTCCATATAAAAATCTACAGATTTCAAATTATACTGTGAATTCAGAACTACTATTGTGCATATAATTTCAAGATGTGTTTGGAGTATTTTATTTTGTATTATATTTTATTGCAACATAAAAGCAAACCCTAACTTTAAATAACTTACCTTTAGGACCAATGAAGGCTATATAAAGACAATTTCCATCAAAATTTGTCCCCGTCTTTTCTAAAAAACTTGGTACTGTCTTTCCATCCCCTGCCCTCATATGTTACTGTCCTCTCCCACAAGTCATGGCAAAGTCTTGATCGAATCTTAATCTTTGACGTGGGATTGTAGTTCACTATTTGAATCATTCACTACGAAACTGGCAATATTGTACATGTTATCATTTTACATTACGAAAGCTTTATTTAGTTTTTATTTGATTTGGTATTTGACAAAGGATTCCAGCATGATTAATAACTTTTACAGAACTCAAATGTTTAAGGTTTAAAGAAATTTACTTTTATTTACAAACGTGGTACCTATTTTATATTATTCTTTTACAAATTATTTTATTCTTCTGATATAAGATATTGTTTAAATTTCCCCACTCCAATGTTTATTTAAAAGATGACTAAAAATATTTTTTTTCAGCAATTTTAATTTTTTGGTGTTTCTTATTACCGACCGGTTATTAAAACTCAAATTCATCTTTAATGTAATTGAAATTTTAAACGTAATGAAATATTGATCATATTTAGGAGTTCCATCAAGTAATATTGAGATTTAATGCAAGTACATCATCACTTTAGTGCAAGTATAAGGATACTTTTAATTTCAAAAATCTAAGTTTGTAAAATAAAAAGTAGGGTAAATAACGATAAAGTTGTATTGTCATAAAGAGAAAAACTATAATTTTGTATAAACAATGATCCTGTCTAAATATTTAGTCAGTATGAGTCTGTAACAAGGTTGCAAAATAAATTTCACTTATCCTACACTCATGCCAAAATAATTCAAACAACCTGGAACTTGGTTGGTTAATAATTAGTTTCCACAGGATACAAGGAACAGAATATCCAGTATATGCAGCAACACAATAATAATATAATAATGTGATAATACAGTTTAGGCTTGGCTCAGAGTCGGCCTAATGCGCTCTTGAAGGAGTGAAAACAACTGGTGTGGATATTCCCACAGCGGCATATACCTCTTTGGCAACTTAATCGACTGGCCAGTTCATTCATGTGATACTTTTGGATGTATGGTAGCCTAAATAATAATTGAATTATAGAAAACAATTTATAACCTATACGCTTCTAGGAACTGTACCTTTCCCACTAATATTTGTATTCAACAAATATAAGTTACATTATATTCAGTCATTTGTTGTGGTCAGTTTATCAGTATTCCAAATAGAAAGGGGTTTTCCCAGTCTAATTTCTTTGTACCGCTATAGCAAATATGCATTTAAAGTTTATAATGTAGGTATATTTCACTCCAATAATACTGAATTGAGTTGTATGATAAATGGAACGGTTTTTAATTTAGTGTGTGACATTTTAACAACTCATAGAAGTTTAAATATTTGAGCATGATTTTTTCATCAACTTACATTAACTTCAGGTAATAATTATTAATACAAATTCAATTGCTTGGTAAATTCTAGCACTTTGAACAGTAAGGAAGTTTATACGAATGTTTATATAAAGTTTTTGATTGATTAAATTGATGTTTTAAATTTTAAAATAATTAAATATCTTGCATTTATGTAAGGTAATAAATTTGAATTAAACATACAGCATTTGCCTACATTTAGATTTTAAATGTTAATATTCAATTCATATTCAATTCATAAAATAACATTTTAACCATTAATAGGGGATAAGATCCAAGAACCATTTTCCCCAGGTATTTAGGAAGTTAGGTCTATGATCTCTGGGCAGTTTTCTCAGCTAAAATGTCATTCAATCTCAACTTTTGTCTCCCACTGGGCACCGCGGATGGCGGGAAGGTATTATAACATAATTTTTAAAACCCTGGAGTAACCAAACATTTTTAAAGAGTAAAGTATGTTTTTAGTTCAACAAATATGTATCATAAAATAATATAATACAAATCAATAATACAAAAAATAATATCACAGACTCAAAATCTTCAAAACCTAATTAAAGGTTACTAATTGAAAATAATGTGTATTTAAATTAACTGTTTTACAATAGGCTATTGAAGATCAAAATGGTGCTTCAACGTAATAATACCAGTCAAATAAAATAATTATATGTGACTCAAATTAAATTATGATATAAGAGATGCGACCATGAAGAAATTAACACACGAATCACAAAGCTTATTGCGGTAGTCACACAGAACTTACTTACTCCAAACGAAAACTTACTTATTAAAAATAAACTAAATGAAAAATAACTTACATATTGGGTTACCCACACACCAAAACATTTACAGTTTGTCGGTGAGGCTGGTGGTTTTTTTTATCTCACCAATGAAAGCTTGTATTCTATACGGATCTGCAATAAAACTGTTCTCGACTGGTTGCTGTTGGTTGTAATGGCGTTTTTTAAACTAGCACACTTGTAATTAATAAATATATAACAGAAAACATGTGCATCACTGAGGGGTCCTTGTCTAAATATTTGAAAATAAGGAGACCAACAAAGAAAATATCGTGTGCTATAATAAAGACTTTCAAATACTACTAAAGGATGTGGAAAAATTAATTAACAAGCTGTTAAATATAGCCTTACAAATATAGCCCCACCAAACAAATTAACAAAACGAAATTAAATTTTCTATCGGGTTGAAACAACAAAAATTGGATGTGTGACTGGTATTACATTCCAACCAAAATATGGTCATATTTATGTAAAATATTAAGCTCACGACCCTCTTATTCATCTTAATATTGTATGTTATATCTAGTAACATCCAACCCAATTGTAGATGGGGTTTACTCTGAATGATGTTCTGACGTAAACAAATATTGAAGTGAACCAACAATTATATTTTTGTTTCAGAGGTTTTCCTTATATGACTGCGTATGTATAGGCCATGGTAACTACACATATCGTGAGGCAAAAAATACAAATCCAGACATGAAAAAGTACCAAACTACCTGTATCAATTAAAATTAAAACATGTGAGATGATCACAAGTCATTTGCATTGAAGATAGCCTACATGTAAGGAGGGTTTCACCCTTTATGTGAGTTCAACATACATAAGTACTAGAACAAACCACAAACAAATTGATTGATTTAAATTTTAGAAAAATTAAAATAATTAAAACTGGTTCAATAACTGTTGCTTTAATATAGTAAGTGTGATGTATATTTGTTATGCCAAATACTAGTTATCCAGATATGTATGGAAATAAAAAATAAAAAACTGTAAACATATCCTACTATCTTAATATAGTCATTATTGACATTAATAGCTTTTAGTCATTGTTTGGCGACTAACAAATTATTTAAGGGGCAAACCCGCCAAAAATGATCGCCACCAATACGTGCTGTGCCTTTAGACATCGGGAACAAAGTTAACTTACCTTATTTGGGTATTATAATTTATAGGGAATCAAATCACATCATACTATTATTATGTAACTAGAGGTTTATGAGTTTTTTGTTTGTGGCTCAATCACGCTCCCAATACTGAACCGATTAAGCGAATAGTTGATAGGAAGATAGCTGATATCATTAAGTAACACATAGATCTATTCATGTTTTAAAATTCCTTTAGGGCTTTGCCCCACTTACCCCTAATCCTCCAATGTCAAAACTACGGACACTAACATTTGGTGGCTCAGATGAAGAACTAAAATGTTGTTCTGCATTTGAGATGTTCAACAATATTTTGGGTTTATTTATTTGTTTATATTTTATTTAACACTTATGTTACACGTTTAACCACGAATATACCTGTATATTAATAATGCTGGGGAGACATAAATCAAATTAACCTCAAAATTCAAAAGATTTCAATTTAACATAGTGGCTAGAAGTTGGGAAACTTCAGCACAAATGGAAAATGGAAGGCTTCTACAAGCTCTAAGGCACCAGCACACAGAGCAAAAGTAACTCTAGAAGAACAACGTCTACGTGAAGAGGATGCTAAACGTCAGGCCAGGTTGAGAGCAACTGATATTAGAGCAGTAATCTACAGAAACTGTTGAGGAAGCTGAAGCTCGCAGACACCTGTTACTGAAAGGGCTGCCCAGTGGCGGCAAACATTAACCAGAAATAGATGGTGCGTCTTTGAAAATACTGCCTTGGAATACCACCCTTCTCTTGGTCAGTTACTCTGACTCTTACTAACACCATGTTGTGATCGCATGTGAAGTCACGACGGGGAACAGCTAGTAACCTTAACATTTGCCAGGAAACATTACAAAATTCCAAGGATTTAAACATGATTGTTTTGCGGCGTTGACATTATTTTAATTACTAACGTGGTCATTGGCGAATATACACTATGAGAATAACGTATCTTGTATTAAATAGGAGAAATGAATTTATTATGTACATTTGTAAAATACAAATATAATTTAAAACGTATTCTTAAGCGTTAGTAGATTTTATTCGTAGGGGGTAAATCCACCATTATCAACATCAACTATTATATAAGTGGTAACTAAATTTGTATATAATTATTATATAACATAAACTGCCAGGTAATTTACCTCCTATGTAAGCCCCTGATACATTTGTTCTAAGAAGTCATTATTGATATACACCAAATCAAATATTAAAATTTGATTGCGATTGAAATTGATTGAAACTTGACCTGGAACCTAGAGCTGGAAACAAGATTTGAAGCGGTTAACAACATTAGTAACTAAAAAAAACAACATTAGTAACTCTGAATTTCTAAGAATAATAATAAATAGAAACAATAATAGAATTTTGTTAATAGAAATAGTAAATATGTTGAAAACATACAAACGCAACAAAAGCATACAAAAGCGTGGTAATTGCATGGATAGCGTTCAACTGGCATCCTCCTGAATTGACGAAAGTCTCGGCCAAATCCATGTGGTATAGCTGAATACATTCTCGGTTTTTCTAAGCCAACACCCTACTGAAAAAAGGTTCCATTTCAAGTCATAGAAATAAAGCAGAGCAGTCAGGTGCTGATGGAAGTCTCCAGGCCTTTTATCTCAAAAAAGCTCAATTTGGCTATTATCGTTGCCGGCTTGGAAAAAAATCGTTTCTGAGTTTCTCAGCACTCCATTGACATCATTTGTACTTTGATCTTGATAATGTTGTCAATGTCATGGAAATCTGCCTGCAATCTTTGATCGATTAAAAATGTATTAAGTCCGGTAAATACACCTGCGTGAAGATGTTCCTGCCACATTGAGCAGAAATTGTAATAGCCATATAATGATTTAGTGCTTAATTTGTGCTTTTCTGTGGTAAATTTCACAAAATTTGTGCTCAACCGAAACAGCTAAAACAGCATTAATCTAGTGGTGGGCTAGTATCACGCTTAGCCCGCCATCAACAAAAATAATTTGTATATATATATACCTAAATATTTAGTGTTAAATTTGTGCTCTCAGAATATATAAGTTTTATAATTTGTGATCATCAAAAACCCGCCCAAAAACATAATTATTTGTCGTGATGATGACTTCACCCAGCCCGCCACCTCACCGGAATCCATGAAATCCGGTGTCAATATTTAGTGTTTGGTAACTAAACTGTAGTAATATCAAGAAAGTTAATGAGGATCCTTGCTTAGTATATTTAAACCTACTCTAAAGTAAAGCTTCAACAAGAAAATGTACAGGAAGTTAGTGCACAATAATTAAATTTAGGGAAAGATTAGATGTGCGGATGTACAATATACACATAATTAATTAGTGTAAATTTGGTTTATATTGTTGTCTCTACTTACCCTCAATCAGCGGTAATTCTAAACCCGGAAACCATAAAGGCATTTTATTATTATATTGTTTTATTCAATTTCAGAACAAATATTGGATCGATCTTCTAATAATTAGTCAAATATTAACCCACTAAATTTAAAATCAAGTTACAAACAATTTACGGTACTACTCATGTTACACTGATTTAAGATTAATAAAACTATCTTGATAATCTATACGTTCGGATCTGTTTGCTATCAAGCAACTATTGTTATAGTAATGTTATATTGACATGCAACTTCATAAATTATCAGTTACAAACTGTTTATTTGAAATTAAAGTTATAATTGAAACAACCTAAAAACTTTCAACGGATCTGAAGTGACCATTACATGTATTAATCGCAAGACAGGATTTGTATTTTACTCAATTAAATTCAGTTACAACTTCTTGAACTAATTTCCTGCAGGTAAAGTCTTTGCGAAATTAGTTAATTGTAACTGATTCTCTAAAGAATTATATAAAGTAAAAAATATAAATTAAAGGAATTTAATTTGTTTTATTTTATTGTTGTTAGACTTTGTGTTTAGGGCAAAACTACAAAGATTCTGATTAGAGTTCTTAGTATGTCAACCGGACCGTTAGATATGAGACTGTAACCATCGCTTTACCAAAGCCGTAATAGGTTAAAACGATGATTTATTGACCAACAGTTTCTCTCATGTCATTATGTTTACGGTTGATGTTGCTGCTATATTTGTTTGCAGAACTAAGAGGTAGGGTTCATTAAAATGTTTCTAGATGCAACGATTCCAATTTAATAAAACTGTATTTAGAATTGACTATATACTAATATAACAGTTGGTAATATAACTACACTTTATTAATTTAGTCACTTTGATTTCCTTCTTTTAAATACTTTAAACAATTATTGTCAAACATTTGTTTCTGAAGGATATAGAATTTTATCGGAACTGTATTGGGAAGGCAGTGGCTACGTACACGTCCAACGTGAGCTGCTACTGTTCACGTCCGTTCCAAATTATGCACCGTACGTTACTTTTCCTGTGATTTTTAAAACAAATTGAGAGCCAGAAAACCTCCTAACCTAACCTAACGTAACCTAACCTATCCTAACCCAACGTAACATAACGTAACGTAACCTAACCCAACCTAACCTAAGCGGTAGCGAAGTGAATTTGCCCTTAGATTCGACGTGTACGCAGTTACTTCGTATTGGGAACCTTGTGACGATCTTTAATATTTTTATACATTTTTGTAACTAGAACAAATGTAATCACTGACAGCTACAGATAAACACATTTTACTTTGAATTACTTTTATTTGTATTTTGACTTGAATTTAGGTCAAGTGACTTTTAAAGTTTTCATTGACCTGATCAAAGCAGAAGCCCTGAGTCTTAAACTATTTTATATTAATCTTATATCTTTTTCAATAAAAATAGAGAAGATTAAGATAAAATAGTTTAGGACTCAGGGATACTGCTTTCATCAGGTCAATGAGAACTGTAGAAGACACTTGACCTAAATGCAATTCTTGCCTACTCAATATCAGTGCCAATGTTTAAAAGAATTTTTTGTTTTATAATTTAAAAAACAGGCGAGCATACAATCTTAAACAGTTTTTATATAAATGGGAATGATTACACTAACAAAATTTAGGTATATTCTTTAAAATATGGTATTTAATTGTACTACGGTTAAAATATATAAAAATGTCCTATACAAATATTGTATAAATATAAAGTACAATTCTTAGTTTCTATTATAAAACGTTGATGGTATTATTTTTGTTTTTGCATTTTTAGACCTCCACGTGTTATTCTAATTTTTAAACTCCAGCACCATGATGATTTGATAGCCAGTAAATACCTGAATTCCAGATTACCAATTCACTTTGTGTGAGGTGCGGTTGATAGAATTACCATGGATAGTGTAGTTAAACATGATTGAGTGGTTAAATGCTTGTGCAAATGGAATATTTGTCATGGTAATCCCTCTCACACTCTCTAAATACCGTGTAAACCTTCCCTATTCTAATAAGCATTGCCAGAAAATGGTTTAGAGGTGTGTACAAACAGGATAAAATAAATACATCTCACAACACCATGACATAATATAACACTTATACTGTACTTATATACAATATGGAAAATAACATTAGGGCGGTACAAGGCATCAATGTATAACGTTAAGTATGAGAAAAAATCACCATTATGTACGAGAGAAGTAGGTAGTATATTTATGGTGTATTATTTTCCTACCTTACCTTACCTCCAAATTCCGTCGCGAGGACCACAGTGGCATGGCACCCGTTAAACAATAAAAACAACTTCAGCGGCCGTAGACCTTGTCCAATCAGGTTAGGGTAATGCCAGGATTGGGAAAAGAGATATCCAGGATGGAACAGAGAAGAAATATAGAAAAATGTGCAACTAAGGTCAAAAATCTGGCAAACTGTAGAAGCACTGTTCTAGAAGATAAACTTTCAGTTCTTTCTTGAATGCGTGAAGGGAGCTGTGAGAAATATTTAAGGCCTGCGTAGCTCGGTTTTGTTTGTTGTAGTCCTTCTTATGTAAAGGCTTTACAATGGCATGCTTCCCACCGTCCGGAAAAAATACCTCGAGTCAAGGATGCATTGACCAAGTGCAATAGGGGGGCTTCAATTTCATTTAACAAGACTTTTTTATTTTACTAGAGATACCATCGAGGCCTGATGAATTCTTATTTTTCATTGAAAAAACTATTTTCCTGAGTTCACTTGCTGATATTGGATCAAAAAAGTTTACGTTCACAAGGAAGAATAGGTTGTTGAACAGAATAAATAAAATGACGAGATGGGTTTGTATTCAGGCAGAGAAAGTGGTCGTTCAAAATTGTACAATCGTCTACTGGATTATGATTGATAACTCCATCTATTTATAATCTAATGTTGGGTTCGTCTCTAGTATAACTATTTTACATGAAAATATTTATTACATTCCATGAGGATTTGCAGGGATTGCCTGAAATTTTGATTATTTGAGAAATGTGTGTAGCTTTAGCCTCAAGTATCTTTTTCCTGATCAGTCCTAACTGATGTTTTGTTCACATGTTTAAATTGTATTTGGTTTTGAAAATTAAAAGTGAAATACTTTAGCTGTTTTATTAAAAGTTGTTATGAAAAAAACGTAATGCCTGGTTTTTATATTACTAAGTAAAAACTTTTCTACAACCAACGCAACTTACATAATGGTAGGTGAACACGTACATGTTAATGATATATAACTAAATTTTCCATAAATGATTTAATCTGTATACAATTTATTAAAATAAAAGTTCGTCCTTCATATTTTGGTAGTATTTTATTTTAATTTGCAAAAATCCTTTTCCTTTAAAGACAAACTGTAAAATAATTAGTTTAATATCAGCGACTTATATGGTTGCATAAAAAACATGAATAAGAGTTCCTTAGTAAAAATATAAACATAAACCCAACAATGTTTGTAATTAAAAAAGTAATTTAACCTAAAGATCGAATAGAAAAACTCATAGTAACACGATCATTTTACAATTTTATTATTATAATGTTAATTCAGTTTTCCATTTTCCATCATGAACCATTATAATTGATATTATTTACTAATGTACAAAACTTGCATTCATAAATATAATAAGAAATGGTATCTTTAATGATTAAAACGTTAAAAAAATTTCAATCACGGTTATTTTTAGCGAATTTCCCCTATAGGGAAGAAGCTATTACCGTAGGTCTCATGGTAAGACTTATGCCCGAGACCATGACAACTTTTTTTTTTAGGTCCCCAGATGACTAAAACACTATTCGTTCAAATTTATATATATATGTGTGTGTGTCCGTGAATGCGATAACTTGAGTAAAAAACGTCCGATTTCGATGAAAATTGGCTCAAATGTGTAAAGTAACATTCATGACTTTAAGTTCGAAAACCAGAAAAATTGGACCATGGGAAGGGGGGTTTATGGGGTTTTTAAATTTTCCAAAAATCAGTTTTTTGCATTTTTTTAACTAATGTTTTTTAAAACTTAATTTTGGTTTTGACCATGTTATAGAGCTTAAAAAACAAATAATATAGTATTTTGAATTATTAACCTAGGTTAAGTGGTTGCGGAGAAAATCCAAAAAACCTACTCATAAAATCTCCCATGTTAATCTTATGGGAAAACAGTATTAGGCTCTACCTCAGTTTATTTTAATGTAAACTTCACATTTGCTTTTACAAATCTGTTCAAGTCCACAAAACAATCATTTTGGTGTTTAAATTTTGATTCTACGCCTAACCGTTGCAGAGATATTCAAAGTGCTAAACACAGTACGTTGTCCAATGTTATCCTTATGGAGAATAAATAAAAGTTGATATCTCCATTATTAATGAATGTATATTGATGAAACTTGGCATGTGGCGTCACGTTGTACTGGTATATTGATATTTGCAAAAAAATAGATTTTTTGTTGATAATCCCCGTAGCAGCGAACCTGCGTACTCAGCCCCCATGTTATTCTTATGGAGAATAAGTAAAATGTAATGACTCCCTTAATTATGAACATAAATTAATAAAACTTCGTATGTGGCTTCACCTTGTTGAGTTATATTGATATTTGCATAAAAACCCATTTTTTTAGTTCCTTGTTGTAGCAAACCTGCTTACTCAGCTCCCATGTTATTCTTATAGAGAATAATTAAAATGTTATATAGTGCTTACTTATGATTGAATATTGATGAAACTTGGTATGTGGCTTCAACTTGTTAAATAATATTTATATTTGCATAAAAAACAATTGTTTATGTTCCTTGTTTCAGCAAACCTATGTACTCATCACCAATGTTACTCTTATGGAGAATTATTAAAATTGTATATATCGCTCATATGTGAATATATTTTTATGAAACTTGGTATACGGCCTTATGTGGTATTAAGACATATATTCTGCATTGTAAATTCACTGAGTACGCAGGTTTGCTGCGATGGGGGTATTTAAAATTTGATTAGCATATTACTATTTTTATTACTTACTGGATGTAAAAAATACGTCTTACAATACTTAAGATATATTTTCACTTATACTGTATTCACATAACAGACGGTAAACATATATATATATAACAAATAGTACAAGGCTATCGATTTCGACCAGTCACACCGGTCATCATCAGGCCAATGAAATGACAGAACCAAAACGGCGATCCTGCTTATGCCCTATTGGTTACTAAAGTTCCGTATTACAAGTTCATAAATGTGCCCCCATTCCTTGAATGATTAAACCCAAAGCTCTCTTAATCTGAATCATTGACGGTTTTAAGTCTGAAACATTTTGAAAACATTTTTAACACATGAACTATTGAGCCTCAAAGTTGGATGGAAAACAGTCTGAACAGTCAGTTTAAACGATATATTACATTTGTTTACATAAATTAACCGTAGAAAACCAACCCATGTTTCCTTATAGTTGTTTTGAGAAATGAATGTTCATAACATGGTAGGGGTAATAAATCAATAACAACTTAATTTTAAAACTGTATGTTGTAGATTTTGTGCTATATATTTATGTCATAGATTTACAGCATAAATTTATAATTCATGTTAATTGACGAAACCAGCTAATCTAACCTCAACTTAACGATATACTGGAACAAAAATGGCAAAAAATAATGAATGGTAACCATAAACCTGATACCAAGGCGTCAAACGTCGTGGAATTGTGTATGTAAATTAAATATTTGTAATTCGCAAACACATTTATTAAATTAAACCAATACATGGTTTTAACATTAATACAATATCGCGTATTCAATAGTTGACATTAGTCTTTTGGTTTTGCTTTTTTCTTATAGTTTACCCTGATGTATATACAAAATTTGCTCTTTACTTATGCTTGACCTATATTCGTAGTGATGATTCTTTTACAAATCAGTCAGTACTAGGTAAATAAATCTTTAATTTTCCATGGCGATGGGTAAAATGTTGGTATTATAATAGCAATGTAGCCTGAAAGTGTACTACCCATAAAATACACTGGTGCAAACATAAGGACTGAAATAAATATTAACTATAGGGGATCTGGCAAGAAAATATATGGTTGGAAAACATTTAGACCTCTAAAATAAAAATAAAATAAAGAAATTAGGTTCATTGTAAGTCCAAGACACGTAACTATACATTATAGTCATAAAACGAAATACCAAGCACGTTGAACAATTTGAAAATATTGTTCAACCTTGCTTGGGATTTTCACAAAGTTGATCATGCCAAAATACGGTTGTATTAGTTAACCATATTATGTTACGGTTATGCTTCACACAAGCTTTTAAGACACTGATACTTAAGGGTTTCTTTTAGAATCAATAAAATAAGTTATATAAACACTATTCTAAATATAAACTTTATTTTACAGTATATCAAATATTTTAGTAGGATATTTGGAAATAGCGTTAGTTCATGCATTATGAATTATAACGGAAGAAAATTAATGTATGCAGTAATGCTACTTTTAATATTACATCCTAAATTATGACGTTAATTGTTACGATCGCATATCAAGTATGTAGTACGGTTTACTGACTAATCAGACCAGGTAATTAATTTACTTTGCATTAATATTTACGGTTTAATTTATTTACCGTATTGCAAATATTAATACGATATTTGTTAAGTAAATACCTTTATCATTAATAAAGGCGATGTTGATTTGACCCTCCTTCTGGCCTTTTTTACCTTTAGCTTTATATTGTTGTATGTTGTCAGGCTGACCTTTCCATCCCGTGCCTTCATACACATTCCCATCTTTACCTATTAGGAAACTGTCAATTCAGGGTAAAATTTCTAGCAGTAAATTATATATTATCGTTATTATTTGTTTACTGTTAAATTGTACAACAAATAACCAATGTGATCCATATAGCGATAATGCCAAGAAAATTTTTTCAAACTAATGGCTTTGATATATTTAACTAGGCATAAAATAAAAAAAATGGCAAGGGCCTCGACATAGTTTAAACCCAAACGCTAATTGATTCGGAGCTAGTAAACCTAGTACTGTTCACTGACCCTCGCGTGATATTTTGATGCGTTTATTTTGTGTGCTATCTTACAGTCCTGGGGGTCCAATTGGGTGGGTAAAGTAAAACATTACTAACAAGTAATATGTAATATCATTTTACAACAGAGAATTGATAAATTTATGAAAACACAGTGTCAGAGACTTTAGATTTATTTTCAACTTTGAACTATTCATTATTTTAAAAACAATAATCTAGTTTTTATAACAGGAAAGTTACCTTTTTAAACATTTAAATCTATTATACATATCATAAATACAAATTACGAGTGGAATTATTAAATGGTAAGATATAGTACTGCTATTTTGAATCGTTTAATTTCATTTTTAGCATACAGTGTTGTTTAAGGTAAAAGTTATTTGCTGAGTAAGTGATGGTTGGATATTTACCATAACGCTTATGACGTCTGACATTGTTTCCTAGTGTTTACTATAGGAATTATTTCCCTTTAAATACAAAACCCCGCTGTTATTTTTATGGTCTTCTGAAACAAATTCGCAAAGTATTTTACAAAACAATTACAAATTAAAGTGTAACTTTTTTCCGTCGTGGCTTCGCTCGCGATCATAGATATTATATTTGAAAAGTTAGATATATTTTTAAGAGCACTTCATCACCTGAGGGACCGAGCTTTGCTTGAAAAGCCAGTCAGTTTGTTCAAAATGCCTATCTTCAAGGTTCCTCTCCAAGGCGAGCACATTTACTTTGTTTATTTCCTCGTTTCGTTTTATTTTGGACCTGTCCACTTTATACTCAATTATGCTATCTTATTTTCTAATGGTTCTAGAAATGTATACATAACCTAATAATCTATACATTAAATTTATGAATAAATTGATTCTAATCACTATTCTCAAAAAAATCACATACTTTACTGAGTACGTGTTATTTTGACAACTGACCGGTTGTTTTTGAACAGCTGTTAAGTTTAGTTTGTTTTGCAAATCTTAACCCTAACCCCAATGGTGTTTTTCCCACAACATTTTAAGCACAACTATATTTTTCCAGGGATGAAATTAGAACTTATATCTTTACCCAAAAATTCTATAGCTCCAAAAATTGGAGGGTCCTAAAGCAGTTTTGGAAAAGGGGTAGGCGAAGGTCTTGGTTGTATTGTGATGCATTAACTACCTACCGTAATGTGTTAACTAATAACGGTCAGTGTTGTTAAAGGCCAACGGAGCAAAGGACATAAGGGATGAGAAGTGCATGCCTATTTCTGCTTATGGTAAATTCCCATTGCCTTCTGAGTTTCCACCAATTATTTGTTAAATCGGTCTAGTAATTATATGATTAACATGGACATTTTCAAGGTCATTAGTAGGGCCGAGCCTCATTGGAATGGGAACAAGAACATAACTGATTTGTGGGATGGACCTATATTCTCTTCCAAATATCTGCTCAATAACTCATGTAGTTTTTGCATGATGGGCTTAAAAACACATAGGCCCTAAAATTTATCATTATAATTACAATGACTACCTAGATAAACTCAGCTTTAAATACCATGTTGCATGTCTTATGTGTTCGCTACACAACGTTTCATTGCCGTGCCGTTATTTTATATTGTTTAGTATACCGTTGTTAGTAAAGAACGTGTTTCCTCCATTCTGTAGTAAAAGATAAATTAGCTGAATAAATCCTCATTAAAACCAACATAGTGCATTACTCGGTGAAAAGATGAGTAACCTGTAACCATAATATCTTCTTTGGAGCAGCGAGGGACCAATAGGCAAAACCCTAATGACGTACGCAATGATTTGCAGAAGCATACAAGTTTCCTGCCACATACGAAAATGAGCAAAATGTTTTATTTAATTTGGTTCAGTATTTTTTTGTGAAACGCGGAACAAACCTGGCTCATAAACAAACAGACAGATAAACATAATGTAAATATCTCCGCTGCATACGCAATTTCACTGCTCAATGCTATGTAGAAACACAAATTATTTTACTCATATATATATAAATACTTTCCTTAGTTGTAACACCGAGTATTGCTAATAACGTATCGATAATGTGTTAACAGCTACAATTCAAATAAAATTATTCCCCATGTTAACCGAATGGGGGAAAAACAAACTTTGAGAGCAGCCCGTGCCCTTGAGAGTAAAAATATAGAAAATTAAAAACCTTAATGCAAAACTACGAACTAAGACGAATTTTTGACACATGTAACATTAAAATTGGACAAGAAATAAGAGAGGAGTTGCGTTTACAAAAACGGCTTCAAGTATTACATATTTGGATTCACGAAAATGTATGATGTAGATCATCGCTTGGGTAAAAAAGTAAACCGGAAGATATTCTTTTGCGAAAAATACCTTTACCAAAAAGTCACTGTAATTTGCTTTCATGAAATGCAACATAAAGTGTTTTTATTTACAATATAACGCCATACAAACTATTTAGTGCAAGGTTATCGTTGTTTTAGGCTGGATTTTTACTATCTATATAGTACAAATAATTACTAACTTGTAAGGCAAGTCCTTGGTCCCCTCTTCAAGAACAGTTTGCAGATACTTATGAAGGTCATGTATGCAGTGTTACTTGGAGTAGCATGGCCTGGTGTTTGTGTTTGAGAGTACAATTTTTTTCACAGGAAACTTTCAATTTTTTATTTTATTCATATTCAACGCCCGCCATTCTTTCCTAGTTACCACTTTTGGGAGTATTTCCCTAATTGTTATCTCGTTCTCTAAAAAAGTAAGAAAGATAAATTGCAGTAAATAACTACAAAATTGAAATTGTTAAATGTATAGTATTAAATTTAAATGAAATATTATCAAATAACTGCTACAGCATTCTAGAATATTATATATAACTATTTGATTTAATTCAGAACAATATTGTACTTAATATTATATATTCAAGATATAGCATTAGCCCTATAAACATACATCCAAAGAGAATTTTGTATTTTGATTACAAACAGAAACAGCAACAAACAACGAGTAAATCTAACTTAATAGTAACATTGAAACTAAAGTATTATCAATATTTTAAATTTAGGTTCTTCATCTTAACTCTATTTAACTAAACCATTTGAATACATATTTTATATTGCTAAGGTAAATGTACTATTCTCGTACATATACAAATTAATACGTAATCAGATGCACATTGGCATAGCCTTTTTCACACCGAATTATTGTAAATGTGGAGTCAGTGACCTTGTTATTAGAAAGTCTCTAGTATTATTTTACCACTTCTAGACGTAGATTTAGTAAAATAAATCCGAATTTATTTAACTATAAACAATCAATAATAAACTCATTAAAAATTAATTATATTAATAATATTTTCTAATTTTAATTATTAAATAAAGAAACATTGGTTACGTAAACATGAGTAGTCATGCCGCGCGCTTTGGCCCCAACATAGGGTCTTATGGAGAATAGAATAACATGGGCTCTTATGGAGAATAGATTAACATGGACTGTTACGGAGAATAGAATAACATAGGCTCTTATGAGGAATGGAATTAGGGTGTAATTGCCTCCCTCTGTGGCTCTTTTGCTACCCTCTGTGGTTGATTATTTATCTTTTGCATCTCTCTGTGTTTAATTATCTACAGTTTTTTGGTAATTAATTGATCCTCGTGTCCTTCTGTTGTTAATCATCTAGCCTTCTGTGGTAATTATTTAACCCTCGTGTCCTTCTGTTGTTAATCACCTAACCTTCTGTGGTAATTATTTAACCCACGTGTCCTGTTGTTAATCATCTAGCCTTCTGTGGTAATTATTTGACCCTCGTGTCCTTCTGCTGTTAATCATCTAGCCTTCTGTACATCTAACCACAACATCCTCAACATAGTCTCTGTCAGCAAACTCGTTGTAACTAGTTGTTACCTGTGGGCTCTGTGATTGAAAGAGACATAGCCCCCACCACAATACCTGCTATCTTGCCGCGCATTTTCTCTCTCTCTTGGCTCCCGGCTCCCGTCGCGATTGGATGTGTCTCTCCGTTCGTTGCGTTTTGCAAAGATTAAACTTGAGCGTTTGCTCCCCATAGCGGCTTCACTTTTCCTAACCTCACTTTTTGCTTTGTATTTTACATAACCTCACTTTTAATTTGTTTTATTCTGTGTAACATAACCTCATTTTGTATTATAGTAATCTTGCGTGTCGTGTGATTTTAGCGTTATCTGACCTGCTAGTGTACAATAACATCAGTTTCTTGTTTGTTCTGGCTAAAGTAATGTTGTGTTGACTAACATAACCTCACACCCAGTAACCTCAGTTTCTTGTGTCAAGAGTTGTGTCGTACTTGTATTTGTTGACTGACATAACCTTACATCTGTAACCTTTGAGAGCTACCATAATCTCACTTCCTTGTTCTTTTATGGAGTAACTTCACCATTTCGTTTTACTTGGTAGTGTTGTGTTTGTATGTGTTGGCTAACATAACAGTAACCTTTGAGAGTCACAAAAGCCTTATTTTCTTGTAAGAGTAGTTTTGTGCGTTGTATTTAATTGTTTGATATGGCTAGATTAGTGTTGTGTTGACTAACATAACCTCACACCCAGTAACCTCAGTTTCTTGTTTGATTTGGCTATAGTAGTGTTGTGCTGACTAACCTAACCCCACCCAGTAACCTTTGAGAGTTACCATAAGCTCAGTTTCTTGTTTGACCTAGCTAGAGTAGTGTTTTGCATTGTATTTAATTGTCTGGTCTGGTTAGAGTAGTGTTTGTATGTGCTGACTAACATGCCGGTAACAGTAATCCCACTTCCTTGTGTCAAGAGTTGTGTCGTACTTGTATGTGTTGACTGACAGTAATATCACTTTCTGTCCTTGTTCTTTATTAAGTAACTTCACCATTTTGTTTTACTTGGTAGTGACGTACTTGTATATGCTGACTAACATAACCTCAATCTCAACCATTTGCTTACCATAACCTAATATAACATAACCTCACTTTATGCTTTGTATTTTACATAACCTCACTTTGTATTATAGTAATCTTGCGTGTCCTGTGATTTTTAGCATTATCTGACTTGCTAAAGTAACCTACTTTTTCTAACCTCACCCATTACACTCCAAAATGTATAACCTTACTGTATTATATTAATTTTCCGTGCATGGTGTACTTCATTTTATTGTCTTGGCTAGATTAGTGTTGTGTTTATATTTAATTGTTTGATTTGGTAGTTTACAGTAAAGAAAGTAAACATACCCTCACTTCCCCGTGGCTAAAGTAGTGTTGTGTTGACTAACATAACCTCCAGTAACCTGATTTTTTGCCCTGGTTCTTTTGTACAGTAAATTCGCCTCAGCAACCTCACTTGTTATTATTGTTATTTTATACAGTTTTGGTTGGAGCAGTTTTTGCATGTATTGATTAACATAACCTCACTTTTCCTAACCTCACATCCTTGTGTCAAGAGTAGTGTTGTGTTTGTATGTGCTGCTTAACAGTAATCTCACTTTTCTTTAATGCAGTTTTGGTTAGAGTGGTGTTTGCTACCTTCATTAGAGTTAACCTGTAGTTCTGGCCAGACTTGCGTAGTCTGTGTGTTAGTGTTTTTCTGACTTGCGTAGTAATACAGAGGTACTGTGCTCTTTTGTAGATCCTCTGTATCTGTTCTTTTAGAGAACCTGATCGGTGACTTTAAGTATCAGTTCCAAGTGTTACAGTTACATCATATATCTTGTTCATTTAATATCGATGAAGACTGCCACAAAGGAACAGTTCCAAAAAGTAACCGCTCCAATAAAGTAACAGGTCCAACACTACCCACTCCCACTCCCACAGTTTTCAAGGTAACAGGTCCAAAAGTATCAGTTTCAGTAGATCAAACAGTGAAAAAGTAACAGGTCCACTCTCTATATATATCTCTTGCAACAAGCTCTAGTTCTTCAGTCTGATTTCAGTCGTGACGCTGATCAGACGTGTTTTGTGCTGCTCTTGCGTAAGTGTTCTCTTGCACAGATTATTATTGATTCTGCGTAATTCAGTTATATCAGTGTGAGTTTGACTCTGTTCGGGGTACTTGCTGTTTTAAGCGTTAACACAGTTTAGCTTGTTTTCAGTATTCAATTCTCTGTTGAAGGATGGATGTTTCTAAAAAGGACCCTCAAAACCCGGTAAATTTAATTAGTAAAGATGAAACCTACGTTAATAACCTAAGACTTTACGGGACTAACACTGTTTTCAAATTCACTAAACCTCCCAAGGGTATCTCTGAGCTTGATTGGATTCGTAAAGGTTTTAATCAAATTGTAGAGACATCCAAAGCCAACGTTGCACCCACTGATTATCTAGGGTTTAAATTACAGTCTATAAATTTAAAAAGTGCTGAACCGGGATACGTATCGTTGAGACCGGTCTCTGAAGTTAGCGGTGATGTTCTCTGGGATATTTTCGGGGGCATAATTCAAAGCAATGCGCAATCTATAACCTCTAGTGACACGTTTAGAGTTGATGTTACAAGGATTAACGTCCCAGTAGGTAAAGGAAGGGCAAGACCCGACTTTTACAATACCTTTGATGAAGAATATAAAGCTAGGAAGGGTATTATAGTAATTAATAATAAAGACAATTTATGTTTGGCTAGAGCGTTGGTAGTAGGCAAAGCGTATGCGAAAAACGATCCCCAGTACAAAGCAATACGTCAGGACAAGGGAAAAAGACAAACTTTCAGAGCTAATAAGCTCATAGCAAAAGCCCGTGTAGAAATGCCCGAGGAGGGTGCAGGAATCCCTGAGCTTGAAAAATTCCAGTCCCATCTTAAAAAATACAAAATTACCGTCTACAACTACGACAAAAAAGGTCGTGATGTTTACTTTGAAGGAGGTAATGGAGACGCTAAATTAAAAATTAACCTTCTTTTTCACAACGGTCATTACAATGTAATTACAAACTTAACTGCTGCGTTTGTTTGCAATTTCTTTTGTGAAGCCTGTCATATTCCCTACAGCAACAGACATGAGCATCGGTGCTCTAACAGATGCTTGTCCTGTCATACCATCTCCCCGCCCTGTAAACTAGAACACGGAGGCATCACATGCCGTTTTTGCAACCGCTCCTTCAAAAATGAGCGGTGTTTAGTAGCTCATCAAGGGCAAATTTGTAAAACTGTAAAACTCTGCCGTGACTGTAAGAAAATGATTTATCCAAAAAGACGTAAGACAGCTCATGTATGCGGAGAAGTTTTCTGTAAGCCCTGTGAGGCGTTCAAGGACCCAGCGCATCAGTGTTTCATGACGGTAGATAGGAGAACACCGAAAGACCGTGATTTTTTGTTTATTTTCTTTGACTTGGAAACAAGGCAGGATGAGTCACTTCCCTCAGACCCACAACAGAAAGTTCATAAAGTAAACTTGTGTGTATCACAACAGTACTGCTTTAAATGTATTAATGGGGGTGAGTGTGAAACTTGCTCGGAACGGCAAAGGGTATTTGAAAAAGAACCGGTAAAACACTTCATGAACTATATCATGGGAATTCGAAAGAAATTTAAATATGTCTGTGTAATTGCCCACAACGGGCAAGGCTTTGACTTCCAATTCATACTACAGTATATTATGGAAGAAACTAAATTTACACCAAAAATAACTCCTCGGGGAACTAAAGCTATATTGATTGAAGTAGCCAACGTAAGGTTTGTGGACTCACTGAGCTATTTTCCCATGGCCCTCTCTGCACTCCCTAAGGCTTTTGATCTACCTCCCGAGAAAAAGAAGGGCTACTTTCCCCACCTCTTCAACACCTTGGCGAACCAAAATTATGTAGGCCCTATTCCTGACAAAAAATACTACTGTCCGGAATCAATGTTTGAGAAACCACACAAGGCCTTTGAAGAATGGTATGACGAACGAGTCGCTGAAGACTACGTGTTTGATTTTAAGAAGGAAATCTTAGAGTACTGTATTTCAGACGTAGAGATTTTAGCTCAGACATGTATTGAATTTAGAGCCTTACTTCTTCAAGAATGTAACGTAGATCCTTTTCTCGAGGCTATAACAATCGCCAGTGCATGTAACTTGGCCTTCCGCCGTAACTTCTTAAAAGAAAATACTATTGGACTAATACCAAAATCAGGGTACCGACTTGCAGACAATCAGTCAGCTGTTGCTTTACAGTGGTTAACATGGGAGGAGGAGAAACGTGGAGTAAAGATTCAACATGCAGGCCGGGGCAGAGAAGCTAAAATTAATGGACTAAAATTAGATGGGTTTGACGGGGAACGAATTTATGAGTTCCACGGGTGCTACTGGCACGGGTGCCCAAAATGTTATCAATATAGCAGAGAAGAACCTCTGCCGGATGATCCCTCAGACAGTTTGCATCTCCGTTACGAGAGAACCAAATCCAAAATGGTAAAATTTAATAGCTATGAAGTTGTGGAGATGTGGGAGTGTGAATTTAGAGCTTTGAAGAAAGACAAAAAACTAAATCACTTGAACAAACTATCCATTCTAAACACACTTCCGCTTAATCCTAGGGATTCCTTCTTTGGAGGCAGAACGGGTAATACTAAAACATATCATAAATGTGAAGAGGGAGAAACGATACAGTATGTCGATGTCTGTTCCCTTTATCCGTTTGTGAATAAATATTGTAAGTATCCCGTGGGTCATCCTACTGTTTACGTTGGAAATGAGTGCCAAGAGAGAGGCCTTGAAGTAGAGGGCTTGTTGAAATGCAAAATTCTACCTCCTTACAACCTGTACCATCCCGTACTCCCCGCTAAAATGAATAATAAATTGATGTTTGTTTTGTGTAGAACTTGCGGCGAGACTTTAAACCAAAGGGAATGTTTTCATGATAGTGAGGAAAGAGCGTTAGTTGGGACCTGGACTATGGATGAAATTAGAAAAGCTGTAGAAAAAGGCTATGTGATCCTGGACATGTATGAGTTGTGGGAGTATGAAGTCGCCACATACGAGAAAGATGGGCTTTTTACCGATTTTATTAATAAATTCTTGAAAGTAAAGCAGGAAGCCTCAGGCTATCCCGCATGGTGTAATACCGAAGAGGACAAAGACAAGTATGTTGCTGATTTCTTTGAGCGTGAGGGTATTCAGATGGAGAAAGACAAAATTGCTAAAAATGGAGGACTCAGGTCAGTAGCTAAATTAATGTTAAATTCATTCTGGGGCAAGTTTGGTCAGCGAGAAAACATGACAAAAACTGCAATCGTGAGAGACTCTAAAGAATTATTCAACTCGTTAACTCAACCAGAAAAGGAAGTAAAGTTTGTTGAAGTAATTAACCAAGAGGTTTTATTAGTTAATTGGCAGAATGTTGATGATGCCGGTGAGGCTCTAAAAACTGTAAATGTTGTAATTGCGGCCTACACCACTGCTCATGCCAGGCTTAAACTGTATGAACACTTAGATGCCCTTGGAGGTCAAGTCCTTTACTATGACACGGACTCGTGTATTTATCTATACAGGGGAGGATTGTACAAGGTCTCTACGGGAGATTACCTCGGGGAAATGACGGACGAATTGGCAAGTGAGTACGGGCCCGGCTCTTATATCTTAGAGTTTGTTTCTGGGGGACCAAAGACCTACGCATACCTTGTCTGGTCAGCCAAAAAGCAAAAGCTAGAAAATGTATGTAAAATCAAGGGCCTCGCCCTCAATATGAAGACTTCCGAAACATTAAATTTTGAACAGTTAAAAAAGATGGTCCTTAGTGAAACTGCTGAAATTTTAGAAATTGAAGAAAACAGAATCAGGAGAACAAAGAGACGAGAAGTCGTTACAGTAAGTGAAATTAAAAAGTTTAAAATCACAGGGCCCAAGAGAAGATTTAATGATGATCACGACACCCTGCCTTTCGGCTTTAAAAAAAAAAGAGTTGCTTAATAGAGCTGTCACTCACACGGGTACTGAGCGTATATACCTCTAAACATCAGCTCTATTAACTTATTCTGTTCTGAGACGCGGTAGTGAACGAACGTGTCTGTGTCTGTTACGGTTTTATCTTGTTTGTCTCTTCTTGTAGAATGTCTGCTGAAAATAATACACTCCCTATTCAAGGGGTGTTTTTGAAGTTTATATCTAAAAGGAAGTTAAATGAAAATTCAAAGTTTCGCATTAAATCCTCAGAGTATGAGTTCTTTCTTACAGGGCCAATAAACGTATCGGAATGGCCTTTAGTATTTTCGGAGTACATAGTAGATAAAATAACGGAGAACTCCTCATCAAACACCTACATTGGAGTATCAATAAAGTACGGTGATATCTCAGGAAATATACCATTCTTTCCTTTAGGGAATCTAACACCAACAGTCTTTGATGATCACTTTGAAAACATATTTTGTAACGTTAAGAAACTATCTGGTGTTTTACGTCTTGAAGTAACACTTGTCTCAATTCCGTGTTGCTACCTTCGATGAAGGTAGCACCTTTCCTTACGGAGCAATGTTACTCCTGTAAATACCAAATGTCACTAGTACAGTTCATCATTCTGCTTCAAGACGCAGTACTGATCAGACGTTCTTCTGCGCTCCTTTTGCCTGTACTATTGAGTAAATTGTGACATGGCTGCCAAGTTCTATACATTCAATAACAAACCGGTATTGGTTCTGTTTGATAGTGAAGGAAAGCCGTGGTTTAAAGCTAGAGACGTAGCTACTGCTCTAAAGCATGTTAATGGCTGGAGTGCAGTTCGGAAACATGTAGATAGCAGTGATAAATTAACTGTTGGAAGTTTTGCCGACGCTCAAAAACAGGGCGTTGGGCCGATTGAGAAAACAACGGTTTTCATAAATGAAGCCGGATTATGTTCTTTGATGTTAAAATCAACTACTCCTGAAGCAAGACTGTTAGTAAGAAGTCTGTTGCCGGAGAAGTTTTACCTTACTTACACAAATATGAAAGATGAAAGTTCACTTTAAATGTAGTTTTTCTTTAAAATCACAAGTTCCCACTGTATGTGTGTGTGTGTGTGTGTGTGTGTGAATGAAGGTCACTGGCGTGGGTGGCGAAAAGCCCCGTAAACCTGAATGAAGGTCACTGGCGTGGGTGACGAAAAGCCCCGTAAACCTGAATGTGTGATGAACGGTTTAGTAGATTGAGGCACCGGGCTAACACCCCGGCTACTCCTTCGAACAACCCGGTGTGAATGAAGGACTTTGTACATTGAGGAGCCTGGCCAACACCCTGGCTACTCATTGGAACAGTCCGTACGGTGGGACTTGTAAAAAAGTATAAAAAGTAAAATAAAAAAAAATAAACGGAGGAGACAACTATTTTGTTTTTGGAAGGTCTCCACGAGTCATGGCGGTGGAGGGGCCATGACTTTACTAAAAATTCTCTGTTTATCTTAGTAAATGTAGAGTTTAAAGGTGTTAAAATGAACGGACTTTGTCTAAGTAAATGACCGCCTTCCTCATACACAATGAACGGATTGACAGAGAATACAAAAATATAAAAAAGGAGGTAGCATTTTGTTATGGAGTGGCTACCACAGTGAGAGGCGATGGTTGGGGCCTCTCACCCCAGAGGTTAGGCCTCCAGGGGAAGCTCTGGGTAACCAAAAAGAACGCGCCGACGCTCCTACGGCCTAGCCTAAAGGCTTACCGTGGTGTGGAAACGCGAGCGTTCAAAATTATTTCATTGAGGTTAGCTTTCTTGCCTATCCATTTCTGCTAGTGTTCTGCTAGTATTCTCTCCTTTAAGTTACTGTTAGTAGAGGTTTTCCAAAATAATCCTGCTACCATAAGTATTAAGTTCCAAATATTCCTCAACGTAGAGTTTTTAAAGCAACTAATTACACCAAAAAGTCACATCTGAACTCTAAAATGTGTAATCTCTGTACCTTTTTAACTTTACAAAATACCCTACTGTCTCTTTTTACACAGTAGTTTTAATTCATAATCAGAGGGCCATGCATGTAGATAGGTCTATCCTATAGACCATCTACAAATGTAATTTTTATTAAAGGGGTGCAGGCAATGTAGTGATACTGACCAAATTAATAGGAAAAATCTAACTCCACCATTACGGTGGGGTTTGAAAGTAATACCATTACCACACCATATCCTACCCTGCCATTCCTCCCAATACCATATTCTACCCTACTATACCTCCCAATACCCTATCATACCATACCATACAATACCATACCATACCTTACCCTACCATACCTCACCAAAGCCAAAACATCCTATACTAAAGTCACCATATCCTAACACCCCACCCAAATACCATACAATAACATGACATACCATACCCTACCATGCCTCCCAATACCCTACCATGTCATACCATACCATACAATATCAATACCCTACCATAGCTCCCAACACCCACATCATATCAAACCATCAAATCCCATACCATACCATACCCTACCATGTCATCCCAATACCATATTCTACCCCACCATTCCTCCCAATGCCCTATCATACCATACCATACAATACAATACCCTTACCACACCATACCATACCCTACCATACCTCACCAAAACCATAACATCCTATACCAAAGCCACAATACCAATACCCCCACCAAAATCACCATATCCTTACACCCCACCCAAATACTATACAATAACATGACATACCAAACCAATACCCCATCATACCATACAATACCCTACCCTACCATACCTCCCAATACCATATTCTACCCTACCATACCTCCCAATACCCTATCATACCATACCATACAATATCAACACCATACCATACAATACAATACCACACCATACCGTACCATACAATACCCTGCCATACCATAGTAATGTTATAGAAAGGGTACGGGAATTGCTCACCCTTGCTGGTTTTCATACTTTCGTTGGGGTACAAAATGTAACCAAAATACCTTCAGTTTATTTTATTAAAAGAGAGTCCCAATTCCAAACCCATGGAGTGAGGGTATAGTTTTCTTGTCTGTCCATTTCTGCTGGGGTTTACAAGCCTCTTCTCTCCTTTAAGTTATTAGAGGCTTCTAAACAATTAAATGCATAGAAAGTTTCCCAAAGTAATTCTTTAGTAACACTTAATTTACAGGCATACATAACAGCTACAATTATTCACTCATGAAGCTAAAATCCAGCTAATTCCCCCAATGCCTCAAGACAATGTCCCTAAATAACAGCTAAAACCCAGATAAAGCTTGATGCTCCTAAATAACAGGTAAAAGTCAACGTACTTTATTAACAATTATTTTTCTTCATAACAGCTAAAAATATCCAGAGGGTCATTTCAGCGAAAGGGGGTGTATTGACCCCTTCAGTACCTTTATCAGCTATATTCACAATCAGTCAAAGTATAATTTATTTTGTGTTGGTTTGCCACTAATTTTCTTGTATGTGAGTTTGTTTCAATTACATATATTTTACAGTTGGTTTAAGAGTAGCTGAGATCTTGGATGATGTAGAGAAAACAATGCTAGAAGGTCCGGGTAAGGCACTGACCCCTTTAAACTATCAATCAAACACAGTTTACACCAATAAACCAGGCCTTTACTATATTTAACATAAAAACATAAGCTAAAACTAGTACGACAGAGCTTGAGATATGGTCCTGTCCAGTTTTTGTAATGTTTCTTCTTTACAGAGTTTAAATTGTAGCGTGGGTTAATAAGTACCAACAAATCTCAAGATATTACATTTTAAAGTATAGCAAGTGTCTTGATACTTACCCATAGTACAGAGTTTAGGTTTTGGTAAGATGTAGTGGAGGTTAACAGGTACGTACATTACAAGTTTCATGTAAATCGACCCTACCGTTCTCAATAAATTACATTTTAAAGTATAGCTCCTGCAATTGTTTTGATGCTTACCTGCAGTACAAAGTTTAGGTTTTGGTAAGATGTAGTGGGGGTTAACAAGTACATACATACCAAGTTTCATGAGAATCGGTCAAGCCATTCTCAAAATATTAAGTTTTAAAGTTTTACACCCTCCATCATCCCCTAAACAACCCTTTCCTACCCTCCAACAACATTTAAAGTTAGAGGAGGTTAACAAGTACCCGCATACCAAGTTTCATTAAAATAGGCTCAACGGTTCTTAAGATATTGCTTTTTGAAGTATGGCTCCTTCAATTATTTTGATACTTTCCCGCAGTACAGGGTTTAGGTTTTTGTAAGATGTAGCGGAGGTTAACAGGTACCCACATACCAAATTTAATTCATATCGGCTGAGCTGTTCTCGAGATATTTAATTTTGAAATTTTGCCCCTTCAATTTTTTAGATGCAACCCGCAACATTTTGTTTAATAATTTTCATTTGGGTAGCTGTCCCTCGCGCGCGCCTACACTACGTTGTAGGCGAAATCTGTTGTCAGAATCGCTCTAGGACTTACCGTTTTCGAGATATTAGCGATTTTAGGATAATCAGACTCAAAAAAGAGAAGAAGAAGAAGAAAAATACCCCCGTCGCAGCAAACCTGCGTACTCAGCGAATTTCCAATGAATATATATGTTTTTCACTACCACATAAAGGCACTTACCAAGTTTTATAAAAATAAATTAATAACTCAATGATCTATAGCATTTTATTTATTCTCCATAAGAATAACATAGGACTGAGTATGCAGGTTTGCTGCAACAACGAGCACAAAATATGTGTTTTTATGCAATTATCAATTTAACTCAACCAGGTGAAGCTACATACTAAGTTTTATTAATTTATGTTAATAATTAAGGGAGATATAAAACTTTACTTATTCTCCATAAGAATAACATTAGGGCTGAGTATGCAGGTTAGCTGCTACGGGGACAACCAACAAAATATTTGTTTTTTGTTCAAATATCAATATACCAGTACAACATGAAGCCACATACCAAGTTTCATCAATATACATTCATAAATAATCAAGATATCAAATTTTATTTATTCTCCATAAGGATAACATTGGACAACGTACTGTGTTTAGTACTTTGAATATCTCTGCAACGGTTGGACGTAGAATCACAATTTAAACACCAAAATGATTGTTTTGTGGAGCTGAAGTGATTGGTAAAAGCAAATGTGAAGTTTAAAGTAAAACTAACTGAGGAAAAGCCAAAAACCTTTTTCCCATAAGATTAACATGGGAGATTTTATGAGCATGTTTTTTGGATTTTTTCCGCAACCACTTAACCTAGGTTAATAATTCAAAATACCATATTATTTGTATTTTTAAGCTCTATAACATGGTCAAAACCAAAATTAACTGTTTCAAAAATTTTAGGGTGAAAAATGCAAAAAACTGATTTTTGGAAAATTTAAAACCCCCATAAACCCCCCTTCCCATAGTCCGATTTTCCTGGTTTTCGAACTAAAAGTCATAAATGTCACTTTACACATTTGAGCCAAATTTCATCAAAATCGGACGTTTTTTACTCAAGTTATCGCATTCACGGACACATATATATATATATATATATATATATATATATATATATAGATATATATATATACATATATATAAATTTGAACGAATAGTGTTTTAGTCATCTTGGGACCTTAAAAAAAAATTTGTCATGGTCTCGGGCTTAAGTCTTACCATGAGACCTACGGTTATAGCTTCTTCCCTATAGGGGAAATTCGCTAATTCCCTATAGGGGAAATTCGCTAAAAGAGAGAAGCAGTGGCACGGAGTGGTGAGGGGGAGAGGGGAAGGTGAGGGGCGTAACATAGCATGCAGAAGGAGAAGAAATAAATCAGAGGATGGCTGAGGGGGAGTTGGGAGGGGGAAGGTGAGGGGAGAGAGGAAGAAGAACACGCAAGTGCTAACAGAAGTGATCAGTAGGAGTGGCAGTCTTTAAGCGCTAACATGGGTTTCTTATGAGAAAACGTGTAGCCAACCTAAATGAATTGCAAAACAAAAAACATGACCTACATGACAGTGGTACCAACTTAAAAAAAACAAAATACCTGTTGGCTACTTACGTCATGCTAACGTGACCAGTTGAAAATTACGTCACGCTAAAGCATGGGTAGTGTAAGAACACTTCCCAACAAATGAACATATATAAAAGAACAAAACATGTTAGCCTTCATCTCCCGCGTCTCCTACTGATCACTTCTGTTAGCACTTGCGTGTTCTTCTTCCTATCTCCCCTCACCTTCCCGCTCCCCACTCCCCCTCAGCCATCCTCTGATTTATTTCTTCTCCTTCTGCATGCTATGTTACGCCCCTCACCTTCCCCTCTCCCCCTCACCACTCCGTGCCACTGCTTCTCTATTTTTCCTTCTTCTTCTTCTCTTTTTTGAGTCTGATTATCCTAAAATCGCTAATATCTCGAAAACGGTAAGTCCTAGAGCGATTCTGACAACAGATTTCGCCTACTACGTAGTGTAGGCGCGCGCGAGGGACAGCTACCCAAATGAAAAATATTAACCAAAATGTTGCGGGTTGCATCTAAAAAATTGAAGGGGCAAAATTTCAAAATTAAATATCTCGAGAACGGCTCAGCCGATATGAATGAAATTTGGTATGTGGGTACCTGTTAACCTCCGCTACATCTTACAAAAACCTAAACCCTGTACTGCGGGAAAGTATCAGAATAATTGAAGGAGCCATACTTTAAAAATCAATATCTTAAGAACCGTTGAGCCTATTTTAATGAAACTTGTTATGCGGGTACTTGTTAACCTCCTCTAACTTGAAATGTTGTTGGAGGGTAGGAAAGGGTTGTTTAGGGGATGATGGAGGGTGTAAAACTTTAAAACTTAATATTTTGAGAATGGCTTGACCGATTCTCATGAAACTTGGTATGTATGTACTTGTTAACCCCCACTACATCTTACCAAAACCTAAACCTTGTACTGCAGGTAAGCATCAAAACAATTGCAGGAGCTATACTTTAAAATGTAATTTATTGAGAACGGTAGGGTCGATTTACATGAAACTTGTAATGTACGTACCTGTTAACCTCCACTACATCTTACCAAAACCTAAACTCTGTACTATGGGTAAGTATCAAGACACTTGCTATACTTTAAAATGTAATATCTTGAGATTTGTTGGTACTTATTAACCCACGCTACAATTTAAACTCTGTAAAGAAGAAACATTACAAAAACTGGACAGGACCATATCTCAAGCTCTGTCGTACTAGTTTTAGCTTATGTTTTTATGTTAAATATAGTAAAGGCCTGGTTTATTGGTGTAAACTGTGTTTGATTGATAGTTTAAAGGGGTCAGTGCCTTACCCGGACCTTCTAGCATTGTTTTCTCTACATCATCCAAGATCTCAGCTACTCTTAAACCATACTACTGTAAAATATATGTAATTGAAACAAACTCAAATACAAGAAAATTAGTGGCAAACCAACACAAAATAAATTATACTTTGACTGATTGTGAATATAGCTGATAAAGGTACTGAAGGGGTCAATACACCCCCTTTCGCTGAAATGACCCTCTGGATATTTTTAGCTGTTATGAAGAAAAATAATTGTTAATAAAGTACGTTGACTTTTACCTGTTATTTAGGAACATCAAGCTTTATCTGGGTTTTAGCTGTTATTTAGGGACATTGTCTTGAGGCATTGGGGGAATTAGCTGGATTTTAGCTTCATGAGTGAATAATTGTAGCTGTTATGTATGCCTGTAAATTAAGTGTTACTAAAGAATTACTTTGGGAAACTTTCTATGCATTTAATTGTTTAGAAGCCTCTAATAACTTAAAGGAGGGAAGAGGCTTTTAAACCCCAGCAGAAATGGACAGACAAGAAAACTATACCCTCACTCCATGGGTTTGGAATTGGGACTCTCTTTTAATAAAATAAACTGAAGGTATTTTGGTTACATTTTGTACCCCAACGAAAGTATGAAAACCAGCAAGGGTGAGCAATTCCCGTACCCTTTCTATAACATTACTATGGTATGGCAGGGTATTGTATGGTACGGTATGGTGTGGTATTGTATTGTATGGTATGGTGTTGATATTGTATGGTATGGTATGATAGGGTATTGGGAGGTATGGTAGGGTAGAATATGGTATTGGGAGGTATGGTAGGGTAGGGTATTGTATGGTATGATGGGGTATTGGTTTGGTATGTCATGTTATTCTATAGTTTTGGGTGGGGTGTAAGGATATGGTGATTTTGGTGGGGGTATTGGTATTGTGGCTTTGGTATAGGATGTTATGGTTTTGGTGAGGTATGGTAGGGTATGGTATGGTGTGGTAAGGGTATTGTATTGTATGGTATGGTATGATAGGGCATTTGGAGGAATGGTGGGGTAGAATATGGTATTGGGATGACATGGTAGGGTATGGTATGGTATGGGATTTGATGGTTTGATATGATGTGGGTTTTGGGAGCTATGTTAGGGTATTGATATTGTATGGTATGGTATGACATGGTAGGGTATTGGGAGGCATGGTAGGGTATGGTATGTCATGTTATTGTATGGTATTTGGGTGGGGTGTTAGGATATGGTGACTTTAGTATAATATGTTTTGGCTTTGGTGAGGTATGGTAGGGTAAGGTATGGTATGGTATTGTATGGTATGGTATGATAGGGTATTGGGAGGTATAGTAGGGTAGAATATGGTATTGGGAGGAATGGCAGGGTAGGATATGGTGTGGTAATGGTATTACTTTCAAACCCCACCGTAATGGTGGAGTTAGATTTTTCCTATTAATTTGGTCAGTATCACTACATTGCCTGCACCCCTTTAATAAAAATTGCATTTGTAGATGGTCTATAGGATAGACCTATCTACATGCATGGCCCTCTGATTATGAATTAAAACTACTGTGTAAAAAGAGACAGTAGGGTATTTTGTAAAGTTAAAAAGGTACAGAGATTACACATTTTAGAGTTCAGATGTGACTTTTTGGTGTAATTAGTTGCTTTAAAAACTCTACGTTGAGGAATATTTGGAACTTAATACTTATGGTAGCAGGATTATTTTGGAAAACCTCTACTAACAGTAACTTAAAGGAGAGAATACTAGCAGAACACTAGCAGAAATGGATAGGCAAGAAAGCTAACCTCAATGAAATAATTTTGAACGCTCGCGTTTTCACACCACGGTAAGCCTTTAGGCTAGGCCGTAGGAGCGTCGGCGCGTTCTTTTTGGTTACCCAGAGCTTCCCCTGGAGGCCTAACCTCTGGGGTGAGAGGCCCCAACCATCGCCTCTCACTGTGGTAGCCACTCCATAACAAAATGCTACCTCCTTTTTTATATTTTTGTATTCTCTGTCAATCCGTTCATTGTGTATGAGGAAGGCGGTCATTTACTTAGACAAAGTCCGTTCATTTTAACACCTTTAAACTCTACATTTACTAAGATAAACAGAGAATTTTTAGTAAAGTCATGGCCCCTCCACCGCCATGACTCGTGGAGACCTTCCAAAAACAAAATAGTTGTCTCCTCCGTTTATTTTTTTTTATTTTACTTTTTATACTTTTTTACAAGTCCCACCGTACGGACTGTTCCAATGAGTAGCCAGGGTGTTGGCCAGGCTCCTCAATGTACAAAGTCCTTCATTCACACCGGGTTGTTCGAAGGAGTAGCCGGGGTGTTAGCCCGGCGCCTCAATCTACTAAACCGTTCATCACACATTCAGGTTTACGGGGCTTTTCGTCACCCACGCCAGTGACCTTCATTCAGGTTTACGGGGCTTTTCGCCACCCACGCCAGTGACCTTCATTCACACACACACACACACACACACACACACACACACACATACAGTGGGAACTTGTGATTTTAAAGAAAAACTACATTTAAAGTGAACTTTCATCTTTCATATTTGTGTAAGTAAGGTAAAACTTCTCCGGCAACAGACTTCTTACTAACAGTCTTGCTTCAGGAGTAGTTGATTTTAACATCAAAGAACATAATCCGGCTTCATTTATGAAAACCGTTGTTTTCTCAATCGGCCCAACGCCCTGTTTTTGAGCGTCGGCAAAACTTCCAACAGTTAATTTATCAATGCTATCTACATGTTTCCGAACTGCACTCCAGCCATTAACATGCTTTAGAGCAGTAGCTACGTCTCTAGCTTTAAACCACGGCTTTCCTTCACTATCAAACAGAACCAATACCGGTTTGTTATTGAATGTATAGAACTTGGCAGCCATGTCACAATTTACTCAATAGTACAGGCAAAAGGAGCGCAGAAGAACGTCTGATCAGTACTGCGTCTTGAAGCAGAATGATGAACTGTACTAGTGACATTTGGTATATACAGGAGTAACATTGCTCCGTAAGGAAAGGTGCTACCTTCATCGAAGGTAGCAACACGGAATTGAGACAAGTGTTACTTCAAGACGTAAAACACCAGATAGTTTCTTAACGTTACAAAATATGTTTTCAAAGTGATCATCAAAGACTGTTGGTGTTAGATTCCCTAAAGGAAAGAATGGTATATTTCCTGAGATATCACCGTACTTTATTGATACTCCAATGTAGGTGTTTGATGAGGAGTTCTCCGTTATTTTATCTACTATGTACTCCGAAAACACTAAAGGCCATTCCGATACGTTTATTGGCCCTGTAAGAAAAAACTCATACTCTGAGGATTTAATGCGAAACTTTGAATTTTCATTTAACTTCCTTTTAGATATAAACTTCAAAAACACCCCTTGAATAGGGAGTGTATTATTTTCAGCAGACATTCTACAAGAAGAGACAAACAAGATAAAACCGTAACAGACACAGACACGTTCGTTCACTACCGCGTCTCAGAACAGAATAAGTTAATAGAGCTGATGTTTAGAGGTATATACGCTCAGTACCCGTGTGAGTGACAGCTCTATTAAGCAACTCTTTGTTTTTTAAAGCCGAAAGGCAGGGTGTCGTGATCATCATTAAATCTTCTCTTGGGCCCTGTGATTTTAAACTTTTTAATTTCACTTACTGTAACGACTTCTCGTCTCTTTGTTCTCCTGATTCTGTTTTTTCAATTTCTAAAATTTCAGCAGTTTCACTAAGGACCATCTTTTTTAACTGTTCAAAATTTAATGTTTCGGAAGTCTTCATATTGAGGGTGAGGCCCTTGATTTTACATACATTTTCTAGCTTTTGCTTTTTGGCTGACCAGACAAGGTATGCGTAGGTCTTTGGTCCCCCAGAAACAAACTCTAAGATATAAGAGCCGGGCCCGTACTCACTTGCCAATTCGTCCGTCATTTCCCCGAGGTAATCTCCCGTAGAGACCTTGTACAATCCTCCCCTGTATAGATAAATACACGAGTCCGTGTCATAGTAAAGGACTTGACCTCCAAGGGCATCTAAGTGTTCATACAGTTTAAGCCTGGCATGAGCAGTGGTGTAGGCCGCAATTACAACATTTACAGTTTTTAGAGCCTCACCGGCATCATCAACATTCTGCCAATTAACTAATAAAACCTCTTGGTTAATTACTTCAACAAACTTTACTTCCTTTCCTGGTTGAGTTAACGAGTTGAATAATTCTTTAGAGTCTCTCACGATTGCAGTTTTTGTCATGTTTTCTCGCTGACCAAACTTGCCCCAGAATGAATTTAACATTAATTTAGCTACTGACCTGAGTCCTCCATTTTTAGCAATTTTGTCTTTCTCCATTTGAATACCCTCACGCTCAAAGAAATCAGAAACATACTTGTCTTTGTCCTCTTCGGTATTACACCATGCGGGATAGCCTGAGGCTTCCTGCTTTACTTTCAAGAATTTATTAATAAAATCGGTAAAAAGCCAGCTTTCTCGTATGTGGCGACTTCATACTCCCACAACTCATACATGTCCAGGATCACATAGCCTTTTTCTACAGCTTTTCTAATTTCATCCATAGTCCAGGTCCCAACTAACGCTCTTTCCTCACTATCATGAAAACATTCCCTTTGGTTTAAAGTCTCGCCGCAAGTTCTACACAAAACAAACATCAATTTATTATTCATTTTAGCGGGGAGTACGGGATGGTACAGGTTGTAAGGAGGTAGAATTTTGCATTTCAACAAGCCCTCTACTTCAAGGCCTCTCTCTTGGCACTCATTTCCAACGTAAACAGTAGGATGACCCACGGGATACTTACAATATTTATTCACAAACGGATAAAGGGAACAGACATCGACATACTGTATCGTTTCTCCCTCTTCACATTTATGATATGTTTTAGTATTACCCGTTCTGCCTCCAAAGAAGGAATCCCTAGGATTAAGCGGAAGTGTGTTTAGAATGGATAGTTTGTTCAAGTGATTTAGTTTTTTGTCTTTCTTCAAAGCTCTAAATTCACACTCCCACATCTCCACAACTTCATAGCTATTAAATTTTACCATTTTGGATTTGGTTCTCTCGTAACGGAGATGCAAACTGTCTGAGGGATCATCCGGCAGAGGTTCTTCTCTGCTATATTGATAACATTTTGGGCACCCGTGCCAGTAGCACCCGTGGAACTCATAAATTCGTTCCCCGTCAAACCCATCTACTTTTAGTCCATTAATTTTAGCTTCTCTGCCCCGGCCCGCATGTTGAATCTTTACACCACGTTTCTCCTCCTCCCATGTTAACCACTGTAAAGCAACAGCTGACTGATTGTCTGCAAGTCGGTACCCTGATTTTGGTATTAGTCCAATAGTATTTTCTTTTAAGAAGTTACGGCGGAAGGCCAAGTTACATGCACTGGCGATTGTTTTAGCCTCGAGAAAAGGATCTACGTTACATTCTTGAAGAAGTAAGGCTCTAAATTTAATACATGCCTGAGCTAAAATCTCTACGTCTGAAATACAGTACTATAAGATTTCCTTCTTAAAATCAAACACGTAGTCTTCAGCGACTCGTTCGTCATACCATTCTTCAAAGGCCTTGTGTGGTTTCTCAAACATTGATTCCGGACAGTAGTATTTTTTGTCAGGAATAGGGCCTACATAATTTTGGTTCGCCAAGGTGTTGAAGAGGTGGGGAAAGTAGCCCTTCTTTTTCTCGGGAGGTAGATCAAAAGCCTTAGGGAGTGCAGAGAGGGCCATGGGAAAATAGCTCAGTGAGTCCACAAACCTTACGTTGGCTACTTCAATCAATATAGCTTTAGTTCCCCGAGGAGTTATTTTTGGTGTAAATTTAGTTTCTTCCATAATATACTGTAGTATGAATTGGAAGTCAAAGCCTTGCCCGTTGTGGGCAATTACACAGACATATTTAAATTTCTTTCGAATTCCCATGATATAGTTCATGAAGTGTTTTACCGGTTCTTTTTCAAATACCCTTTGCCGTTCCGAGCAAGTTTCACACTCACCCCCATTAATACATTTAAAGCAGTACTGTTGTGATACACACAAGTTTACTTTATGAACTTTCTTTTGTGGGTCTGAGGGAAGTGACTCATCCTGCCTTGTTTCCAAGTCAAAGAAAATAAACAAAAAATCACGGTCTTTCGGTGTTCTCCTATCTACCCTCATGAAACACTGATGCGCTGGGTCTTTGAACGCCTCACAGGGCTTACAGAAAACTTCTCCGCATACATGAGCTGTCTTACGTCTTTTTGGATAAATCATTTTCTTACAGTCACGGCAGAGTTTTACAGTTTTACAAATTTGCCCTTGATGAGCTACTAAACACCGCTCATTTTTGAAGGAGCGGTTGCAAAAACGGCATGTGATGCCTCCGTGTTCTAGTTTACAGGGCGGGGAGATGGTATGACAGGACAAGCATCTGTTAGAGCACCGATGCTCATGTCTGTTGCTGTAGGGAATATGACAGGCTTCACAAAAGAAATTGCAAACAAACGCAGCAGTTAAGTTTGTAATTACATTATAATGACCGTTGTGAAAAAGAAGGTTAATTTTTAATTTAGCGTCTCCATTACCTCCTTCAAAGTAAACATCACGACCTTTTTTGTCGTAGTTGTAGACGGTAATTTTGTATTTTTTAAGATGGGACTGGAATTTTTCAACCTCAGGGATTCCTGCACCCTCCTCGGGCATTTCTACACGTGCTTTTGCTATGAGCTTATTAGCTCTGAAAGTTTGTCTTTTTCCCTTGTCCTGACGTATTGCTTTGTACTGGGGATCGTTTTTCGCATACGCTTTGCCTACTACCAACGCTCTAGCCAAACATAAATTGTCTTTATTATTAATTACTATAATACCCTTCCTAGCTTTAGATTCTTCATCAAAGGTATTGTAAAAGTCGGGTCTTGCCCTTCCTTTACCTACTGGGACGTTAATCCTTGTAACATCAACTCTAAACGTGTCACTAGAGGTTATAGATTGCGCATTGCTTTGAATTATGCCCCCGAAAATATCCCAGAGAACATCACCGCTAACTTCAGAGACCGGTCTCAACGATACGTATCCCGGTTCAGCACTTTTTAAATTTATAGACTGTAATTTAAACCCTAGATAATCAGTGGGTGCAACGTTGGCTTTGGATGTCTCTACAATTTGATTAAAACCTTTACGAATCCAATCAAGCTCAGAGATACCCTTGGGAGGTTTAGTGAATTTGAAAACAATGTTAGTCCCGTAAAGTCTAAAGTGATTAACGTAGGTTTCATCTTTACTAATTAAATTTACCGGGTTTTGAGGGTCCTTTTTAGAAACATCCATCCTTCAACAGAGAATTGAATACTGAAAACAAGCTAAACTGTGTTAACGCTTAAAACAGCAAGTACCCCGAACAGAGTCAAACTCACACTGATATAACTGAATTAGGCAGAATCAATAATAATCTGTGCAAGAGAACACTTACGCAAGAGCAGCACAAAACACGTCTGATCAGCGTCACGACTGAAATCAGACTGAAGAACTAGAGCTTGTTGCAAGAGATAGTAGTAAAGCCCCGCATTGAGCCCCGCCCTCTGATTGGTCGAGAGCTGATTACGTGACCTGTGACGTCATAGATTACGTCACCTGTGACGTCATAGATTACGTGACCTGTGACGTCATAGATTACGTGACCTGTGACGTCATTTATTACGTGACCTAAGCTCTGTCCCTTCAAGATGGCGGTGCGAATGCGTGGGTACCAAAGGAATTAAACGGAGGTACATATGATACCTATTTCTAACTTAGTATTTTTTCTTACCTTTTTGACATCAGCTGTGACGCCAGCGCGCACTGAGTCGGCTACTGAACCGTCGACTAGAGTGAAACACAACACCGACAGACAATACCTAATTAATGCGGCGCATAATCAACTCATTGTCTTCCTTACCGGTATGCAAACAAGTACGCATATCAGCTTATTGTTTTACTTATCGGTATGCAAACAAGTATGCATATCAGTGGTGACAAACTGATATTTGCAATTGTTATTTGCAATTCAACTCAGCCGATATGACTTGATTAAGTGGCAATCTGTTTAGTATATAACAAGCTCACTTTTACAGTTGTGATTAGTGAATCATCGGCATATAGATCACACCACTAGATGCACTGCTCTACTTGGGTAAGTTAGATTTTGTCAGATACTAGACTACCTTAGCTTTTGTAAGCTAAAAGTGTTTAAATTGTTTTATGATTAGAATTAAAGAATAAAAGACTTTACATTTATGTAAGGTTAAATAAAAATACAGGATTAAGAACACATTTTTTATTTTAGCTTTATTGGCACTGCTCATAATTAGCAAAATTCAGTTCACAAAATAAACCTCCTCATTATACAAATAAATACTACAAACATGAAAAGTACAAAAAATTTGTTATAAATTATTGAAAAAATACAGCTTTTATCACATTTATTAACAAAATAAACCCGTGATCCTCATTATATAAATAAATATTATGAACACAATGACAAGTACAAAAATGTGTTCTAATAAATTATTGACAAAAAAGCCATATACAATTAATAAACAATTCAAAATACATGCTCACATATATATATATATACTGTTATGAACGAATTTGTCAAACGATAGAGAAATTTCTAGCACACATAAGGTAGATTGTCATTGAAAATACACAAGATCATGAAAATATAGTAAATTGTTTATAAGGATTAAAATGAAAATATTTTGCCTGGGCCCAACTACACTAATGAGAAATTTCTAATGTAGCACTCATAAGCTAGAGTGGCATTGAAAATACACAAGATAATAAATTATTGACAAAAAAGCCATATACAATTAATAAACAATTCAAAATACATGCTTACATATATATAAATACTGTTATGAACGAATTTGTCAAACGATAGAGAAATTTCTAGCACACATAAGGTAGATTGTCATTGAAAATACACAAGATCATGAAAATATAGTAAAATGTTAAATTGAATAAATTGTTTATAAGGATAGAAAAATGTTGTATTTTGCCTGGGTCCAACTACACTAAAATTTCTAATGTAGCACTCATAAGCTAGAGTGGTATTGAAAATACACAAGATAATAAATTATTGACAAAAAAGTCATATACAATTAATAAACAATTCAAAATACATGCTCACATATATATAAATACTGTTATGAACGAATTTGTCAAACGATACTAATGAGAAATAAATACACAAGATCATGAATTAAAAAATATAGTAAAATGTTAAATTGAATAAATTGTTTATAAGGATAGAAAAATGTTTTGCCTGGGCCTAACTACACTAATGAAAAATTTCTAATGTAGCACTCATAAGCTAGTGTGGCGTTGAAAATACACAAGATCATGAAAATCAAAAAATATATAGTAAAATATTAAAAAAATTGATTATTTATAATGATTAATAGAAAATGTTATATTTTGCCTGGAAGAGGGCCCTACAAGTCGGGCACCTCCCCAGACCCTCCACACAGGGACCGCAAAATGTGTGGCCACATGGTATCAACACCACCGTTGGTTTCGCATCCATGCAAATTACACATTCCGGAGGGTTATCCGCTGGTGGCTCGGGGGAGGACGGTCTGGTGTTTACCTCAATATTGAAGTCCCCGACCCCGTTCTCGTCAGCATATTCCCTCATCAGGAGGTTGTCGCTTTGGAGGTATTCACTTAAGGAGTTGTGAAGCTCCCGCCAGACGACTGCCGCCAACGCGGCCTGTTGGACAGCGTTGGTCCGTGCTAAGAAATAGCTGGTAAAAACCAGCATATTTCTCAGCATCCGCATCCACCTCCTGATGAGGTTCGCCCCCCGATTGTCCGACCAGTCGCACTCACGATCGACTGTGGCTCTTGTCTGTAACAAAAAAGGGTCAAATTATTTTGATTACCTGTCTATGTGTATTTTACAACGTGTTTTACAACATGATATCTTTGTTGTATTATTATTTATATTTGTTTATAAAAATCTTAGAAATTTGAAAGTGACCATTACAAGTAGGCTTTAATGTTGTACATGGTTCAAATTTATTTTTACTTTTGGTAAGTAATAATTTGTCTATTGTTTATCGCTCACTAGTACCTGTGGACTATGATGCTCTTAGTTTTTCCAAGACTGATAATTGCTCACTTGTCATCTATAGACTTACATTTTTCGATAATATTTATTTTATTAATAAATCAAAGTTATGAATCCTCGCTTGAAGAAAATTATTTTTATTTGAATATTAATACTTAAATCTCGATCACTAGTACCTGTGGACTATGATGCTCTTAGTTTTTCCAAGACTGATAATTGCTCACTTGTCATCTATAGACTTACATTTTTCGATAATATTTATTTTATTAATAAATCAAAGTTATGAATCCTCGCTTGAAGAAAATTATTTTTATTTGAATATTAATACTTAAATCTCGACTCTTACCCTTATGTATCGATCCACACGATCCATGATAAGCGAGCTCGAAAGGTGGTTTTGAGGACAAAACCCCCCGGAATGCTGAAGGATGCCACAGCAATGACCACACAACCCCCAAAAGCTGCGTTGATCTGTAGTAGCAGAGGTGGTAGCAGGAGCAACAGTAGCAGCAGCTGTAGCAGGAGCAGTGGGGGCTGACTGAACCATGTTCTGTTGACGCTACGTGAACAAGAAAAACACATACTTGTGATAGTTAACTTTCAAATTATTAGCTTTGTATGTTCCGTTAGTTATCAGGTCACAAGAAAAACACATACTTGAGATAGTTAACTTTCAAATTATTAAGCTTTATTTTGTATGTTACGTTAGTTATCAGGTTAGGGGTAAATATTTGTATTTGTTCACCGTCTTATCTTTTGATCTGTTTCTAATGTGTAAAACTTCATCCTCCTCTTCTCTCTTTACTATGTTATGATTGAATAAATTAAAAAGAAATCAATTGTTAAAAATTCAATAAATTGTATTTACCACACACATTTATGCAACACTGAACCAAATAAAATAAAATCTAAATTTAAAATTATCACATATCTTAATACAAACTTACATTGTGGCCTGTCATAACCGGAGGGACTGGACGAGTAGGTCTCGGGGGGAATGCAAATACGTCCTCCTCCTCCTCTTCCCGTGGGCGTTGCATGGGTCTCTGCTGCTGCTGCTGCTGCTGCCGCTGTCGCTGTAGATTGCCATGACTACGGCGAAGAATGTTCGCTCTCGTTAAAGAAGAAGGAAAATGTTGATTTTGAGTGTGAGATGTTATCACGGAGGGCTGTCTAATGGCATGACCCGATGAACTTGATTGTGTTAATGATGGTGGTATGTTTTCTTCATCGTCCTCTTCTTCTCTTCTCACGGGAGCTGATGTTGAAGTGGTAGGTACCGTTGTCATCGTGACTTCCCTCTGCATCCAAGCAGGAAGGACCCTTACGGAAGGAGGAGGCCTTGACCCTTGTGGCAGTGGTGGTGATGTTTGTTGCTGCTGCTGCTGCTGTCCCTGCCGCGGCTGTTGCCGTTGCTGGTTTCTTCTGGTTGCAAAAGCCCTCATCCTCACAAAAAAGGGTTGGAACCTCTCTCTGAGGTGGTCTGGCAGCTGCTCAATCCTGCCCTTTAATTCCAGAAAGGTTTGATCAACTGCCTCCAGGTCCCTTCGCTGCAAGGAAACAAATAAGTTTATTACTATGGACGTACAAAATACAGCATAGGTATACAAAAGAGCTATGCCAAATCGATGTGTGTGTGTGCGTGTGTGTGTGTGTGTGTGTGTGTGTGTGTGTGTGTGTGTGTGTGTGTGTGCGTGTTCTCTAAAAACATGTTAGGCTGAAAAGATCGTTATAAACATAGCCAAAAAATTGATTCCTTCAATCAAAAACCAAATACTAAACAAAATATTCAGTTTCAGGAATTCTATCCTGTTACCAGTGCATGGCATGAAAATATTGAAAAATAAAACTTCAAAGTCCTGGTGAGTTTACACAATATTGTACACTTGATAGCAGAGTACCCAAATCGTCTGCACACACTCCCACAGCTTGAAGGGAAAAATATTTAGCGTAAATTTAATGTCAATATTAGTATGAAGATAAAATAAAATGGAAACTATTACAGTGATTACATAATAACGTTTTAAAAATGACAGAGTTTATATCATACATAAATATATACATACACTTAGCGGATTGTTGCTGAAAAGTTGAACGAGTCTTTCCAAACAATGCCGCACAGATGACCAGGCAGTGTGGTGCCTGTCATCGATCATCTCCAGCGCTCGTGTTATATACATTGTCTCTTCGGCACGTCGTCGAAGTCTTTCGCATATATAATTTACGCCATTGACATGACCATCATCATCATCATCATCATCATCATCAACAACATCACTACCCCTCTCTACATCAGTGTCATCACTATCATCAATGACCAAAGGTTCCTCATCACCCTGAAGGTTGGGGGTTTGAGATGTCTGTAATAAATCAGACATAAAAGCCGTGTAAATTTAACAAAAATAGTTAATATTAAAAAACACTTTTGTAAATCTTGAAAAACTCTTTTTAAGAAATCAGACATAAAAGCCGAGTACATTTAACAAAAATAGTTAATATTAAAATATTAAAAAACACTTTTGTAAATCTTGACTAAATTCATTTTGTAAGAAATCAGACATAAAAGCCGTGTAAATTTAACAAAAAATGGTTAATATTAAAATTTAAAAAAAAAACTTTTGTAAATCTTGACTCTTTAGATTTTTTATCACATATTTATTTAATAAGTTTTGAGCAATAATCCGTTTTACTTCTAGGTTGACTTATATGTTTCGACCTCTTGACTAATTATTATATTGAAAATATTTCATACCTGATTGTTTGGTAGTATGGCGACACAGCAGGTCACCAACACGATGAGAAGTATGCAGCGTTGTACTAGCGAGGCAAGCATCGTGAGTCGACTGAAGCACGCAGTGGCAGCGCGCCGGTTAAATAGCGGCGCTGTCAGTCACGTGACCATGTGACGCGCACGGGCTGCAACATGTGACCAAGCGAGCCTTTGTCCCGAGACCAAGACAAAATGATCCCTTTATTTTTACTTTAATATGTGACCCAAGTTTCCACACCACGGTAAGCTTAAAGCTATGCCGTAGGGTCTCGGCGCGTTCTTTTTTTGTTAACCCAGAGGCTTCCCCTGTAGGCCTAACCCTCTGGAGTCAAAAGTACTAACGATTGCTTTTTCCAGCGATTGTTTACAATAATACTAAGGAATACACAAAGCTGGAATATATTGTGCAAGAAATAATTTTATATTTTCATTTTTATTATCAGCTGTAAATTCTATATCACGCAAACACACACACACACACCTATAAAAGAGTTGTCGCAAAGATAACACATTTCACGGTTTTACAGAGGTTTATTTCTAACTTTTTCTTTTCCTGGACCTATAAAGTCAACCTAAAACGGGTGCCTGTGTATTTTTTTTCGCCAACATTATACTTGAGGAAACATATTACGTTTTATGCTTTTTAAGGCAACCCCACGAGTAATATTGTTGGTACAGTAAACCAGAGGGAAACATGTTACGTTTTAAGCTTTTTAAGGCAACCTCTTTCCCCGTATAGGATTTACAACTTTTGCCAGAGAAAAGTGACAAACTCGTTCACAGACATGTGGTGTAGAAAATTAATTTGTATTGTTACTTTGCATTTAACATTATTTTTCCATAACTTTTACACAGTAACATCAGCACTATTGAAGAAATGAAAATTAAAAGTATTTCAAAGCGCACATTAGCAAACAATAACTGATTAAACTATTTACAAAGGTTAAATTAATTGTTTTTTTAAATTTTTTTTTATTTTATTTTTTTTTTTTTATTTTTTTTATTTTTATATATTAATAATGATAAGGATGCAATCATCGTTACTTCCGCCAATCTTGCGAAATTATGGGGGAAAAGCTAACATGATCGGAAAGAAACTTTCCACTCACACGCTGGTACAAAGCAATGTTAGTCCAATCGACCTTGTCTGCAAAATCATGAATAAACGACTCTGATAGACTTTGTTTCTCACTGATAATAGACCAACATTCTGGAGAGAAATGGGGGGAAAATTCTTTAAGAACACGTTCACTAAATATACATTTTTCTACAAGTATACACCAGTTCACTTTATGATAATATACTCTAAGTAAATCAACATTAAAATTATAATGTCTTGATAGTAAATCCCAGTTGAGGTATCTCTCAAATTTCATAACAAACCTATCGTTTAAAACCCCTTCCGGCTCCCTCGGCTCAGTGGATAGAAGATCCCAAACATTCATCTTGGTCAGTCTGCAGTCAGCGTGAAAATGAATCAAAGTTGAATTTCAACCGGTAAAATGTTTTAGCGCTGCGTAAAGCACACTTACCCCCAATATTGTGCTGCGGTAAGATACAGCTAACCTGTACCCCTGAAGAACGTGTAAATGATTCTTCTATATCTTCTACGTTGAAATGAAACTCTTTTAAAAACTCGACCTTTTCCCTGCCTTTGGTGTATATTGTTGTAAAGGGTTTACAAAGAGCGCGAATCAACTCCTCATCATAGGGAATACCTTGTGCATCCCATTTTATAAATTGGAAATGTCTCGTTAACCATCGAGCTGACCGTAACATTTTATTGTTTAAACATGATTCACTGAAAGGGGCGTCAAAGATCAAATGCGTATTAAAATATTTACTTACAATAGCAAACTCCTTTACTACAAATCTATTCTGATTATCCTTAAACCCGTGGAACTCGGCTACAGCCGCTGCTGTGGGAGATTCTCCTGTTGCTGATTCCACACCAGCCATTTTTTGAAAAACAGCACCTCGTCAACTAATTTATTTATAAAATGTGTAGGCAAACCTTCCGGAGGAACAGCGTCATCCTCCTCCTCAGAGACCAGCACGCGGTCTATGAAAAGCTGAATAAGTTGTTCGTTGGTAAAGAGTTCAACAAGATGCTTCTTTATCTCATGGAGGCTGCGCATGAACTGAGCCCATTCGTCTTGGTTAAGCAAAATTGAACGCTCAATGTCATGAATGGATACATACAGATTACCAAACACTTTTTTCACTTTCATCGCGCACCCCTCATTATTGATAATACTGTAGCCCTTTTTGGTTTCACTAGTAAATGAGGACGTTATGTTATTAAAATGAACAGAAAAATCATTAAAAGTATTATAAGGCCAAAATATGTAGCTTTTCCCAGTTTTAAAGAGAATACCGACTGTACGCCCGGGGTTCTCAAAATATCCGACAACTACAAATTTTGAATAATTCTTGTCTAAATAGAAAATATTTTTCAAAAATATCTCTCTTAACGTGTTTTGCGGAAGAGCTACTTTTGTGCTCTTCCTTTTTGGTTTGGGTTTTAAATACTTTGAAGCTTCTACGCTTACCTGATTCTCCTCTGTTTGTGTCATTGCTTCCTCGAACTCCATCACTCGTAGACTGATCAAAATTTACTCTGAGATTATACTACCCCCTCCTTAATCATCAACCCCCTCCTCCTCACTCCTATCTTCATCATCGTCATCATCAATGTCGTCATCATCATCTGATGAATCACTATAATCTAAATAAGACGTGTCTCGACTTGAATCACCCTCACTATCACAAGATAAATATTCAATATCTGAGCTGTCACCATACCAGTCAGTGTCATTTTCTGTTTCTTTATTGTTAATCATATGGATTGAAGAACGATTTAATAAATGATACTTTAAAGTATCATACTTATACACATTAAACGGTGATTTTTTACTTACCCCTGCGTAAACCGTACGCCTCAAAGTATATGACATTTCGGATGTGCAACAAGTGTAAAACCGTAATCCTATTCCTACGTAATCAGACATATCATCACCGATTTTCAGCAACTCATTTTCAGTGTACTCTTTTTTTAGTTGAGACTTTTTGAAAAAATCTACCGTTAAAAAATGTGCGTTTGCTAAGTCAATAGAACTTACGGGATCCTTCCCGTAAATTCTATGTTTTTTAATTATAATCATATCTTCGTCATAAAGATTTAAATCAATAAACACCAAGTTTGAGTCATCAGCAGCATCAGCGGTGGCACTGCTTAACATATTATTTATTTTCCCTCTTGAGTTATTATTATTTTGATAACTATATTCTTCACTCGTCGCTGTCTCCATCTTGACTGATAAAAAGTCTTAATTTTTTACAAATCAAGGCCGGTCGTCTAACATGGAGCAGGAAGTTGCGGTGGCCCAGTGCGCTGGCCGGAAAGTCATGATAGCTGATAACGCAGGAAGTAGTCGGGAGCCATTTTAGCTACTGATAAGGAAAGTGAATCTAAGTATCAGACCCTGTGACACGTCGGATCCACTGTTTCTCAATGACATTAGAGATTTTACCCTCGATACATTGAATTCGTCTTAAAAACCTGACCCTATCCCTAGCTACCTGTTCCCAGATTGATGTCCTATCCTCCTCGGGTAATACGTACATCCGTTTAACTACAAGCTCAGAGAAACTGACTCGTTTATTCATACTGAAATTTTCCTTACGTCTCCAGTTATAGGCGTGTAAGAGTAAATGGAGTCGTGAATAATAAGACAGTAAGCACAAGTACCTGCAGGGAACGCTTCACTAGCTTCTATATCTAGTCTCACTTCGACAGGTCCTGTTTTAATAGAGTCATCTTGTCTGGAACAATCGATAACATACAAAGGACACTTTGTCTTAAAATCATTATAGTATAAAATTGGTGACCCAGCTCTACCGTGGTAGTAAGAGCTCTGAAATTTTGAGTACATATCATAAAATAAAGTAGTGTTCCCGCGTATATTATCATAGGGATAATATTTTGAATTCAAATATAATTTTACATCGGTTAGATTACCAGAGTCAAATAGTGACATATCTTTTGTAATGTCGTTCTTACGGTTCGTCTGAAAGGCTAAAACTACATATCGAGGTTTTTCCAACTGATTGGATGTACGAAGACTCCATGACATGGAGTCTGTTGCCGTAATATTGGGGTATTCATGCAGTTCCCAAGATCGAAAGGGAACATGGATTGCAGGGTCCTTTTCAATAAATTTTAATAATTTCAATTTTTGCGAGTCATTCACTGTTATATGAGGGACTCTCCAATAAAGCTTTGATATTTCAAATTGTACAGTACCGACTTCAGCTGTAATTAAGGCGTTATCATCTGTAGCTGATCTTAATAGTACAAGTTCTTGTTTCACATTCACCAAGACCTTCCTGTAATCTTCAGCAAAACCGAATAAGAGTTTTAAGGGAACCGAGTAAGTAAACTCTTTATTTTTTACAGAATTACCGGGTCCGAACCAACAGGCGTTTTTCAATGTATTCTTTTCATCTTCACGTATGGATAACAAGTGTTTTAATGTAGTAGTTATACCCACATTCCTGGTACGATCAATCTCTTTGCCAGATATTTCGTATCTAATTTCCTCAAAAAGGTAGGCCATAGCATTATTAATAAGTTTAACTTCCAAGTCAGTGACCCCATCTGCTTTCTTTCCACTAACCTTCCCATGAATTATAATGTAACTTTCATATGGAGCCGTTATAATATCTTGTTGTAAAAGTGGTATTCTAATCTCATCGTTATTTTTAAACGTTGCAGAGGCGTAGGGTAGATGTGTGTGATACTCCATTCCAGTAATGAGATCAGCATACTCAGCGCGGTCGTCGATTGCCAGAAGAGCAGCCATTTTTCGATACTGTAAAACCGAGCGAGCGTAGAAACTTGATATTTTTACAACTTAACCCGACAACGTTCTGTTTAGAACTGACCTGTGACACGGTGTTTATTTCCCTAAATAGTAGTCCCATTACGGAGATGTAGTCTAACTGTTATACGCTCTCCACGAAAGTTTACCAATTTACCGTCTTGATCTCTCAAAGATACCGTCAAGTTGTTGATCCTTTGACTGATGACGGGTAAATAAATTACATGTTTAGGAATCTCTATTATTTTATAACCGGGAGGTACGGCTGGAAAAAACTCATGGATTATATGACCCTCGATACCATTTGAAAACGAACCTCGCGTTACATTGCACTCAACCTGAATGGAGTTAACTTTAATTATATCAACAGGTAGCTCAGATACATACTGATGATTTCCCTTATACACCTTAGCAGTAAACCCCAATAATTTCCTGATGCTGTTTCCCTTTTCAAAATTTACGTGTTCAGAACAAAACAGTTCAGATTTTAAAGTATTATTATTTGCTTTTAATTTAAATGTTACATTTTTCGGTAATTTTGAAATGATATATTTTTCAATGTCCTCAATCTCGTAAGAGCCCTCAGGAATTGTAATTTCACCGTCATTCCCATAGTAAAACTTGTCATTAATGTTATGTTCAATATTTGGAATTGAATTAAAGGTTGTCAAATCAATCAGGCCGAGTTCCCACGTTCCAGAGCTAACATCTATTGGAAATGGTAATTCATGTGATAAAACACTACTCACGCCTGTTAAACAAAACATCATTATTTGATAGAAACTTTAAGCACAAGTGCCCGCAAATAACTGAATTAAAATTCTGTTCTCTACCGTAGTTATAGTATATTTCACAATCTCCAAAGTAGTTTAAGAGTTCTGGTGGTGGTTTTAGGTCCCCAAAACTGTCATAATAATAAACCTTCTTGTCAACTTTCTTAAAACATACCCAGTGGGTACCGTTGCCGTGTGTAGAGTCCAGGTTCACTATTACTGATTCATATCTTCTCGGGCGTGAAGGAAGCGTATCCCTCATATAAACTCCTTTGAATGCCGGTATTTTCAATAGATTTGCATATTTTATCAGGTCATAATTTGTAAGTGGTTTTATCGGAATCTTGATGTTTTTTTTTTTTCTTCAGCGTTCGTTTCTTTCTCCTCCCCCTCTTACCACCCGACCCCATCTTGTAAGGCCGTAGATACAACCCTTTACCTTTAGTAGATTTTTTACGTTTAACTCTTTGATTCTTCTTCTTCTTACGACCTCCACCTAATTTAGTTTTAACCTTCATACCTGTTGTTACTGCCCAAGCAGCTGCTTTCTCTCCTGCTGATGCGTCTGAAGCCTTAAATCTCTGCCAAGCTCTTTCTGCCAATTCCTGGTCTGCTCGTCTGCGGTTCTCAGAATCTTTATATCTCGAGTAGGCTATATCGTGTGTTTTACACGCCTCGTCCAATCCGTTAATTCCCCTGTCTCCTCTAGCTAATCTCTTTTTAAGTTTAGTCCCAGGACCACAATAATTATATCCAGGTATGTGTAGTTCTACAGGTAATAAATCAATAGCTTTATTAAGGGCTGATGAAATTATACCACCACCACGCTTGACAGCTCGTTTACTTCTGATTTTTTTACGCATGGTTTGATTTATTTATGTGTTTACTTGTAGAGAGTCACTCACAATCTGATCCATTTTTACAAACACAGCCTTTAAGAATATTAACTATGCAACCCTGTAAGTCTTTTTTTCATCTAATTTTTTAAGTCCCCCTGAATCATCCGGCGGACCTCTTCGTCGATAGGTATATCTATAATATCAGCGATAGGCGGTTGTTTTGCGCTTTCTAATGTAAATAACTCCTCCCAGTTTGTGTAAGTATTCTCACCAGTAGTTTCTGGGGGCAACACAGCAGCTCTTCCTGTATCTTTACGATTAATGTAATAATATACTAACTTTGCAAATTTATTTAAGTTTTTATCATGATACTCTTTATTATTAACTATTTGGCCCTAACACTTTGCCAGCCTTGTGTTGATATCAGTAATATCTGTTAGTTGTTTAGCAAGATTGATTACTATAGGGGAATGCTCTTTTTTACAAGTCTCTTCCACGAACACTTTTGTAGCAGCATCCTTGTCGTTTATAGGCTCACCTAGGTTATTTATTTGTTTACCATAGGCATTATAATTAGTATTTTCACGTCTTAGACAAATTCGCTTTACAGTTTGCAAATTTACCGCATCTTCATCCGTTGAAGGGTCAGATAAGTTTATTATTCTTTTATTTCCAATATTATATCCGTCATTTTCAACAGGTATAACTCTTGTGTCTACATACTCCTTGGTAGCTGCATCAAGTGCCGTTACCGGTTTCCCTATATTAGTTAAACGTTTCCTGTTTATATCATAATTTCCCTCAGATGTTAAAATAAACCCTTCCCCTTTAGGACCCATGAGGTTCTTCTGGGTGGTGGTGGGGGTCAAACTATGTCCGAACTTGTCAATGGTCATAACAATAATGCTTTGAATCTACTATTTCCACTGCCTTTAATTAAACCGGCTTCTCGGAGTTCCTCTACGATGCTTAGTATTTCATTGCCGTGCACTCTGTTTCCAGTCTCAGTTGACATAGCTATATGTATAAATCTGTCAACTAACTCGTTAGGATCATCCCAGTGTATTATGTCACGGGACTTTAAAGATTTCCAGGCCATTCCCTTACCTTTTGCCGGAGGAAATAAATCTCTAATAATTCTCATATATTTTGTACTTCTACTGCTTTTTACCCTTCCACTAGGTTCGTACCCCTCCCTATGGGCATTAGTAGCAAACAGAATACTTTTGTAAGTGTTTAAATCTTGCTCTGTATACGTTCTACTATCGGGAACCTTTTTAAATATAAGGTCGTAAAGTCCTTCAGACGCTCCGTAGTTAACCCCACCAATTACTATGTTTCCATCTTGATCGAAGTCTAGTTTTGCATCACCGACCATTAATATTTCACCTTCGTAGCGTGGTCCGTATACATAATCAATCATCCTTTTATTACTAGTATCTTTTAAAAACATATTAATGTACTCTCGGGTTAGAGGGTTATTGAAATATGACTCGACATGCTGGGTTGTAGAGGCCTGTTTCGAAGGAGTAGATACAAGTTCTGACAGGTCCTGTATTTTAGGCCTACTGAATTGAGGTGTTGATATACTCTGTGGAGTAAATTCTTCATCACTTTCCTCCGAGTCCTCTGAGGCTGTATTGAATTGTTCCGGTTCTTCTTCTTTAACAGGTTCAGGTTCGTTTTTTATGTCAGTGTTGCTGTCTGATGTTGTTTTTCTAAGTTCTCGAATAATAGGCTTATACTGTTTCTCGAGCATAATATCGCTTTCCTCGGCTCCTTCCTTAAACATTTTATACTTGCGTTTAATAGCATTACGCAGCTTTATGATACGACCTGTCAGTTGTTTACTGCTGCGCTCCATAATCGAGAATGAAGCTTACTTACCGATGATAACTGATTTATGGCATTTCAACCTGTCTAAAGAATAATGCGCGCTTCTTACATCTTTTCATGTAACGTATTACATCTAGCAGAGAAATACCAGCACTAAAGTCTAATCCTCTATAATATCTACTTTCCTCTCTTACAAGACTGTGTCTCGGTATTATATAACGATTTTTAAAACTTCTAAAAATAAAAGCTCGTTTTACATCGTCTCTCCACTGTGATATATGTGTTACTATATACTTGTCGTTCTCAACAGTCTTCTCCATGTACTTACTCAACATTTTCAGCGGTTTATCATGATGTCTATTGTACATTAAATACGAGTTGAGAAGCCAGAATTCACACGGGTTGGTCCCTGTGAATGTTTTCCACTGTTCAAATAATATTCGGTTTGTCACTCTATACACACCGTTGTTTATACTAATGCCGAATCTCTCACACTGTGAGGGAACTGTGGGTAAAGCCTCTCGTAGGAACTCCGTTGTATACAACCCCTGGCAGTAATTATTTACAGCAGCAAAAGGTTTACCCCTCGGCCCTTTGGGAGTACCGTCAGGAATTGGCCCCCAGGCTGTATTATAACTAATGTCAATATAACATTTGAGAGATAAAGCTTTTTTATAAATTTTTTTAGGGGATCTGATGGGTATAGTTCTCTCTGTCAAAACTATACAGCCGGCCGCGTGAGGTATTTTGCAGCCGTACTCCAACATTCTCAAAACGATCTGAGCAAAATTAATACCTCCATGCAGGTTACGCAGTGGCAGAGGTTTACAGAATAAATCAGGGAACGGTCTAAATCTCGATATCATATTTTGAGGGTCTCTCACTGTAGCATTATTCATATCTTCGTGGTACATTATAAGTTCTAGGGGTACGCTCTGTTCTTCACACTTATGTAGAAAGTTTAACCAAGTTTCTCTATTATATGTTCTTTCACTTGCACTAATCATAAGTAACACTATTGGCATCGCAGTGCTTAGAGGTTTTTTATGTCGCCAACATCTTTTATTAAATTCATGACCATGCGGCTTTTTTCTACTACAATAATTACCACAGAATTTCTTTTTGTCCTTGTAATAATATGAACAGAGGTTAGACCTTACGTTATGAAGTTTCGTATCAAACCCCCTTAAATCATTATAAAAATATATACGTACCATTACAAAGCTGTTATAAAACTACTCAGCCCAATTCTGTACCTTCCTTTATATGGATCTAGACTTTTATCAATCACTAAAAACCCGTAGTTGTCTTTCCAAGCCTTCGCACACAACTCTTTAAATTTTTCAAACGACATGTCTGTAGTTACATGATCATTATATACATGTCTCAAGTTCAATTCATCCTGCTTAAATAATATAACGAAATTACAATTGTCTCTTATGAGCTGCTTAGGTATAGCAGAGTATGTCTGTCCTAAATAAAATGTATCAATATTGTTATGCCTGCCCATGGTGAAATAGTTGCGAATATTATTGTGCTTTTCCGTACTTATATCATCAAATATCATGATTGAGTTAGGGCTAGCTTCGTTTGGGTGTAAGACTAAATTGTTATCGTCAAAAGCAAAATAACCAATTTCTTTAGGCATTACATTTTTTAAAAACTCGTATTTTGGTTGATAAAGTGACTTTGAAAAAACATAAATATTTTCGAACCTCAAACCGTTCGGGTCGAACAGCAAATTAAATAAAATATTAGTTTTTCCCGAAGAGCTGGGCCCGAAAATTACACAACGTATAGAGTCTGGTAACAAAAGTCCATGTTTGTTCTTTTTATTAAAACCAGATCCGACGATGTACTTGTCAAAGTTTTGAACGGTTAACTCGACATCCTGTTTCTCAAGCCGCATAATTACTGATAATCAGTATGCGACAACAAAGTGATATATACTTCCCGGATACCGCGGCGATAAACATGGGCGACTAACTTCCCGGATGCCGTATCAGCAAGTCATTTCCCGTGGCCCCGCACCGGATGCCGTATCAGCAAGTCCCGTGACCCCGGAAACCGCAACGATAACTCACTTCCTTTATCGCAAGTCCTTGGTGTGGATCCAGCTATCACTATTCTTATCATATCCTGCCCACCGAACCAGTAACTGATTACCCTTCCGCTTCAAAACCTTTTCCACTAAATATACATTACCAGTCTTTGACTTGCTAATTTCCTCTGTGTAAAAACCTCCTTTTAATATTTCCCCTTTATGATCTTGTAAGATATAAGTGACTGGTGTGGTGGGCTTAATAGCGTATATTTTAAATTTTTCGTTTGTCCAATTTGGTAAATATCCTTTTTTAAACACTCTTCTGGCTTTACTGATTCTAACAATGTCTCCGACTTGAAACTTTGGTTTCTTTTTTAACTTTTTAACTTTATTAATTCTCTTCAGTATTTCTTTTACATGCTTTTTTCTTACATCTCCCGGCCTCATACCGATAGTTCTGTGTTTGGTATTATTATAAGAGTTTACAATACCCTGTAATATACTAACCCATTCATAACTACCTCTCGCGGTAAATATTTTATACATTTTAGTCTTTAAAGTTCTATTAAGTCGTTCAACTATGCTAGCTTTTAGTTCTGAAAAGGTATGATAATGATTGATATTATACATTTTCATCAGTTTATTAACATCTTTGTTAAACCACTCTGTCCCTTGGTCTGTTTGGAAGTTTTTCATTTTATGTTTAGCTAAAATTGGTGTCAAAGCTCTTGCTACCTCTGATGCCGATTTGTCTTTTAACGGAACTGCGAAAGCAAACTTTGATAAACAGTTTATCATTGTCATGATATATTTATAACCTTTATTAATTTTAGAGTACGGTTTCATTTCTACAAGGTCAGCCTGATACAAATCTTCAAGACCCTTGAGAGTAACTTTACGTCTTGAATAATTTTTTCTAGCAGGTCTATGTAGCTCATCAGCTATAGCCGCTTTACCGTCCATTATTTAAATGAGTTAACTCCTTGTATTACACGATTTATGTATCATTTCTACATCCGTGATCCTCATTATATAAATAAATATTATGCTTATAACAAACATGACAAGTACAAAAATGTGTTCCAATAAATTATTGACAAACCAAAATGCCATTTTGACATATACAATTAATATAAAATTCCTAATACACACTCACATATACACTATTACGAACAACTTTGTCAAACGATACTTCTTTTCAAACTGAGTGATTTCTACTGTAGCACTGTTTTTTAAAACCATACGGTAGAGTGTCATTGTCACCGTCACATTTTCTTTTTGGACCAGTTATCCTGAAATTCTTTTTCTCGACTGCTGTAACAACATCCCTACCATCTGTTCTCCGAATTCGGCTTTCTGTTATTTCAACAACTTCGCTAGTATCAGCCTCACTCAGGACCATAGCTTTTAAGGTTGAAAAATTTAGTTTCTTACTAGCGGACAAGTTTAAAGTAAGACCTTTAATTTTACACACCTCCCTGAACTCGTTTTCATTAGTGGAGAATACAATGAAACCGTAAGTCTTGGGACCTCCAGAGCAAAATTCTGTAATGTATGAGCCATGTCCAAAGTCTTTTGCCAGTTCGTCTGTCATATCACCCAGGTAGTCTCCAACAGATATTTTGTAAGATCCTGGTCGATGAATATAAATAATTGAGTCTGTGTCATAGTAGCAGACTTGCTTTCCTAGTTTTTCCAGATATTCATAGAGCTTTAACCTCGCCTGACTAGTCGTAAAGGCCGCTAAAACCACACTGACAGTTCGTAAACACTCTCCAACTTCTTCCAGATGCTGCCAATTTACTAAGATCAATTCTTCATTCACCTCCTTGATTCTGTTCACTTGTTCCGATGGACTTACTAGAAGATTAAACAATTCTTTCGGGTCCCTAGTTACTAAAGTCTTGGTTTGATTTTCCCTCTGACCAAACTTGCCCCAAAATGAGTTAAGCATTAATTTGGCAAGTGAACGCGACCCTTCATTTTTTTCAATTCTCTGCGAATCTAATAGAATTCCTTCATGGTCAAAATAATCTTGTACATATTTCTCCTTTTCCTCGTCCGTTTTACACCACCCAGGATATCCCGAGGACTCTTGTTTGGTTTTCAGAAACTTATTTATAAAATCAGTGAAGAGGCCGCCTCCTCCATTTTCAGATTTCACCATCTCATACTGCCATAGCTCATATCGCTCTAGAATAACGTACCCTTTTTCAACAGCCTTTCTGATTTCATCCATAGTCCACGTTCCTACCAGAGCTCTTTCTTCTACTTCATGTTGACATTCATTAGATGACACGTTTTCCCCACAAGTGCGGCAAAGAACAAACATGAGCTTGTTGTTCATTTTTAACGGTAATACAGGATGGTAAAGATCTGTGGGTGGTAGTATTTTACACTTAAGAAGTCCCTCAGCACACATACCCCTCTCTTGACATTCTTTGTTACCCACAAAAATTGTCGGGTGTCCTACAGGAAACTGACCATATTTACAGACCCAAGGGTAGAGGGAGCAAATGTCCACATAGTGAATCTTTTCTCCTTCTTTACACTTGTAATAAGTTTTGGCGTTTCCTGTACGCCCACCATAAAATGCCTCTCTTGGGTTGAGTGGGATTGTATTCAAAATTGGGAGGTTATTTAGATACTCCAGTTTATGTTTCTTTTTTAATTCGTCAAACTCACACTCCCACATCTCTATGACATCATACTGCTCCAGGATTCTTTCTTTTCTTTTCTTTGTTCTCTCATAACGAAGGTGCAGACTGTCTGACAAATCTTCCTGCAAATGTTCTTCCCTCTTGTATGGAAAACACTTGGGGCATCCGTGGAAATAGCAGCCGTGGAATTCAAACACTCTCTCTCCATCAAAGCCATCCACTTTTCCCACTCCTGGAATTTTAAACTCCCGACTGTTACCTGCGTGTTGAATCTGTGTATGACGTTTTTCTTCTTCCCAAGCCATCCATTGCATCGCTTTTGCTGATTGATTATCAGCTAGACGATATCCACCAGTAGGTATGATACCAATAGTATTCTGCTTGAGGAAATTTCTTCTGAATGCCAAATTACAAGCCCTCGCTATAGTTACGGCTTCCAAAAACGGGTCCACATTACACTCTGTGATGAACAGTGCTCTGAATTTAATACACGCTTGTGCCAATATTTCTACATCCGAAATGCAATATTCTAGGATTTCCTTTTGGAAGTCGAAGGTGTAGTTGTTTACAACCTGCTCATTGTACCATTCTGTAAACTTTTTATGTCCTTTTTCGAACATTGATTGTGGGCAATAGTACATTTTATCAGGCATTGGTCCTACGTAGTTTTGATTATCCATAGTATTAAACAAATGAGGAAAGTATCCCTTTTTCTTTTCAGGTCCAAGATCAAATGATTCAGGAAGGCTCGCAAGAGCCATTGGGAAATAATTTATCGAATCTATAAATCTGACATTATCAAACTCCATTAGTATTATTTTTGTTCCTCTTGAGATCAATTTTGGGCTGAACTTTGTGTCACCATACATGTACTTTAGGAGAAATTGAAAGTCAAATCCCTGGCCATTATGGGCCATGACACATACAGATTCAAACTTCTTTCTTACCTCCATTACATAGTCCATGAACTTTGCCACAGGATTTACCTTAAAGACTCTTTGACGTAATGAACAATTGCCGCAGGCACTTATTTCATCACATGATATGCATTGCCAACAATACTGCTGACTAACACAAAGGTTCACCGTATGAAGCTTTTTCTCAGGATCATCTCCAAGATTTTCATCCTGACGTGTTTCGAGGTCGAAAAAAATAAATACAAAGTTCTTAGATTTCGGATTGCCTGTGTCAACTCTCATGAAACACTTGTGGTTGGGGTGCATATACTTCAGACATACTTTACAAAACTGTTCTCCACACATATGCACATCTTTTCTTTCCTTTGGTCGCACAATGCGGCTGCAATCCTTACATTTTTTTATCCGTGAGCATATATCACTTTGATGAGCTATGAAGCAAGTCTGATTTTTAAAATGTCGATTACAATCCGGACATATCACCCCGTCGTGTTCCGGGGTACATGGTGGTGAAGTTACCATACAAGCTGAGCACATTGCTGAGCATCTATGGTTATACCGTTTTTCATAGCCAATATGACAAGCTTCACAATAATACTTGCATGCGAAAGCTGATGTCAGGCTGGTAATTACATTAAAGTGACCTTCATTGAACAGGAGGTTGATTTTCATTTTTGCATCAGGATTGTCACCACTAAAATAGATCTCTCTACCTCTTGTGTTGTAGTTGTAAACGGTGATTTTGTATTTCTTTAAGTGAGACTGTAACTTATCTAACTCTATAATACCAGCTCCTTCTACAGGTATCTGAACTCGAGCTTTAGCCATAAGTTTTTCAGCTTTCAATGTCTGCCGTTTACCTTTGTCTTGTCTTATAGCCTTGTAGATGGGGTCATTTTTTGCATGAGCCTTACCCACCACCAGAGCTCGAACCAAACATAGGTTATCAATATTTTTAATTGTCACAATACCAAGGCGACTGCGACATTCTTCTGTAAAGTTGTTAAAAAATCCCGCTCTTCTATGACCCCCCGAACCTACAGGTAGGCTAACCCTGGTGCACTCTACAGTAAAGGTGTCACTAGAGGTGAGAGATTTCTCATTACTTTGTATAATACCACCAAAGATATCCCAGAAAATATCGTCATCCACTTGCCCTACTGGTCTAAAAGCAATATACCCTGGTTCCTTATTTTTAAAACTTAAACTTTTTAAAGTAAATCCTAAATAATCATTTACCCCTGTAGATTCTCGCTTCATTTCCTCAACCAATTGAGCGAACCCCTTTTTTACCCAGTCTAGTTCATTAAAACCTGTTGGGGGTTGATTAAACTTAAAAGTCGTTCTTCTTCCATACATTCTAAATTTTCTAACATACGTATTATCGCTTCTAATAATCTGAATAGGCTCCATGCTTCACTAACTTACCAATATCCGGTAGCGCGTGATACCCTTCAACCTATCAACTGGAAAACTTTATAAAATTTGAAATGCGCGCCACACAAAATTTGAAATGCGCGCCACACATCACATGACCGGGCTGTGATTGGTCAACCGTCATTGGCTGTGATTGGTCCTTGGCTGTGATTGGCCGGCCATCCGTGAGGGTGTCAAACCCTCTATTTAAACTCGCCCGTCACAGTATCGTTTAGTCAGTCAACCCGTTATCATCGTACTGCTGCCACCTTCAAGACATCCTCGTCTTTTACGTAAGTATAACAGACTTTTATTAAAATTTTTATTAATAGTTATAATTTTATTACCATAATGAAAGTATTATTTAATTAACTCTTTTTCTTCTCTTCTATTTTAAAATAGTACATTTAATAATAATTTATTTAACGTATATTGGTGAAGACAATTATAAATTTACTTTCATGAAAGTTATTAAGTTTAATATATATCAAGATACTAAAGTTTCTTAACAATCCAAAGTAACTATATTAACCTCAGTTAATTAAGTCTTGGGAACCACACAAAGTAATACGATACTACTCCGACCAACTTTTACGAGTCTTACATGTTTTCAATAGGCACTCACAAATTATATTTGGACTACATACTCTACAACATTCATTAAAAACTTCATATAACCTAAACTTGTTGCACTGTAATTCACAACAGGTTAATAAGTGCTGGGTTCGGTAGAGTTTCAATGTGATTTGGGTCGGTGGTTTAATTTTAAACGTTTTACAACGACATTTACAATACCCAAAACACTCACAAACTCTACAAGCAAGCCCGTCAACTTGACACCTCGGTTTGGTAAAACATTTTAAATCACAGCAATACCGGATTGTACTCATCTTAAATACTTAGCAAAAATGGGCGGTATATTGCAGTATTCTAAAGCACCTCTTTACACACCAAGTGCTGTGGAAAGACTGATTTAGGAGCTGCACTCACATTCTCTCTCTCTCTCTACACACACACACAAACACTTATGATATGTATAATTAATCACAGTCTTTGTGTTCCAGAATATGGAAAAACAATTGTTGGAAGAACTCGCTGCTCTTGAAAAATATGAGGGTCCTCCAAAGTACAGCTGTAAGGATCTAAATGCTCCAGAAGGATATCCAATTACATCGATGAAGAGGGTGACTTCAAAATTCGGCCCATCCATTGTCGCTGAGATAACCATGCCTGGAGGGGAGGCTGCTATAACCTTTCTACCCCAGCGCTTTGTCGATCAGCTGACCAACAACCAGATTGAGCTTTTTAATAAGGGGGGCTTTAAAATGAGGTGTACCGGAATGACCGGTAGAAGTATAAATGTACTGTTTTATGTTTAAAATAAACACTCTGTTTCTATATCTCGTATCATTATTATTTCCACCCTTTTTCCCATTATGGTATTGAATTAATAATTATTCAATTTCAACCATAACACAATTTGTATGAAACACAAAAGATTATAGTATAATAATATTATATTTATTACAAAAGCTAAGGTAGTCGTAAATTAATAATTATTCAATTTCAATCATAACACAATTTACATGAAATATTATATTTATTAGCTTACAAAAGCTAAGGTAGTCGTAAGACTCATTTCTGGTCGGTTCAGTAGCCGACTCAGTGCGCGCTGGCGTCACAGCTGATGTCAAAAAGGTAAGAAAAAATACTAAGTTAGAAATAGGTATCATATGTACATCCGTTTAATTCCTTTGGTACCCACGCATTCGCACCGCCATCTTGAAGGGACAGAGCTTAGGTCACGTAATAAATGACGTCACAGGTCACGTAATCTATGACGTCACAGGTCACGTAATCTATGACGTCACAGGTCACGTAATCTATGACGTCACAGGTCACGTAATCAGCTCTCGACCAATCAGAGGGCGGGGCTCAATGCGGGGCTTTACTACTAGAGATATATATAGAGAGTGGACCTGTTACTTTTTCACTGTTTGATCTACTGAAACTGATACTTTTGGACCTGTTACCTTGAAAACTGTGGGTGTGGGAGTGGGTAGTGTTGGACCTGTTACTTTATTGGAACGGTTACTTTTTGGAACTGTTACTTTGTGGCAGTCTTCATCGATATTAAATGAACAAGATATATGATGTAACTGTAACACTTGGAACTGATACTTTAAAGTCACCGATCAGGTTCTCTAAAAGAACAGATACAGAGGATCTACAAAAGAGCACAGTACCTCTGTATTACTACGCAAGTCAGAAAAACACTAACACACAGACTACGCAAGTCAGGCCAGAACTACAGGTTAACTCTAATGAAGGTAGCAAACACCACTCTAACCAAAACTGCATTAAAGAAAAGTGATATTACTGTTAAGCAGCACATACAAACACAACACTACTCTTGACACAAGGATGTGAGGTTAGGAAAAGTGAGGTTATGTTAATCAATACATACAAAAACTGCTCCAACCAAAACTGTATAAAATAACAATAATAACAAGTGAGGTTGCTGAGGCGAATTTACTGTACAAAAGAACCAGGGCAAAAAATCAGGTTACTGGAGGTTATGTTAGTCAATACAACACTACTTTAGCCACGGGGAAGTGAGGGTATGTTTACTTTCTTTACTGTAAACTACCAAATCAAACAATTAAATATAAACACAACACTAATCTAGCCAAGACAATAAAATGAAGTACACCATGCACGGAAAATTAATATAATACAGTAAGGTTATACATTTTGGAGTGTAATGGGTGAGGTTAGAAAAAGTAGGTTACTTTAGCAAGTCAGATAATGCTAAAAATCACAGGACACGCAAGATTACTATAATACAAAGTGAGGTTATGTAAAATACAAAGCATAAAGTGAGGTTATGTTATATTAGGTTATGGTAAGCAAATGGTTGAGATTGAGGTTATGTTAGTCAGCATATACAAGTACGTCACTACCAAGTAAAACAAAATGGTGAAGTTACTTAATAAAGAACAAGGACAGAAAGTGATATTACTGTCAGTCAACACATACAAGTACGACACAACTCTTGACACAAGGAAGTGGGATTACTGTTACCGGCATGTTAGTCAGCACATACAAACACTACTCTAACCAGACCAGACAATTAAATACAATGCAAAACACTACTCTAGCTAGGTCAAACAAGAAACTGAGCTTATGGTAACTCTCAAAGGTTACTGGGTGGGGTTAGGTTAGTCAGCACAACACTACTATAGCCAAATCAAACAAGAAACTGAGGTTACTGGGTGTGAGGTTATGTTAGTCAACACAACACTAATCTAGCCATATCAAACAATTAAATACAACGCACAAAACTACTCTTACAAGAAAATAAGGCTTTTGTGACTCTCAAAGGTTACTGTTATGTTAGCCAACACATACAAACACAACACTACCAAGTAAAACGAAATGGTGAAGTTACTCCATAAAAGAACAAGGAAGTGAGATTATGGTAGCTCTCAAAGGTTACAGATGTAAGGTTATGTCAGTCAACAAATACAAGTACGACACAACTCTTGACACAAGAAACTGAGGTTACTGGGTGTGAGGTTATGTTAGTCAACACAACATTACTTTAGCCAGAACAAACAAGAAACTGATGTTATTGTACACTAGCAGGTCAGATAACGATAAAATCACACGACACGCAAGATTACTATAATACAAAGTGAGGTTATGTTACACAGAATAAAACAAATTAAAAGTGAGGTTATGTAAAATACAAAGCAAAAAGTGAGGTTAGGAAAAGTGAAGCCGCTATGGGGAGCAAACGCTCAAGTTTAATCTTTGCAAAACGCAACGAACGGAGAGACACATCCAATCGCGACGGGAGCCGGGAGCCAAGAGAGAGAGAAAATGCGCGGCAAGATAGCAGGTATTGTGGTGGGGGCTATGTCTCTTTCAATCACAGAGCCCACAGGTAACAACTAGTTACAACGAGTTTGCTGACAGAGACTATGTTGAGGATGTTGTGGTTAGATGTACAGAAGGCTAGATGATTAACAGCAGAAGGACACGAGGGTCAAATAATTACCACAGAAGGCTAGATGATTAACAACAGAAGGACACGTGGGTTAAATAATTACCACAGAAGGTTAGATGATTAACAACAGAAGGACACGAGGGTTTAATAATTACCACAGAAGGCTAGATGATTAACAACAGAAGGACACGTGGGTTAAATAATTACCACAGAAGGTTAGATGATTAACAACAGAAGGACACGAGGGTTAAATAATTACCACAGAAGGCTAGATGATTAACAACAGAAGGACACGAGGATCAATTAATTACCAAAAAACTGTAGATAATTAAACACAGAGAGATGCAAAAGATAAATAATCAACCACAGAGGGTAGCAAAAGAGCCACAGAGGGAGGCAATTACACCCTAATTCCATTCCTCATAAGAGCCTATGTTATTCTATTCTCCGTAAGAGTCCATGTTAATCTATTCTCCATAAGAGCCCATGTTATTCTATTCTCCATAAGACCCTATGTTGGGGCCAAAGCGCGCGGCATGACTACTAACATGTATTAAAGTAAAAATAGAAAATCATATTTAAAACTATAATACTTCAAATCGAAAGGGTTTGGCTCCATGTAAACTACAACGAATAAACACAAAAAGTGTCAAATAATTAATTTAAATATAACTTTTGAACAACATCATTCATATTTACATCCACCAAACCCTATTTCCGTACCTGTACTAAAATGAATCTTTACATAGTCCTTGTGCAGTGTTATTTTTTAATAGATTTTAAAGTAAAAAAAAAAACATTTGTAATATACTTACCCCATATTGTATCCATTTTGACGTTGGTGAAATTCTTAACTCAATATAAATAAATATTCAATAAGTTATATTAATTATTACCTTTAAGAAACATAAAATGCCTGCCATTCAATATCATATTTCACTTTATACACAAATTCTCCGTATAATAATAAATAGATATTAACATTCCATGTTATAAATAACTTCGGATCTAACTCCATCGTGTTACTATACATTTTAAGGAATGCTGATCATGATTCAATATTTAGTTAAAATGGAATGTAACCAGTTATTTATGATAACACTTATATGATAAACTCCCTATATATCTGCCTCTCGTATTAGAGGAATGGAGAAGAGATTATAATTTGATATAATTTTCAATTAACACGGTAATACAACTATATTAAACGGCAGGATATTAAATATTTTCGCCTCAAATTTCAAGTAATATCTATCCATTTTAGATTTGTGCATTTAATTAGTCTCTCTAATTTAAATTGTTCACCTACATTTTATTTCTAATATATAGTTAAACTTTTAAAACTACGCCATGAAATTACTATACGTTAGTATCCAGCGTTCATAATGTTCTTTAATGAGAAAAAATTTAAAATAATAACAATTAATCGTTTAATTCATCTTTAATCAAAACAATATTTATTTAAATAAATTGAACTTTAGTCATTCATAATAAATTGGAAAATATTTGGCAGTGTAATACTTTAAGTTTCTTATTAATTATATGCAGTGGCAACATTATATTAATATTATATTATATAACATTGTCTTTATATTTTGAAACCAAAAGTAATAACCTTTTTTTATTACATCTTGTTATGTGAGTCTTTTAACAATATTTTTAAAACAGTTAACCCTGAAAAAATCTATAATAATAAGAAACAAATTAAATTTTGTGGTACTGCTATGTTTCCTGATGTATAAACATAAAGCAATAACAAACCCCCACAATTGTCTGGATTGTAATCAGCTGATTTAAGGGAAATGTATATTTCCAATGTGAGCAAAGATCATTTTAACATCTAAATACATGCTGCAGTATTGACTTTTAGTTTTTCATCAGTTTTATTTTTCAATAACATAGATAAAAAAAATAATGTTACTCAATTATTTAACTAGGGTAAATAAAGTTGGTTGTTTAAATATGTGTTAACCTTTTACGTTCGAAAACCTCAGAAAGCCCATTAAATTGAATCATAGTCTTTTGATATAAAAAAAAAAACTATTTCCTTAGATTTTTTAACCACCCCATATAATAATAACTGTTTATAGGTAACTGAATAGAAGCATAAATATTTAATTAAAAATATAACATAAATTTATAATAATTAAACAAGTAAGTTCTTAATTCAGGATCATTTTATCCTAAGAAAAGTTAACACATATATATATAAACAGCCAAAACAATATTAAGTTTTATTCTTCAACATTGACTTAAAATGCCATGGACAGTTTTCTGCAATGTACTTTTGATTTTATATTTTAAGTTGTTCGTCAAACCTTTTGAACTTTGCAATCAAGCCCTCTTCGTCTTTTAGTTCTTCAAGCATTTCTTCTTTGATAATTATCTCCTTCCCTTTACGATACTTGTTTACCAATTCTAAGAGCTCATCATAGCTCATTTTCCTTTTACCATCTGCATTCTCTGTTTCTTAATCTTCTCCCTAGAAGTATCAGTAAGGGATTGTGTTTTAACATGTATTATTAGCTTCAACTCTTAAAAAATAGTTAAAATAATACAGCTAAACTCACTGGACATTTTGGCAACGATATGAACTTATCTGACCATAAAGCTATAGAGTGTACTTATAAAAGTACTAGTAAACATTCTAAAGGACCATACTCCTAATCCCTAGACACATCAAATTCATATTTTAAAACAAAGAGGAGATATTTAGTCACTTTTGGTTCAATATAATTATAAATTTCGTATATTAGGATACTTATATTACATTAATTTGTTTAGTTAACTTTTAAAACCAATTGTATTTAAAAAATTGGTTTAAAAAAGTTACTCAGTTTAAATGGTTCATGTAAATTTTGTTTCAGTAATGTTATTGAGCCTTTTTTTAACCAATTATATCAATAAAACTTATTGTATACAGTATAAATTGTTCTAGTTTACATTGTTTAGAAAACAAAGGAATATCTAATTAACTTGAGATAGAACAGTGTATAACACTTTTGGGACAAGATTTCATTCCACTGACATGTACAATTAGGCAAAAATCAGCAATACTATTGTTACAAGAGTAAAGTCCAGGAACGACGTTCTTGGAGAAAGATATTATTCTGCGGGTATTTTCGGTGGTCTAGGAGAGCTTTCGTGACGGTAAATGACAGTTAAATACCAGATGAATAATTTTAAATTCCAACAGTAAGATGCAGGAAGGTTTAAGTTGTTATAAGATCGAAGTGATTGTGGTCAAACAGACAAAAAATTAATAGAGAAATCATTATACTTCAGTAGTAGTTGATAATGGCGAGACACCGAAAGCGCTTCTGCAAATAACTTCGAAACTACTGCAGCCCGACATACCACACAATAACTCTTCCATTATGTGAGATCGGCAGACGGACTTTGAAATGTATAAGTTTATTATGTTTTGAAGAAACATTATGATAAAGCCTTTATAAGAAATCTTTGTCTTAAAAAAACAAAACAGATAAGATATTTTTATTTAACAATAATAAAAAAATAAAATTCCTACAATTGGAACATACACTTTTTTATGTACTATAACTACTGTAGAATCTCTCTTTATATACTGTAGAATATATGACCGTTATATTTACATTGATTCTAACAATCTCCCGCATGCTATTGAAATTAATGTAACAGTGACATAACCTGACAGCCAGTGACACCACGTCACCAGGTTATTGTGATTTTCCCGGAAGCGTAATTTGACCACAGAACCGACAACACAGAATTCTGTGATAGGAACTTTCTATCCAGAACTTATTTATTAGTGAAACATAAAAATCAACGTAATATTTCCCTTTAAAAAGCAATAACGAATCGCTGCCTTATCTTAACCCTCATTAAATCCTCTTTAGAAAAGAGAGGTCCAATAATATTGTTTTCTAAAATCTCTACGTTGCCAGTCAAGGTGTTGTTTTTACTTCCATTATAAGCACCCCAAAAGCCGCTTCAATTTGTTTCGCACTTGGTTTAGTATCTGCGAAAATTACCTAATTATATTTTCATCACAAAAACAAACATTACTTTAGTCAAAACATTTTAAATAGTTAACTTTAAATAAATTATAACTGGGATTTTTCAATGAAATAGTAAAATTACATAAATGCGTTTGTAGGTGATTCAAAAATGTGATGTGGTTTTAAATACCTGAGTGTCAGTTTAAACAGGAATTAACTATACCTCAGTAAATTACAAAATATATTTACGCTCTTATTGTGCTTACATTCAAGATGGTAAATGTACTCAAAAGATGGTGCAAGGCGATTGATTTCAACCAGTAACACCGGTCATCACCTGGTCCAATTAGAGTTCAATCATTTTCTTATTTCAATTGTTACACTATACCCCTTAAGAAATTATTTTGTGTCAGTCTGTGTACAACGGAAAATTGAAAACAAACTAACATTAATGTAAACCTGATATAAATTATTTTCTGCTGTTATGTTTGTAATTCTTAACAATATATTTTTATTAAAATTTCCAAAGATTTTTCATGATCTTAAGTCGTTTACCTATTTGTCGACCTAGTTAATCCTTTAACTTAAAAATACAGGGTGATTACAAATGAAATAGACAACTTAAATAGCCTCTAAAAAATTAAACTGGTGTATTTCAACATATAAGTGATATAGGTTTGTAGGGAATTTCTTAAAGTTTATGTTGCTACAACTGTTGCTGGCTATTATTGTTGGCTGCTTCCTGTTACAACAACCAGTTTAGCAATATGGCCGCTACTCAAGTGGAGAAAGCTTATTGTGTTCTTGAATTAGCCAAAACAAACTCTGTTACTGTTGTGCAGCGTCATTTCATAACAAAATACGGTAAACCACCACCAACAAGGCAATCAATTAATGACTGGTATAAATGTTTTGAAAGCAGTGGATGTGTGTGTAAGAAGAAGGATAATTTTGTACGAAGTCCAGGAAAATCGACTAGATCAGCAAGTTTAGAATTGCAAATTCCTCAACCTACTGTGTGGAAAATTCTGCGGAAACGTTTGAAAATGACGCCTTATAAATTACAGTTAGTACAAAGTTGAAATGACAATGATAAAGTTGTACGTAAAAATTTGTTTCAGGAGATGCAACATTGTCTTGAAAATGACGACACATTGTTTAATCGCCTTATTTTAAGTGATGAATGCACTTTTAACATTAGTGGAAAAGTTAATAGACATAATGTTCGAATATGGGGAACAGAAAACCCGAGAGAGACTGTACAGCATATACGCGATTCTTCTGAAGTGATGAAAGTGATGACACCTGCCAGCAGGTGTTTTGCGCTTTATCTTGTGAAAAGGTTTACGGGCCGTCCTTCTTCCAAGAACCATCAGTAACCGGAATAATTTATCTGGACATGTTAACCGAATGGTTAATGCCTCAACTCCATAAAGATAGTTGTAACTTCATTTTTGTACAAGATGGAGCTTCGCCTCACTGGCACTCTGACGTCAGAGGGTATCTGGATGAACATCTTCCTAGACGATGGATCGGCCGTGCAAGTGAGGAAAACGTTGTGTTTCAGCCGTGGCCACCTCGTAGTCCGGACCTAACGCCCTGCGACTATTTCTTGTGGTGCTGTGTAAAAGACAGAGTTTTCGTACCACCGCTTCCTGTTGATATCGATGATCTTAAACAACGAATCACAAATGCTCTTGCTACAGTTGACCGTGAGATGCTTAGTCGTGTGTGGTCAGAATTCGACTACCGTGTTGATATCTGTCGTGTAGCAAATGGTGCACACATTGAACATCTGTAAATATTTTCAATACAAACTTAAAGAATTCTTCTATATAATCATGTAAGTAATGATCTATACTTTTAAATAATTAATTTTCTACAAGCTATCCAAACTGTCTAATTCATTTGTAATCACCCTGTAATTTTAATTGTCGAAATAACTAGCTAAGTGTTCAAATATATTTTAGTGCAAGTGACTTTATCAAACGTACCTAACTATGAAAACAACACAAGGGAAACTTAAAGCAGATTTAAAAGGATCTGTACAAACCTTTATGTCCGATGAATGCAACGTCTATGCTGTTTTCGCATATCTCTCTGAGGTGTCTATCTGGAGGTAACCAGGATGAATAGTTGCAATCAGCCTGGAAGGTCCAGCCCATTCCTTCTTACAACCTCCCACCACTGCCTATTGAAAAACTAGAAAAAAATCATGGAATTCCTTTACCAGTAACGATCTAAACCCTACGTGTAAAATACTAGTCGAATTGATTTCAGTATAATAACCTGATTATTTTAACCTACTGAAGCGGATTAAAGGTCCCAAAACAGCATACAATATGGTGGATGGTAAATAGTGGTTCATTCCCTACCAAACGTTACACGAAAGAGGTTGTTAGTCTCTTTTTGCTTTACTTTGCCCGATCACATAAACTACAGCTCTGTGCGTGAAACGAATACAACAAAAAAGGGGTTTTACGTATTTTTTAAATTTATTTTCTTTTTATTTCAGCCAAATAATACCAAAGCATTTTTCGTTCGTAGATTACACAAACGAGCTTTACAATACAGGTAGTTGATTCGACAGGACCACTGCCATGGTTCCGCAGTCCGTCGCCTTGACCACTTCGCCAAACACTGACGACTTGACATAATAAACAAGCCATAAGTCAACCAAGCAGGCCTTTTTAGAAGAAAAACCTACAGGGAATTTGCATATTGGAAGTGAAAGAGATGAATAAACTGCCTGATATAAAAACTATAACTAACTTTTAGTATACGACTAAAATAAGGCCTACAAACTTTTACCAAGGAATAACCTACTAATGGACAATAACTGGAAGTGTATGTACCACCACGTAACAATAATATTATAGAATTATGGTCATACTCCTAATATTGTAACAGTCATTAGGACAAATGTTCCGTAGGTTCCGTAGTTTATAAATTTCCCAAATTGATGGGTTTCATCAACATATTTGTTCGAGTTTCGTTTTTTTTAGTTGTATTGTTGATTCCACTCTTCTTTCATAATTATGATCAGAGTACGAACTAATATAATTGCATTTATACACAAAACGAACACTGTTACAACGACTGGTTCATCAACAAGTGCCACCAGGATGCCCGTATGCAGCTTTTCTTCAAACAGATGATTCTGCTCGTAGGCTATTATGTTCAAACATTTCATTACGCTTCGAAATGCTTTGTTTTATTTATATTGGAAGCAAACTGGAAAAATTATTGTGCAGAAGAATTTGAAAATAACTATTGTTTTGAGATTTAATTATATAAACGGATGAATTGAAGACAATTATAAGGTTGATAACCTTTTTAATTTGGCTGTATAAATTTTAGCAGTGAAACAATACTTGAAAATGTAAATTAAAAACTGTATACTGTACAGTTTAAAACGACTTACTTGTACGGGATATCGGTTCTACTTTCATTGACACTCTTTCTGATATTTCTTTACACAATGTGCATTGGTGTAGCTACGACTTATCTTTGCGCTGGAGAATACTATCCTGCTAACGTGAATATTAAGCTTTTGCTTCTTTCTTGATATCTCAGCCCCCAGTCTTCCCTTGAAATTATCTTCGAGAGAAGCTCTTGAAGGGGTTCGTCATTTTCTATAGCATAACAATGCAGTATATTTTGCAGTTTATTGCTATTTCCATTTTTATTCAGTAAACTTTATTTTAAGGCTACTTTTCACCTACTATTTTGTTAGTAATTTGTACTAATAACTTGTGTTTATAAATTATTTTGGTTAGCTTTGAGCTGGATTGATATTAAAAAAAGTATTCTTCAGTGTTTTTTTATTTAACAAATTATCGCTATGTCACTTTTTTCATATTATTAAACACATCATTAATGGCACAATCCTAATAACTAATTAAAAAGTGTACGCAATGGTCTTGGAAATGAGTCTCAACAATTTAGTTACAGAGGTAAATTATTACACCCCTGAGCGTGGGTGACAATATTATTGCTTGCATATTTAACACTCTAAATACCTCCTAAATATGTATTTTTTTATTATTTATTGGTACATTGCATATTTAATATCTTTAAAAAGCATATTATAAAAGTACAATAATAATAATAAATAAAACACAAAATCCACCACGAAGTGTTATCAAAGGAAAGATATTGATGAAACGAACAAAAATACTCCTTTACATGGCTCTAAAATAAATTTAAATCATTTGTTCTATTGTCTTTAAATATAGTGCATACACTTATACATAATTTATTTGAATGTTATTTACATGGTCCCTATGTCCAATAGGACGCGCTTAACTAATTGCGTGTATGTGCAGTCTTTAGCAACATCTATAAATATTGATGTTTCATTGGTAGCTGTTTCCTACTTGATAACAAACGGCTGTAGGATCTTCAAAACGTAAAAGACAACACTTCATTATAAGCTATCCTAGAGTATTTTACGTTTTTGCCCAGATACTTGTCTTCTTCCCCAATTGCAAATATCGTAACGACAGCATTCAGCATTTTGTATGTTGGCATATTATATGGAAAAACAAATAAAATAATGTTTATAAATAATATCAGTTAATTTATATAGCTATATATTATATTTTTATATTTTGTAAATTTACCCGGGTTAAACGTGTGCGATATATTTTTACTGAAGGATATTGAAAACAAATTATTTAAGGACCCCAGCCTGTAATGATGAACTCATACCAGACGAAGTTTAACAAACTAAAACACCACCAGGGGTTCAAACCAGGGGATCAAACTTTTTTGGGGTTTGATCAGCTGGCCTAAGGCACCACGGCTCTCTCCTTTTTAGCCAACCGACCAACTTCAAAAAGTCTTAGCTCACGTCCCGATCTCGGTATGTCTTCTTTGCGCGGATAATGCTCAGAGTTTTCTCTGACACGCAGTCCCATTTCCCTAACCCCACATAATTTTTAGTATATCTGTGTGGTCTGAAAGCACACTAAGGTGTCTCGTGGCCTCAGGTAAGACCATTTCCTAGACTGTCAGAGGAAAAGATATGTTGTGTGACATCGCGTCGTAACGCCCCGCCAGTAGGTGCAATCAGGTGAAACTGTCTTGACCTTAGATTTCAGGTACGACTCAAATCTGCAACCCCCACCTCAAACAAACAACACAAGATTACTGCGTTCTGTAGCAATTAACCTTTCTATTCCACCGTTCCTAACTAGGTTAGACATTCAGAATGAGTATGGCAGTCCAAAACCTTCTCGGTTACCATGTTTCCAGCTCTCCTGGCATTACTGGTAGGTGCGGGAGCGCTCCTCGGCATTTCTCACTCGCGTCCTTGCCAGTCTTGCCGATGAAATATCATCTTCCTCTCCACTGCCAAGAGCTTAGCAACAGCTTGACAGGGACAGGTTACTCCAGCGATACAAGTAATAGCTAATGTTGACACGGTACGATACGCGGACGTGACTCTGAAATATGCTTGTTTACAACTGAGAGACCCTAACTTGTGTAACCTCCTTATCCATCACATCTCCACAGCTCTGCTAAGAACATGACTACGGTTTGGATTGCAGACATCAATCAAATTATTTTGCTTGAGCTGAGACTCCCGAAAAGCTCCTAGAAACTTTTTTCACCGTAGAATACCTCGGCCCTCCAGTTGAGCCTACCCTTCGTAACTCCGAGGAAGAAAGATGTATAAAACATTGAAACCCACAGACATTCCCCATCCCGTCAATCCTTAGGTACTCTCCTCTACTAGTATTCAAGTTGAGTTCAGTGTACTAGTATCTGGCTAATACTGAAATTCGGTTAAAGGATAGTACATAGTATACAAGAATCATACATGACATTCTCTTGTAACGAAACCAAGCTTTCTACAATCTCACTAAAATGTGATGATATCGCAAGCGTTGAGGTGCGGGTTACAGCTAGTTACGCATATGAGAATAATACCACTATTCACGCACTGTGTTGTCTTCAAGATACACTAATTGTAATAAGTACCTGGGGGGCCAAGCTTTGCTCGGGGGAAAGCCAGTCTGTTTAGATGACTTGGAGTAATACTTCATCACTTCCCTCTACTGATAATCAGATTTGTATAACTCATTTGCCTCTTTTCTACATTTTTAAGGTCCCTCCAGTTGTTATTTATAGCTCAATGTCCCTTTGATTTATTTTACTACTCTATATATGTAATCTTAACTCAAATCTTTTATTCTCTGCTCTCAGGAAACCACATGTTAATAATAATAAACAACATGAGTATTACTTTGACAGTTCCCTGGTTGATTATTAACAGCTGTTACAATTCTTTTGTTTTGATTTGAACTCCATAAGCCCAATGTTAATTTTTTTAACTTTTCATTTTAGGTTTTTTACATTATTTGATTTTTTCTAGGGATGAGGCCTGTCAAAACGTATTTTTATCCCAAACATTAGTTAATTCGAACATTTGAAGGAAATCATTGGAGCCGTTTTTGAGATCCGTGTCGCAAGCAAGCAAGCAAGCACGCAAGCAAGCAAGCAAGCAAGCAAGCAAGCAAACCTTACTCATATTAGAGTATAGGATAATAACACTTTACTCACACCTAGCATTATTTTTCTGGTTTGTTTTTAGTTGTTATTATCACCCCGTAATTACTAATGTTTACAACCATTCTTGGTCGTGAACTTTTAATTAAGTATGTTATAATATAAAACAGAATTTCCTTTCGGGATGTTGTTGTGTAAAAGTGTAATGTCTTGATGGTTTGATAAAAATTAAAATTGTATATTTTATTGTGTATGATTATAATCGTATTTATAAGTGTAAACGTTGGTATACACTTTGACAACTGCAAACAATTTCAATAACTAATCATTGCATAGAATGGAGTTAGAGAAATTTAACTATTGTTTCTTAAATTTTATTGCATTTACGGGTAGATTAGGAAAATGTGTTTAACGTTGTTACCCAGTGCACAGTAATAATGCAAGGTATTGTTTCTTTAAATAATAGAAGTGCCAGAAAAATATTAAACCCTCGTGAAAACTGCATGTTTAAACCTTTAATTTGGTAATGGTCGAAAACGTATAAACAGCCAAAGAAAAATAAAAGGTATGGTTTCAGGAATAAAAGGAAAAGTAAGGTTGTCAGAAATATGAGATATATAAAAGTGTATTGAGAGTGTTTTTTATAAAAGCACAGCCAGTCAAAGGTCAAACATTATTAATTAACCGAAGAATTTTTAGTCTAAGACTTGTTTCCTATAATTTAATTTGGATGTTTTCCTGATGGGCAGCAAATGTACATTTGAAATTGTTAAGGAAAACAACTCATGCATTGAAGTGTAAGTGGCAACAGTACGTATTGATTGAAATATAGAGACTCACTTTAAGGCAGTATTTTTGCAGAGTATATAGATACTGCAAAATGTTCATATCAATTACAAATTTAAGTGAGTACAAATAAACGGATGAAAATCTCTGCGAGAGAAAACTCACTGAAATCACGATGCATAAACACGGCTTTGGTTTACTGCATATTTAAGATTAACGAATATGAAAAAAATATATTTCTACCCTATAGACTAACGACAAGAAACCTTTACGTATTACAAATTATGAGATGTATAATTAACGAGTTTTTTAAGCTATATTTAGATTACAACAGTGATTTGCCACTTTATTACTAAGGCTAAGCAGAACAGCCCACTTAGTAGTTGAATACAATGATACAATCATCTTCAATATTTATTTGGAATTCTTTTTAAGGTTTAAATTTAAGAAATGATTAACATTTGAAAAGTTATAATAAATAGCAGTAACAATTTTAAACTGAACCAAACAATTTACTAAAATGCATCATGATTAAAATAAGTATTAAAAATGAGGTGTTAATTATATCACTACTAGTTGTTGTCCGCGGCTTCGCTCCCGACACATTAAATCAAATCAAAAATATTTACCTGCCCATAGTGCTAAATCTTTGTTTAGTTTTAATAGATAGCTTCCTTTGCCCTAAATTACAACTAACTACATCCAGAACTTGTACAAATGATATCCTCCCATAATATTTGCATTGGAACTTACAGAACTCGGTGAAGTTTGAACTTAACCGGTAGAGTAGTTTAAGCGTGATGGAACTAAAAATATTCAAATACGTCCAAACATGCATCTAAATTATCACTTCTATAAATTATTTGGATCTCTTACATGATGGTAAATAAGACTCAAGTGTAAAAATCAGCAATTATATTAGCTGGCATACCCTAACATATAAAACTTTATAGACGATCAAATTTAAAAATTAGATAATATTTTAATACCTTTTAAAATACCTTGCTTGATATTACTTTTAAATAACAAAAGTAACGCTCACCTGGTTTGTTTACGAAGGCAATCTGAATGCTGTTGTATTAAAACAGGTCCTTCCAGTGTTCAGGGGTAGGCTAGTCTCTCTGGGGTAGTGTGTGGCGTACTGCTAACCTCGGCCTTCATATAGATTGCCGTCCCCACTAATCAAAAAGGTAGATAACGTTTATAAATGGGTTATTGGTTTATAATAGTAAGAAAACAATATTTTAATATATTACACACGACATACAAAGATATTCTATGTTTAAAATTCATTGTTGGTGATGGTGAGTTTATATTGTTTAAGAGATTATTGCGGTCATTTTCCGTAACTGATTAGTAAAAATAAGTTTCACGACGTTTCGGGATCTGGAATCTGATCCCGTCTTATTATTAGTGAATTTCCTTTGGAAAGTGAACTATTAGCATGACCCGCACGGTGAAACTTAAGCCCGGGACCACCATAGAAGTTCCTAACGTGACCCCCTGAACACGTTTTGGGGGGTCGTTCAAAATTTTATATATATATATATATATATATATATATACATTATATATATATATATATATGTATGCACTCTAGCGGTCGCATTTTTTGTCCGATTTACTTCAAATTTGGTAGGGACATTCCTTTCTATAATCTGTTGGACAAGTTCGTTGGGCAAAACAATTGGAAAACTCTAAACCCATTTTTTGGGGATTAATCTTTCAAATTTCGAGTTTTTGGGCCCAAAAAGGGGCAGAAAAGCCCCATATGTAAACTTAATGCATGTAAAAAGATGGGGATTAGAGAGGCGAAAGTTTTAAGCCCTATCTCGTCATTCTAGCGTAAATATCTACCGAGTTATTAAAGAAAATGTGTATCGGCTAAACACAGTACGTTGTCTTATGGGGGTTTTACACTAGAAAAGCCTGTTATTCCTTTGTTAAAGTACTTGTATTATCCCCAGCAACCTCACGCCTACTTTTAAGCCTGTCTGGACCTTCTCCTAACCTTATAATGCGCAAAATTGTATTCCCAGCTTTGCAAGTAAATGAAACCAGGAGTATCAGAACAGCCAAAAAATCAATGTTTTCAGATTTCAATAAAAATTGGACAAATGTTTGTTTTTACACTGATTTTGAGTTTTAAAAGTTTTTATGTGGAAATTCACTTCCCTCACGTCAGCGTGCTGCGTGCGAACTCGTTTTATGTAATATTGTTATGTTCTAGGTATTTTTCTCACCTGAAGACGGGATCAGATTCCTGATCCCGAAACGTTGTGAAAATTGGTTTTACTAATGAGGGATGGAAAATGTCCGCAACAATATCTTAAACAACAACCACATTTATGGTATGTAAAATAAAACAAAACAAATACCAAATCAATTCTCTGTAAAGTGTGTATGTAAAACGATTTATTAAATATAAATAATTTTAAAAATAAAAGATTTATTTAGTTACTTCATGCTTTTTCGGGGGTTGGGGATATTAATTGAGATTTATTAAACAGTGTAACCGTACCGGAAAACGACCAGAAGAAAATTAACGGAATCAAATTTAGGGTACATTTTAAACAAACTATTTTTGTATAGGTTACATAAACTGTTAAAACTCGACTTCGTTCGTCTTAGAGAGGTATCTCGTAAGTAACAAAAAATTGTCAGGAGAGTGAAAAAATATAACATATTATTAAACACTTGTTGCTGTTGAAAGCATTTAAATTAATTTTTGCTTAAGTTTTTTCGCAAAATTTTCATTTGCATATCTCGATATGTCCAAAAATTGACTTACGAGATACAACTTTTTGATGAACGACTTGTCATACTTATACTCTATGTCGTTTGCTCCTCTCTCCATATGGTCTTTCTGTATTTCCTGCAAAGCTTTGATACATGCTTCTTTAATTTCACTTGGTTCAGTGTAAGTCTTCGTGAGCACAATGCTTGCACCAGCGTTTTATGCGTCTTTCGTTTCTTGAGCGGAAGTGCCCCCCATTCTTCCCGCTTTATAATATTGTTCAGTATGGGAAACATGCCTTCTCTAGCTGAAAATAAAAATTATGTAAATTATAAAAAAAGTTATTTTTTACTTTTTTTATTCCTTTAAACCATATACTTAAACCAGGCTGTCTTTAGTTCACCGCATAGGTCAATAGCTTATGGTTGCGTGCAATTGAGGTTTTTTTAAGAAACAAACAATTATTATAATGTTTAATTTATACTTTCGTAGGAGGGATCATTAGAAGAGAGTCAGTATGAAATAAAGATTTCACTACTTGAGTGCATTGTCCATATAATTCACAAAGTAACAATCACAAGCTAAATATTTTACGGGATTTGTCAAAAGTAATTTCAGTTCCATGGCAAATTTTGAATGAAGGTAGTAAAATAAAAACCAAATACTGAGATCTATTACAACTTGATGACTTTTCTTTAACTTATATTGTTTTGAAATAAATTGAAAAATTCATTGGAAAAGTAACTGTTGCCTTAACGGTCGAATTGTTAATAAGTTTTACCTTCGATTAGAACATTGAAATGTTCCTATCTACTTGAAAATTTGAATGATCATGATCGGTTGAATTGATCGAATAGTTATATAAATTAGGGAAACGATGATTTTCTTCGTAAAACTCACATTTCAATATGTAGATAGTGTGTTACAGAATTCATTTTCATGGAGTAAAAACAAATATAAGTTATAACCATGGAGTTAGCAGTTTGTTAAATGTTTGTATTTGTTACACAGTAAAACAACAAAAAAAAGCTTTATTGTTTTTCACAATAATCTTTCTGATTATTTTGTAAAATATTAGCTGTTTAGTTGAAGTTATCAGTGACAATATTTTTTCCATCATCTCTAGTATTTACTATACAACTATCTATTAATCTAAAGATAAAATCATTAAGTTTATTTTATAGTATTCAATTCGTTATTAGCTGTACTCTTTAAAAAGAGAATAAAGTAATAATATTAAGTCAATGTATCATATATACTTGTATAAATAAAAAATAACAAATACACGTATTAAGACGTTCGCACTAGTTTTTCTACACATCAGGGGAAACTAATGCGCACTCACAAACTATTACGTTTATATTCATTTTATTGTTCTAGAAAATTATAATTGATTGTATAGCTTAGGACAAATAAACAAATTAAAAAATAAGTGGAGTATATGTGTTTTGATGTACATCGACTTTTTTGTACAGTTCAAATTACGTTTAGTTATAAAATTTACTTCTAGGCGAGAAGAAAATTGCGTCACTATTATAATGTTTCCCTATTCAACTTAATTGTTTGTAATTACTACACCACTAAAACATATGACATTACTACTTGGAAAAAGGTAAAAATATTTATATTTTGACCACATGACAACTTATATGATTATCATTAAAACAATCTAAAAAAACCGAAGTTTAAGGATCTTATAAACTGTGCGTTCGAAATTGCATTCATTGGAAGAGTTAATAAGTGGAGTATATTTCTATAAAATTTACCAGACCAATAAAATTACATATTTTCCTTATTGGTTTTTGCTGATGTTAAATAGCGGTGCCCACTCTATTTTAATGTTTTTTTATGTGTGCTTGAAAATAATAAAAGGTTGTTCTAAAAAAATTCAATAAAAACATTAAAAACACAAATTAACATTATTTTTATAAATTAAGTTATTTTAAAAACGAAATGGGAACCTAATTTACTATTGTCGTAATTTTTAATTTGTGCTAGATTTATTAATGTAATATTAAATTAAAAAGTGGCAGTAAGGATCTTTAATAAACAATTCAATTGTTCCTTAAACTAAAACTCCGTATTATTGACCACAACTTTTACTATAGTTATTTTGATAAATCCTTTTTATAAATCATGAATCCTCTTTTAATTTGACAAACCAACGATTACAATGCTCAAATCAATGGCTGGACTTGTCATGAAAGGAATGGATGAGAACAATATAACAAAAGATTTCAAGAAAATTAATCCTTGCATTGTCCATGGTAAGGAAGTCGTGCTTTTGAAGGACGCAGAAGGAAGCCAGAAGAGTGCCAACGAGTTAATGACGGAATACAATGCACTGTTGAAAGAGTCAAAATGAACGTAAACTATTATTGGATTTTATCTATATTTTTGTACATTTGCGTATACAGTGTTTAAATCTAATTATATCTTCTATAGTTATTTGTGCAACTAGTGAGCAAAGTGAGTAAATGCCTCACTCGAGAGAAATCCTTACTCACGAGCCGTAGGCGAGTGAGGAATGGTTTCTCGAGTGAGGCGATTGCACTTTGCACTCGAGTTGCACATTATATTTTTCCTACAGTTACCATAAAACAAATAAATTGGTAAAGAAACGTAACATATTTTTCCTTTTTTCATATTTATGTTTTGATTTCTCTGGAAGAAGATTTAGAGACACATTCCTCGCCACATTTTTTAATTCTTCTGGAGTACAAGATTCTTCTGGTGAACTATTATTACTAAAATCGTCATTAACGTCCATTTTGCGACAGCAAAACCACCTTCAATGTTTACAAATGGCAAATCAATGAAATGGTGGCTTCTGCCGTGACCGGAAGTGTTGTGACAAATACAACAGTACAACAGCTGACCAGCTGATTTACAGCCAGTGCTGCCAACGTATTTCGCGCGCATACGACCTTGTCTGCATGTTACGCGCTCACTATTTCGTGCCTTCACGTTGCAAATCTGGAGTGAGACAAAGTAATTAGAGTGAGACAATGTTAACATTGTCTCACTGATGAGCGAATTGGCCACTTTGCTTTCTCAAATCAATGAGAGAACATGTACATTGTTAGGTAACTGTAGGAAAAATAAATTATTTAAAATTGTTTTCTTCCTATTCCAATGCAGGAGCTATAGACTATTCGAAGTACAAAATAAAAACCATAATGTTTAAGATTAGCATCAGTACTTTTATTTATGTATTTTAGATAAATGGATATCGAGTTTCCTACTGTTGGCAAACTCAGTTACAGAATATCAACAAAAACATTGTAATAATGTTAACATGGGTAGTTTTAACCTGTTTTGAATCATAGAAAAAATATTTATGCATTAGGTTTTATTATTTACGCATATCTGTAACAAATGCATAGTTTTTATAAATACACTCGAATCACTCACAGATATTAGTTTGGATAATTATAAAATTAAACGTTTAATAAACAGCGTTTTCCCACAGGATATTGTCATCAAACTAGAATATAGTTTTACAGTGGATTGTATTATTTTGTGCAACCTAGAGCCTGTTTCGTGTCGTTTTTAAAATTAGATCATTCATAAATAATAAACCTAAGGAACTGTAAAAAAATATAAATACATTACAATAAGGTTTAATTACATATTGGTAATATATTAATCATTTAATAACGCGGTTATTCAAAATACATTCAACTATCATAATGTACAGTTTTAACGGTTTTACGTTCGATATATCCAAAATATATTACTTGTTGCGATTACAGTACTTTTGTAACTTGTTGCGGTTTTTTATTTTGTTATTATTTATTAGGGATTTACCAAGGGTAAAATTGGTAGAATATAATTTGAAAGTTTTTTCGCAATGGATTTTTAATTTTGTAAGAAATAAGGCAAGAAATCAGTACAATTATAAATGCACTATATACTCACAAAGGGAAATAGTAAAATAAGACGAAAAGAATTGTGCTTGCCAATTTAGATAGCCTATGTAAATCAAAGTTATAAAAGCATTAAAAGGGTCAAAATACGTTTTAGCGAAGGCACATTTTTAGTAAGAAACGAGTTCATATAGTTTGTTAATACCAAAACATTTAATAATTTTGTAACTAAACTAGCCATAGGAAGCTTTAAAAAATGGGTTTTCAAATTGTCTTTAGATTTTTGTATGGTCCAACATAAGTGGTAAGAAGGAAACCTTTAATAAAATATTTATGAAATAATGAAATTAACTAGTGAACACAGTGCCGCGCATCGGACCTCATTTGGACCATTAAAGAGTCAACAATTACAGGCAGTCAAACTTTAATTTGAGCGCTATTTGATGTATTTTAAAACTTGATTATTTCCGAAGTCCAGTTTGTGTCATTGTTCATCATCTGTTCAAGTTGATGCATATACGATACAATTGACGGGTCCCTTACCGGATGGTCTGAGGGACGTACCATGAAGTCAACAGGCAAAATGTATGATGATCTGTAACCCAGCAAATGGCCTACGCCTTCCTTAAGACTTACGTACAACGCCTCCATTAAGGGTAGTACATTAGAGAAAGTCCTGTATGACGTGAAGTCGGCATACGACATAATTACATTTAATTTTAAAGGTATAACGTGATGATAGTAACAGATATTAACGTATTATAACGTGTTGTCAACAGCACATCAAGACAAGTTTGACCAGCTATCAGTTTTCGTTGGTATTCGAGTTTGCGGCATCCTGGTTACTAGATAATATCATTAATTTGTTGTTTGACCTTTGCTTTTATGTAAAATGTTCCTCCTAATTCTTTAAGTCCGTCACTCTTACTTACATTTTAAACCTGTTTCTTTTAGCATACTAACTGCTTGCAGTGAAATCAGGTGAGTTTTGTCATAAAAGAATTACATAAAATTACAGATAAAACTAAACAAAATTATAACAATTTAGAAGATACATTGATTTTAGATTTTCGATTCCCGATTTGTATCACTTTCCCCAACCATCCAAACATTAAGAGCGATTAAAATTGAAAACTATATTTAAGAGGCGGCATCTGCTATCATTCGTAATGTGATTTTGATATTTTTTTAAAATAATTTTGATGGTGTTATATAACCTTGAAACATTTTTAAGGTATCACATCCATTAATATTTAATATGTAAAGAAAATAAATTAAATAGGTTTTTAATACAGTTCATAATCTTAACTTATCAATTCCGGCAAGAACTTTGAAAGTAACATTACTCGGGAAAAATACTGTAAGGGACCTCACCTTAAAATATGAATGATAAATTTTAAATTTAATTTAGGTTTTGCTTACACAGGTGTTTTCTAACTCTCTCCAAAAACGTAATTAATTTATTGAGGTCAACAGAAATCATACAATTTTATTTAATTCTAGAACCTGCATCGTTGTTTACCGCGTGGGTGTCTGAATGTGTTTCTAATTAATATTTTAATCATTATTTTTGGAACCTCTTGAGGTACTGACTTCAAACTTGGCACGTGTTAGTTATACTTGATACGGGCTAAATTTAATTTGAATGTTGTGTGTCAAGTTTTCACCGTCTTGAAATTGGGCCATTTAAACGTATAACGCCTGATTTATTGGAAACAGAAAATATTTAAACAATTTAACTAGATATAAACAAATTTGTTTATACGCCAAATATATTATACTAGTATTTTAACGATGTCTCGACAGATCTTATAAAAACCATAGCATTGCTTAACTGCAATAATTAGTTCATTGATTGATTAAAATTGTTATACGATCTTTTATACTCAAACTTTAATCTATAATACATGTTTTTCTCCACGTGTTTCAATCAATAGCTCTTATCCCTGTAAGATGTTTTTCAAAGTTTAATAATAGCAAACTAGTATTGTTCTCATTCACTGTTAATTTCTTTTACCATATAACTTTGATACTGTGGGGTTATTTAAGTCTGTAATGTTCTCACAATACTATCTATTTATGTTTTTTTCCAGAGACACAATTTTACTAAATATACATTGCCACATATGTATTCAAAGTGGTTGCTCGTGTAATATATTATTTGCATATGATAAATTTCCAGTGGCTTTGATTTAATGGTTAATTCTGAAAGTCCACACGTTTAATGTACAAACGATTAAAACAAGAGTAAGAAGGTAACTAAAAAAAATAAAATATAAAAAGAACGGTTTGGTATAACTGTAATCTTTAGGAGTTTCTATACCTATGGCAACTCCTTTTGTCTGTCTGGGTTCTGAGTCTAGAATATCAGAGAAGCCAAATACAGAGTTTTCGGTCCCAGGGGCATTTTTCTGTTAGGACGAGAGGTACTGGATCTCATCAGGAGTTCTCCAGTAGAACTGGACTTTCTCCTGTAGGAACTCGCCTATCAGACCTATCGCTACGCAGTCGGACGTTGCCCTTGCTTGAATGTCGTTAGGTTTCTGAGCTTTTGACATTAAATACGTCAACGCACGGATAGTAATATACTTGAAATTTTGTTAAGCCTAATTTTCCCTAATTTGCCAAGCCAAATAAAATATATTTAAGGTCTTTGTTAAAACTGATTAATGATGATGTCGATTCTGAATATGCTTATGAGAGAGCACTCTTTTAAAGTTTTTCTTGGTTTTCAACTACAACCAAGATATGCATGTATTTGTACCAGGCCATTTGCATTGCTTTTGCTATTTTATGTTTTATGATTTTTTAGCTCTTTATTTAATGGCGTAGCGCAATTTAATACCAAATCTGTTTATAAAAATGGAAGTTTGAATTACAGAAAGATCTTTCAAATATGTATGTGAATTAAACATTTTAATTGGAATTTATTATTTGGTCCCTACGTCAATTTGTAGATAATTTGGAAGTTAATGTTAATATTGCAATTAAAAAAGTAAATAGACAAACAAAACATTACAGAAAAACTCGTCATTAAATGGATGTGGCATACATAGGTTAAAAGTATAATGACTAAGACTGTTAATCCAGCGCCGGTGCCGTTAGGATCTCTGGCAAGTATCTTTATCCGTAAAGCTTCTAGGTTCCTACTACCATTTTGGTTATACAATCGAAAATTATCCTTTCAAAGAGGATTGTGTTTCGTAACTTGACCAGGTTCTGCTTATTACTTATTACTCTGCCAGTAATTACGACAAAGTAAGAGAAACTAAGAAAAGAGAAATTCGTATATTTAATATTAATAACAATTTTTAACATTCTGAAAACTTAATACCACTCCTTGTAAAAATTTTTCAAGTAAATCTAATAAATAGACAAATTCAAGACACATTAAAGCCTTTATAGTCGTTTAATTGATTCCTAATAATGTCATCGTACAACAGAAAATACTTTTTTCTTAAAAACACGTATACAATTCCTTTGTTACAATCTAAGACACGTTGTACAACAGCTGTTTTATCCTTGGTAAGCGAAAAAGTTTTTTTTTTACTTCGACCGTGCCTAGAGTGTTTCTTAACGATTTGATAAGTTCAAACTCACCTTCTTTATCAAGAAATGCGATTTCCACGCTTCGTCCGTTGAGTTCGTTGGCGTACGCAAGGTTGGAAGGGTAAACGGATTCGATGCCGGACCACCCCTGCCCTCATATATATATATATATATATATATATATATATATATATATATATATATTACCATCCCCTCCTATGAGGAAACTAAAGAAGAAACACACGAGAAGGAATATCAAACTATTATTATTCACGTAATGTATATCAATCTAGGACACATTTGAGGTATGTTTAAACTACCGGGTTTCCACAAATAATTAGTATAACTTTAAAAATAATTATATTAAAAAAAATTCTGATACATTTATAAATATGTAATTTTATTTTTATTAGTTCTTACATGTTCTATAGTAATCAAGCTAATCCATATAAAAGTACATTTTTAGATAATCGTCAGTTAGGTTTTTTGAATTGGCAATTTAGTTCTGTAAAAAAAAAAAACTCATGTAATAAAAAGTAACTATAACGTATTACGGTCCGGGTACCAAATTTATTATACAACGTAATAGAATTATTTTTCAAAAAGCAACGGAAGAAGGTGATAGTAATATTGGTGTTGGTATTTTTTAATTTAACAACATTATTATTTGTGTTAGCTTCTGCAACATATTGTTTACGTAGCGATGACAAACCACATCTCAAGTGAACATGCAATTTGCATTCATTATATAGTTGGCTGGATAGTGCTGTGGTTAAGGTACCTTCCTGACAGTCTAATATTCGACATGTTCTCATATTAATTAGTATTTTCTTAAAACTATCAAGACACCTTATAACATACTTTAGTAATTATAGTGTTATTTTTTATGTTTACAAATATATAACTGCAAAGTCCTTAAAAAACTATAAAGTATTTCCAACAAATATTAGTCACGGTACAACAAAAGTATATATTCATGAAAAACTAAACCATTTAAAACACATTTCACACTAATAAATAACAAAAAATATTAACATTATAGTTGTAATTAAAACTATTACTAAGAATTATTTCACTTTTTTATTTGAAGTTAATTACTTTACATGGAAAACAAGTTTATCCAATTCTAAAAGAAACTACGTTTGGTTAAACCTACCACACGTTAACTTGAATTTAAACAAATTTTACTGTTAAATCATCTTCCATAGACCTTATAAAAACTAGAAACTGGGGATATTAGTAAATATTGTTGTATATGTGAAAACCGGGTCTCCATAAAGACCCCCCGCTCTTAATTTTTGAAAGACTGTGAATTTTCAAACGATCTTTGGTACATTTTACTTGCATAAGTTGCATAAGTCAAGTATTTTTTAAAAATATTTAAGTGTAAACTAAATAGGGGTTGTTGTGGTTAGTTTTTTGTATTTTTAAATAGACCCCTAAGAAGTTGCATATCATTTAAAGGAGGATACAAAAGGGAAATTAATGCTGCAAACTAGAGCTCTCTATCTTTATTCTATCTAATGTTATGGCCAGCAAAACATATTTTAATTTTGTTATTTAAACTGCTAAGATTCACCTCTTCACCATAAATTAGAAACAAAGGGGGCAAATACAACTTTCCCTTTATCAGACCTTTGAACAAAGACTATTTAAAATGCAATAAATTAATTTTAAAACCTTCTTTATTTTTGTCTGGAAGTGAATGGAGTCATTGGCAAAAATAAAGGTTTTAAAATAACTTTCTTCCACTTTAAATGGTCTTTGTTCAAAGATCTGATCAAGGGAAAGTTGGAATTTCACACTCTGTATCTGATTTCTGGTAAGAAGATGGATCTTAGCAGATTAAATAACACGTTCAAAACATTTTTGGCTGGCCATAACATTAGATTAAATGAATATAGATAGGTCTAGAATGGGACATTATTACAGTATTATACATTATATTAATACATTATGGATTTAATTATAGATTTTATATTCATAACATAACGGACCAGTTGTCCAAATGATTGTGATTTGAGCTGTTTATATGTCTATTGACCCATCTTTTTGATAGTTTTTGGTATCGTGCACTCCTTATATAAAGTCGTGACTTTAAGACCTTTTGTAAGGCTATTTTTTGCGACGCCCTCTCTTATCAGTGTGGCTGCAGCATCCGCCTGTTCCTTTGTAGGCTCTGAGTCTGTAAACATGTATATGCAATAACTTTAGTTTGGAGTACTCCTAAAATAATGGTTTTATCTCTTTAGAACGAGTAATAAAACATATAGCAAAGTATTGAACAAAGACGTGTTGTGAAATTGAAAATGGCTGTTAAAGGTTATTTAAACAGGTAAGCGTGGCTTAAAAATATCTGTGGATATGTTTAACAGTTTTCAACCACAGTATATTAATAATTTATAATTATACCCACAGTGTCTTAATTTCTTGAAAACTTATTACGATTCGTAAAAGAATTATAGCTTTATTATCTTGATAAGCAATGTGAAATTTACATGCCAAACGGATTTTAAGGTGTTATATAACATACGAAAAACTCATTAACCTTGCTTCCAAGTATAAATAAATAAATAAATAACGACTTTATTGAGTAAGCGTTCATCAATGTATAACTCTGGTTTACATGACGACTCTTGTCAACAATAAACAAAGAAATACAACAACAAAAATAACAGTTAAATATATGTAAATGGTGTTGTGCGTAATATATGCAAAAAAATATCAAATAAACAATTCTTTTACATCTTTTTTAAACCTAGCGTAATTAACATTCCTCAAACTAAGTAGCAAAGCATTTTATATTTGTGGTCCAAAGTATATGAGTGCCCTTTTCCCAGATTCTAATTTTGTTTTTGGCAGGTGCAATAGGCAATTCTATCAAGTACTGTCCACATTGATTTGATGTCTAAACACTAGCTTTTTACATAGATATTCAGGTTTCCCAGTCTGCAGAACTTTGTGGAATAACTTGACAGTTGCAAATCAGAGAGGTTCATTATTGATACAACCCTAGCACTTAAACTGAACTCACTGATATGGTCGTATTTTTCAGGCTGTAAACGAACCCAGATCTCTGTTCTACAATCAGGTGAGAACCATCTCATTTTCCCGTGTTAGATAAGAGGAACAAACTGGGAGAGAATATTGAATGACAGGAAAGATTGTGGATCGTATGATTTCCAGTGTAGAGGACTCTGCTAAAAGTGTGCTAAATCTGAGAAGAGTTTTCAATCTACTATAACGGTTTTACATATGAATTTCACGTGGCCAGAAAAATCAAGATGAGAGTCAAGAGTGACACCTAGAACCTTAAGAGAGTTACTTGACGTCAGTGGTTTGCCGTCCACAAGGAAATTCCTTTCAACAATTCTAGCTCCCAGATGACTCCTCGAGGATAACGAGTCAACAAACAAGACCGAACATTTACTAGAATTTAGTTGAAGACCATGATCATCCGACCATATTTTGACCTTCTCCAAATCAGAGTTAACACAGCGGACAGTCTCTGCTGCTTCTGAAGGCTTAAAGGACATCAGCAGTTGTGAATCATCAGCGGAAGAGTGCAGTGGACAGAAATTAAACTGATCCTTAAAATCTGCTGTGCAGAGAAGAAAGAGAATAGGTCCTAGGCAAGAACCCTGAGGTACATATCTTTGAAAAGCTGCCGATAAGGGCCCGTTAACCTTAGTACACTGAGTTCACCCAGTCAGATAAGATGAAAACCATCTAATCGAAGTTTCGTCAAAATTATAAAAACGTAGCTTAGCTATCAGAAAGTCGAAGCTAACAGAGTCAAAAGCTTGGGAGAAATCTAATGCAGTCAAGCTCTCCAGGCCGTCATCCCTAGCAGAGATAATTTCCTCAAGCACATTCAGAAGCGCAGTACAAGTACTAAAACCTTTCTTAAATCCTGACTGGAATACAGAATACACTTTTTAATCATAGGATATTATTTTAATATGAATAAACTCGTTTTATTTTAGAATGCACATACAAACGATTATGAAACCGTTAAGTTTAAACTATGTTAAGTATAAATTCCAACTACTTTCATCTTAAAACCAACAAACAGTGAGATAAATTATAATAAAAGCCCTTTTTTATATGTTAGTCTTGAGTTTATTATTGGAAATCAAAATCATAATAAGCCAAATAATCCGAAAAAAGTATTGATATTTTGAATTATATGTCAAATAATCGAGAACACCTTATTATGTGCAATAAAGTTATATGAATGTGACAATGATTAGATAGTTACTTAGAAAGTGTATTTTTAAGGTCTAATATTCAAATGTTAAAATATAAACTTTTCTATTTTCTTTCGTTTTATATATATACAACAATTACAGTATTTGCCTGACTATACTACAACAAATATAAATTAATATTTTAAATACCTAATGCTTATTCAGTAACTTAACTTTAAGGTTGAGAACTATACTCTAAGGATTTTTAACTGTGAATTGCAAAATATTATGGAATAGTTCCTGCATCAAATTGATTTTTAAATAAAATAAATAAGGATTTTTTAACTAGTGGAAACAGAAAATTAAATATTCAATGAATTTTTAATAGTGTACAATATATATAGCAAGTAATAAGATCTGCTGTGTAAAACTGAGTGTTGCGTATATTGTTTTTTGTTTCTAGGACAGGTTTTTGTTCCCCAGTTCATAGACTACAACGCAAAAATATTCCTTAGGTACGTTAGGTACAATCTATAGTAAATCATTAGGCTTCATGGATCTCTAGTTTTAACAAGTTTTTCTAATCAGATTGACAATAACTATCAAGGTAATCAGGGATACATGCAGACTTATTTATTCTGTTGATAAATGAAACCTCGATGCATTTCTGGTTCAAAGGTGCCAATTAACCCCTTCGTACGGTTCTGGGATGTTTGTCCATCCTCTGCCTTCATATATTCTTCCATCTCCTCCAATTAAGAAACTATAATATGGAAAAAACACGAGTTATTAGGCCGTAAGTGTGTGATATTATGTGACTACTACAATGTTTTAGAAGTATTATATTCCTTTTGAAATTTATCGACAACGTAAAAGAACGTCAAGAAAGGAAATACTACAAACAAAGCCCGTAATGATGCCTGCTTATAATTTCTCCCACCCCCAAACCTTAGTGTTTTCCCCAACCATCATAGCTTCTGGGCTCTACGAGAAAAATTAACGTATCTAGAATAATATTTTTATTTAGGACGCCTAGTCAATATTCAAATTATTTACTATTGACATACTTTTAGTATGTCTCAAATTCAGGAAACATGTTTATGTTGAAAACTAACTATTTACCTGAAATTGTATTTTATTTGTGGAATGAAAATAATACTTGCTACTACTTAAAGCAAGAATAAATATTTTGATTAGAATTACAGGGTAAGTTTTTAAAACTACACTTGGATATTATACGAACCAAGCAGATAATTACTTAGCACTTATATCACTTAACCAACAGTTTGCCATTGCACACGCTTCCAATGTGTAGACCCTATGCATTCTCCTAACAATTGATAAATGACCTAATCGATGCATTGTCTTTTGGTCTCGCAAGGTAGAGTTTGTGAATAGGTGAACACAACGTAAGGAATTGGGGTTTTTGTAACATTCTTAATTTTGGAGTTCTTGGCACCCCATTGCTCTCTTGTGACATAGTTTCTTTTGTTGAAGTAGTTTATTCCTTGGTGTTTTTAATCTACGTTGCTCATAATAAAACATATAAATTTAAGAAATGCGTAGTGAACGTTTAAAGTTGCCAATAGGTACACTGACTCAAGTAAAATTCTTAAATTGTCTAACACTAGAAACAAATATATAAATCAAGATTTGAAATTATATAAAATACATTTTTAACTCGTTAAAATTATAATATGTCAAACTTATTTGTGTTAAATAATTTGCAAACAAATAGTGTTAGTTTTTCATATAATAGTTATCACGCACGAACTGATTATAATATACATTGAATTGTTAAAGTTATTCGTGAGTAAAACAAAGTTGAAATGGCAACAACAGAGAAATCGGGTAAGAAACTATTTTGTTTGACCAATTACATACGTTTTAGACCGAATAGTTTAACTAAATAAAAAACAGCTTTAGTCACAACATTAATAGTTCGTTTAAAAATTACCTATGAAATTAAATTAATATCTATAATAACTAATATCTACCACTCTTCATTAAGAAAGAACAACTCGTTTTACATGTCATCAAAGTTTACATATTGTTCGTTAACTCACATTAGGAGCTCTCCTAGTTTAATAGCTATATTTTGGTTATATATTTTTCATTTTACTAAAAATAATAGATTGGTAACACTTAGGAAAAATTTATTTTATGCAATCTATTACCACTGTATATATAGGTTTAAATGATAACATAACTAGATACCATATAAATATGTTTAACAAAATTGATTAAACAAACTTTAACGATATACAGTTTTTTTATAAAAGAAGTAAACAACTTATACATATACATGTTATAAACCTAACCTTTACTAACTTATACTGGAATGTTTTAGAAACTAAATCCAAGAAGAGAGACGAGGTTGACAGGAGTGCTATTATTTCTCGTGTCCCATGGAGTGCCCTACCTGCCAAGTCCAAGGAACCTTTGGATACCCCGGTGAAGGATATCATCCACACAGAAATCGATACCAAGTCTTGCTCAACAAAAGCTGAACGTACCCAACTGATCAAAGAAATTCAGAAATACCACATGGAGTTGAAAGGACTACCTGATATTGCGCATAAGTAAGCTTTTAGATATTACCATTTACTCAAAATTAAGAAAAAATTCAAATATTTATATTTAGTTTGTAAAATGCTAATTATGTATGTAAATAAACAAGTCATTTATGTATAAACTTCCTGACAAAATGTGATACAAGTTTAAAGCTTGAAATTAGTAAATTGAAGTCATTAAGACTCAATGTAACAATGAAACGAAATGACACAGTCAGAAATGAAAACATGTATTTTTGCAAATAAACATACTTATTAATTGAATTCTGCACGAGCCAGGCACTGTTTGAGGTATCACTGGCTTTTATTTCAATGTCGGGTCATTTAAAAATGTTTTATGTTGTAATTATTAATTAAACTAAACACACCAAACACCCAGACGGACAACTTATGCACAACTATTTTCTCTCTTTCTCTCTCTCTTTATTATTTGTTGATGGAACTATTTTCTAGAATTCCATCTAGAAAAATGAACAGTGCAATTATAACGTGCCAGTTTATAAACTATTGACGTGGTTTGTTCAATTGCTATTTTGGTAAAATAAAAGCACCACCCGACCTGTATTTATCAAAAAATAAATAATCTAAACTTGATATTTCTTATATTTTCATGAACAACGATGCTCAATTATAAGCAACAGGTCTGCCTTTGTTTGGAGTCTAAATATTAACTACAAAAAAGTACCTAGTTACATAATAACCTTAAAATAAATTATAAAAAAATGTTGCGTTGATTTTTTATGTGTACTATTAATTAGCCATTGTAAAATAATAACTAAACCTTTAATCAAACGTAGGATAAACCTTTACGAACTAGGACACATTGTACGAGTAAATTTAATTTTTTGATAATTCTGACATGGTCAGTAACACGGAAACGTTTTGATCAATAGAACTCGAACACCCTGTACAGTATAAAGGTACTTAGGATATTTGCTTGGACATTTACTGTATAATACAGTCGATTCGCCAGAAATACAATTACTGACTTAAAGTTATTTTTTATTTTGTGAGCTGTAGCCCTGTTTCCTGTTTCCTATTGATTCTGGTTATGAATGTTTTACAGTTTCTTAACTGGTACTGACGGATCCATCTTTGAAGGCAGAGGGTGGTACACAGCCCCAGAACCGTTTCCAAGGAACAAATAGGAGACTAAATATAAGATCGTGCTTCGTGGGAATGCTAGGTGAAAACGAAGGTCAAACTTTAATATGTATTTGTTTGTTTAACGTTTCAACGACTCATTACATGCTTAGCATTTGGCATATTTGTAATTTAGATCATTGTTAATTTCAAGATTGATTGTTGTTAGTTAACTTGTGAGCAATTTTAAATATAAGTACTTTCACACCTGCCATCAACTTTTAAATTATATAAAATTAGCTTGCTGCAGTTGTAAAAGAAATTAAAATTACAATATTCATTATTTAATAATTCTGGGTTAAAATTTAAGCCCCTCCCGGAATCAAAATTGCTACATAACTTACTTGTAAGGTACACTTGACCTTTTGGATAAGAGTAACCTAAAAACTAAAATATTTTAAGAGGACAAAAGTAAATTTAATCAGGCCATAAAGACAATCTTGCAATAAAATTAATTTTTAAACACAAAAATTTATAAAACCCTGAATTTTGGTGATTGCGGTTGTTGGTGATTCAATTATTTACTAAGTCAAAAATATTTATAAAATTTCTTTAATTGATCAAAGTTTTGAGTTTACACAAATGTCGCAGATTGTTGCCTTGTCTGCTGTGCTAATCTGTTCTGTGTATGTAGTTGAAAATATGCATGAGTTATTCTCTGAGGTCAATTTAGTAGGACATAATTTCGTTTCATCCTTCTATGTTAAATATTTGTTCTGTACTAATTTTTAGACACCCTAAACCCTGTATAATAAAATCTTCTTTTTTTTGCATGTTATACGTTCCTAGACCATTCAACAAAAAGTTTAAAACTATTAATCCAAACCCCTTGGGAGTAATAATTTTACTAGGGTATCCAATTTCTCTGGGACCAATTGAGTCCATGTGAACAAAATGATTGATACCGGGTTGCTAAACATAATTGGTGAATGTTACCAAATAATATTAATATAATAATATTGGTAAATATTGGTAAATATTGGTAAATATTGGTAATATTGGTAATAATATAATAATAATTAATATAATAATAATTGGTGAATGTAACAAATGTTTAATATACACCAGCTGATGACCCGTCCTTCTCATGTGGGTTTTGCAGTCGCAAAGCAAGTAACAATTTATAAATTACTTACTGTTATCATGGTAAACCTAAACTCCTTTAAAGAATAAAAATATAGTTAAGGCCGATTTTTGTACGTAAGATGATTTTAAATTGATTTTTTTCAGAGGGACACAAAACAATGTGAAAAAAGGTTGTCGAAATTTAGTATAGCCGTTTTCCCATCAGGCACGTATATCAGTAGAGTACAATACTGTGGTTACTACACGTAAAAATAACTCAAAATATAACATGCATGAGCTAGACCTAGTTACAAATAAAAGTCTAATTATTATAATCTCATGCAGTCATAAATGACTGCAGGATAAAATTCGTATAAAGTAATATAATTTGTTCTGAAGAAGCGTAAAGTTTTACTAAGTAGACCCAATGATTCTCTCCTGGATTGTTTTAAAATATATATACTTCGCAAAGTTCTAATATATTTTCCAAATATACTTTGTAGCCTTATCTTACAAACTTAGTTTACCTTACATCTTTCAACTACTAATGTGATTAACAACACCTTTCCACAAGCAGGTCCTGTTCAAAGGGAAGCCTCAATGAAAGGTTGTAGCATCCAACATCCTATAAAAAATAATCACATAATATTAACAATAAAAAATAAAAATATAAGGCCTAAATTATTCAATAAATATACTAAATATGTTTTGTAGGGTCAAAAAAATCAATAATTACATTTTCAGATTGAATAATAATAAAATAACTGATTTCAAGTACTGGATTGCTAATGAAACAATTTAGCTTCAAACATATTACAAATATCCATCCCAACAATTACTAGTGCTTTATTTTTTCAGAACAAAAAGAGACACAACAGCAGGAATTTGCAGTTTATTCATTTAATAGGGGATGGAAGGCAAAAGAACGTTATCCATGAAAACGCACAGTATCTGATGTAGAAGGAGATAAGCTGAACGAGAGACCCTTATGACGGTGACCCAGATGGAAACTGTATCATTGGGTAGCACTTAAACTATCAATTAGAAACTGTGTATACTTTACTTACTGTGTTTACTTTGTTTAATTACTGTGTAAACTGGGTATATACATTTTTAAAACAATTCCAAATACTAGGCGACATAAAACCTGGATATTGTTATAATGATAGTTTTAAGATACAGAATATTAATAAACAACATTTTATATATTTAACTATAAGGAAAACAGAAGTAATCAATTTATTATTTTTGGTTTTCCTCTTGAGTTAATACAAACATCTTGAAAAAGCGTGTAAAACTGTCTGGTTTTTGGTAAAAAACATATAGGGCTTTATAAAGGTATTACCATTTAATCTGATACTACTGATATTTCACTTACACTTTTCTAAGAACATCTGATTTTTTCCCAACATTTGTAGCTGCATATCATTGTTTCCTGTGGTATGAAACAACCAGTTGCTAATAAATGTGTGACTCTTAATATATCAAACATCCAAACATTTCACAACTCCTAATCAGAATGTATTTAAACACCCTGCATTTTGTTTACGCCACACATTAACTGTCTACAGTTTCAAAATGTAAGTGTATAGATTTTACTTATGTCTTTCAATATAAGATGATTTATTTATTTACTAAGGAAATGTGTTTAAACCCAAAGGAAGGTCGAAAGTAATGATTTATTTTATATTAGTTACTAATAATCTAATCCCAAATCTATAAACGATATATATATATATATATATATATATATATATATACATATATATATATATATATGTATATATAATATAATACGATATATATCTAATATAATGCGATATATATATATATATATATTATTAGATTGAAAACAAAATTTCCAGAGTACCCTTTTTTAAACATTTTATTACACAACGCGTTTCGGCTATAATGCCATTTTCAAAGTGTATAAAAAGTATAACCTTAAAATAAAATAGTAAAATTTAAAATGAATAAACATATGTTAAAATATAGATAAAGTAATAAATAAATAAAAATTATACAGACAAATAGGGTTATCAAGATAGATAGCGTTCATCAAGCTATTATTTGTTTCTTAATTCTTCAATTTTTTCAAATATTGGATTTTGGATTTCATTCTTTATCACATTTAGAATATTATTAGGGTCATGTTTTTTGTTCTTGTAGATTTGGTATTCTTCTAATATGTTCATCTTTTCTCCTTTTTTTGCAATATTTAGAATTTTCATATTTTCTGAGATATTTTTGTAACTATGCTGAGTTTCAAGAATATGCTCAGCAAATGCAGATTTCTGTGTTGTTTGGTTGTTTGATTTTACAGATTGTATATGTTCACGAAATCTGCATTTAAAGTTTCTTCCTGTCTGCCCTATATAAAATTTGGGGCATTCGCTGCACTGGATTTTGTAAATGCCACTTTTGTCGTATACGTCAAAGTTTTGCTGATTCTTTATACTACTTATTTTTTGTATCAGTTTGAATGAGTTGTTTTTTGTTCTATAGCTTATTTTAATGTTTGATCCGTCAAATGTTTTTCTTATAGCTTTATTGAAAACTTTATTATATAAAATAGTTTATTTCTGATAATTATATTAATAAAAAGACTTAAGAAAATTCTATTACTTAGGTTGAGAGCGACCGAAGATGGAGGTAAAGTGAGAGCGTGTATGCAAAGCAGTAAGTCAGAACGTCTGCACCGAAGTTAGTTATAGTTAATATTTTTGTCTCACACATCTACCAGCACAAAACAAATGATAGGTTAAAATTCAAAGACTAATCTAATTTTACTGTTAGGCTGCGGTCAAATATATTTACAAATAAATCTAATAGTTAAGCTTTATGACAACAAGTTTACATTACAAGATGCTGTTGTCATTAACATTTTCGAAGAAGTTAACTTTTACTTAGGTTATTGTTAGTTTTCCCCCATAAGGATAACAAGGGGAGTAGGTAAATACCATAAAATTGTGGTGTATAGTATAACATATTGCACGCAATAAACATGATATGAAATAATGAATGTGTCTTAAGGTTACTACAAATAAACAAAATACTTAAATGAGAATACAATTTATAACATTCTATAGATAATTTTCAGTTGTCTGAACCCATTGAATAACTCTTTAAGCTAAGAGTTAAAGGTTTGTTTTTCTCAGTACTGAGCAACTCTCCCTATGCTATTTTTGTTTTTGTTTTAGTGAATTTCCCCTATAGGGAAGAAGCTATTACCGTAGGTCTCATGGTAAGCCCGAGACGATGATAAATTTTCGTTTTGAGGCCCCCCGATGCCAAAAACACCATTCGTTAAAATTCATATATATATATATATATACAATTTTATAGTCCTCTTAATTGTGGTCCTAGCCCGTATCATTTTACCTGTTAATGTAACTACTATAGACCCTATTTCAGTCCTTTTCGACCTTTGACCCCTGACGTCATGCCCCCTACCCTCCCTGCCCACGTATTCGATCAATATTATTTCTAAGTTATACGTTTTATAAATCTTAAAAGGTCAATCCGTAATTTTAAAGAACTCCAAAATGTAATTGTATTTAGTAAAAACTAAATAATAAAACAGAGATAATAACAACTAAACAACTAATAATGACTGAGCAATACATGTTTCTTGAAATAGGTCATTAAAAGAGAACTTGTACTAAACCAAATAACATTTTATATTCTCTTAGTTACATTCGCATTCACAGCTATTTATATCAAATAACACTATAATTTATAATTTATATTCACTAACACAGTACATAAATAAAATAGTTTATCTCTTTTGTCCTATGATTATTCCACACCTTCATCGTGTCAATTTTTTAAAAAATTGTTCAAATAATATCTATTAAATGTTGAAAAAAAGTATAAATAAAGTGATTTTGCCATCTCATGCCCACGTATGCCAATGTGTACATATTCCTTAAGGTTAAAAAGATAGGAGGTTTAACAAAAATATAAAATAATTATTATAAATTAAGAATATCTTAAAATATATTTTTACTTATTATAAAAAAATATGTAATCCTACAAATATATGCATTTTTTGGAATAAAATTATGTGTATGTATGTATGTATGTAAATTACGTACATTGCAGATTAGTTTACGATAATCTTACTACGTAAAGGTATTTGCCTATGTTATTTTAATTGTGAAAATGAATCAAATGATAAGTGTTTTAACTAAATAGATTTGTGGAGATTCTCCTAAGTCATTTAAAAGGTGTATTATGTTTCTTTCTTTCTTCTGAAAAGATTAAAAAGCCATCGTCTTTTTGAAATAAGAACTAATAGTATTGAAACGTATAGGTTTGCTTATAACGCTAATCATATGAATGGTAGCAAAGGCAGTATCTAATTTGAACGTTATCATTATATTAACTAGTAGCCCGTCGTGGCTTCACTCACGATCACAATATAATATTATGTCTGAGAAGTTAGTTACAATTGTTAAATCGCCTGGGAAATCAAGCTTTGTTCGAAATCCAATCGGTTTGTTTAAAATGCCTAGAGTAATTTTATTCCCAGTTCCTCTCAAATTAAGGCGAGCATATTTGCTCGTTTATTTTAATTTTAGACATGTCCACTTTATATCCAATCTTCAGATTCAATAGTTCTTGCAATTTATACATAACCTAATCGAACCTAATCATGTATATTTAAAGTTATGTAATTTTGTTCTAATCATTATTCTCACAAAAATAACATAGTACTTTACCAATTGAGTGTTATTTTACAGTTAAATGGTTACTTTTGAACAGCTATTACGATTCTTTTGTTTTTATTTACAAATCGCAACCTCAATGTTAGTGGTTTCGAACAATTTTCTGAAAAAACTATATTTTCCAGGGATGAGGCCTGACTAGAATATTAGAATATTAGAATTAACCCATAGATTCGATAGCTCCAACATTTGGAGAGCCCTAAAGTAAAGAATTTTTGGAGCAGGAGTATATAGGTAAAGGTTTTATTCTGATGTACTAACTATCCTCCTAAGAAATGTATGCTCGATCGGTCCAGTTAAACTACTAACGCCAGTGATGATTAAATTACAACTTTAAAGACCGGCGGAGTAGAAAAGTCTGTTTCTGATTAAAGAGCATAGCCTTTTGTGTTTCTACCAAATGTTTGCTCAATCGGCCTAGTGAGTAAGTCATCATGGAATCTTGTAGGTTGAGTAACCTGTACCCTTAAGATTTACTTTGAAACAGTGCTGGTCAAAAGGGGCATAGCCCTAATGATTTACTATGATTTAAAACAGCCAAAACGTTTCCGCCTTAACAAGAAAATTTGCGAAGTTAGTATAGTTTTTTTTTTTTTGTGAAACGCGCGGCTCATAAACAGACTGACGGATAAACAAATAAAAAAATAAATATCTCCGCTGCAAACAACATTTCACTGCTCAAACCGATGTAGAAAATAAACGTATTTTATTTATATAGATAAATAAATTCCATACCTGTAACATCGAGTATTGCCAATAATCTGTCCATAGATGCAATTCAAATACAAATTTTTCCACGTTAATCTTAAGGGTAAAAAACAACTTTGAGGGCAGCCCATGCCCTTCAGATTGAAAATATCAAATAATTAAAACCGTTATTCACAACTACGAATCAGGAAAAATATATGTTCGTACCTCAATCGTTAAGATCGGTTCAGAAATAACGAGGAGTTCTCTAAACAAAAAATGGATTAGTGTATTAATATATAAGATAGGTAAGCACACAACTGTCCCCCTCTTTTCTCAACGCGTGTGCATCGTACGCGAAACTCACACGTACCGTTAAAAGAAAGGTATTGCATTATATATGTGCAGAAACACCTTATAATTTACACCACCCCCAGGGCAACGCTCCACAGGCCTTCATAGTTTTAATGTTAGTTTTATGGAAGAACAGTAATTAATTGAATTGCATATTTGAAAGTTGATATAATAACAAAATTCTAGCACAACAGCAAAAACAGATGTTTCAGGACTAATGTAAATCAAAATACCACTGACTACTGGAACGGTAACACCCTTCTCTCATCCGTTTTAACACCACCTAAAAATTTCAAAAATATTAACCTGGGTGTTAGGGGAGTGGACGATGAAGGGGGAGAGGAAGAGAGAGAGAGGTAGGTTATTCGTGAAGTTCATCATAAGGGCAATGGTTCAAATGCATTTCTATTTAACTGATCACGCAGGATGGAGAAACAAATTCACGCAAAGAACCATTATTCGTGTGCGCCACTTTGGGTTTACGTAGAATTATTTTAACCTCTCGAATTTCAACCTCTTGACTTTCGATAGTTCTATTTTTTGTTTTTCTTTGGGCGGGGTTACTTGTATTTTTCTAATATAATAATTATTGGCCATATTTTTTTCAGACAAATTATTTTATGAAAATTTAAGCAAATACAAACCCAGCAGGCTTAACTAAACCAACAAATCAACAAAAAAACCCAAATGATTGGGTTTGTTAATCATGGACCGTTTCTGAATTTAGTGCACAGTGCAAAGACACATAAAGAACTGCAATGGTATATGATGTAATATCTTTCTAGTGTGGCAGGTGAACTTTAAAGTATCTCTTTAGGTTTTTGTTTAGGTTTAGTCGAAGCAATATTTGTAGTAAATAAAACTCTGATTTATTTCATTTATTTTACGCTAGTCACCATAATTTACAATTTTTAATACTTACCGGATCCGTTTCGTTAATTAGGTACACATAGACTCAGTATTTTGTGGAAATGTGTGTCATTTATTGTTTTCGCTTAATTAAATGTTTTAAAAGGAGATCGTTGATATGCAAGACTGGAAGAATTAAATTATCTTGCTTTATCATTTAAGGTGCAGGTCGTGATGGTATAATGGTCTTGATTTACTTTACAATGCCCTTTGTCTTACTGATAATTAATTAAATACCCCTGTCGCAGCAAACCTGCATACTCAACGAATTTCCAATGAATATATAAAATAACACATTAGCCCCTTAACAGGATTCATAAGAAATATATTCACAAAGAGGCGATATTAAAAATATTAATTATTCACAATAAGAATAACATTGGGATGAGTACGCAGGTTTGCTGCAACAAGGAACATAAAATATTTGGGTTTTATGCAAATATCAATAGATATCATCCAAGTGAAGTTACATACCAATTTTAATCCATATACATTCATAAATACGCGATATATGGCATTTTAATTATTTTTCATAAGAATAACATGGAAACCGAGTACATAGGTTTGCTGCTACGGGAACCATAGGTGAAAATTTTTTTGGGCAAACAACAATAAACCACAACCAGATGAAGCCATATAGCCAATTTCATCAGTTTATGTTCATAAATAAGCGAGATGTAAAATTTGTCTTTTTCTGCATAAGAATAACATTAGACAACGTACTGTGTTTAGCCCTTTCAATATCTCAGTAACGAATTGACTTAGAGCAATCAAAATACTATTTTTTTTATGCTGAATTCAATGGTGAAAATTAAAATTTGATTTAAATTAAATTTACATGTGGAAACCCAAAAAAACATTTTTGGGGTACAAAACCCCCCAAAACGGATAGTACAATTCGTCTGGTTTTCAAACTCGTTCACATAAATGGTGCTTTACACATTTGTACCAAACTTCATTAAAATCGGACTTTTTTACGAGAGTTATCGTGCACACACATTTATATATAATGCAAGAGACTTTAAATCTTCCTAAAATCATTTCCCTTACAATTTCTAACCAAACTAATGAATCTTTCCTTCCTCGGACATTAAACCTTTCTAAGAACAAATTCCTTTCTCAGACAATAGAGCCAGTAAACCTATCCCTTTTGACCCTGAACCCTATCACCATGAGATCCATCCACATTGCACAGTACCCGTGAGAAATGCTGATACAATACTAACTCCAACTAAAGACCTCCCCATATCATATTGAACCAATAGCCTTCTTCCTCTCCATGAAAAATTATACTTAGACAGCCAATGACAACGATCCACAGCTTTGGAGTGGAAGGGGATGGAAGGAAGATGAAGAAAATTAATTTAGTCTGCTAACATCATCCTAGAACAATGTATTAGAAAGTTTCAGTGACTAGTAGTGCGGGAGTGATGGCCTTGTGCCAAAAATGGGCAATTCGAATTTAAGTGAAGTGTCTGTGTAGTGAAAAATCTGGATAAACCCAAAAACCCAAGTAACTCTTTTAAATTAACTCAAACGCCTTATATAACAATGAACTGGTGAATTTAGTAATCACATTATGTTTTCAACCTTTTAAATTGATAAATGATTTAGCTGAATGCAGAAAATATGAAACAACTCTATTATATTTGCATTTAATTTAAAATGGTTTGTTCAAGTAACATTTAAGTCACAGAAGCTTAATATAATTTAAAATTATGAGAATAATGTTTGAAATGTGAACTTTCATTAATTTGTTTTATTTTGACAGTTTATTATAACTATAAATTAAACCTTCATGTATATTTATATACAATCGATGACATAGTTAATTCATTCTTAAAGGAAATATATATTAAAATCCTAATACCAATTTAATTATCTCTGAAAACATTCACAAGAGTTAATAATTATCAAATTGTTGTAACTGTATATTTTGATTTATATTATACTTTTTATTGATCAGAAACGTAGAATTCAATTATTTCTGATCCTAAACTCTCCAATCAAGTGATCAGTAGTAACCTCTCACTATTGCCAAGTGCTCTCAATTTTATATTTACTTTAAGTATTAATTTTTGTACAACCTAAGCGGACTATCTTACAATATGTATATAAATGTGTGTGTGTGTGTGTGTGTGTGTGTGTGTGTGTGTGTGTGTGTGTGTGTGTGTGTGTGTGTGTGTGTGTGTGTGTGTGTGTGTTTGTGTGTGTGTGTCCGGAAGCACGATAACTCTCGTAAAAAAGGTCCGATCTTAATGAAATTTAGTTCAAATATGTAATGTACCATTTATTTGAACGAGTTCAAAAACCAGACAAATCGCACCATCCTAGGGGGGATTTTGAGGGTGTTTTATACCCCAAACATGTTTTTTTGGGGGTTTTCACATGTATTTGTTATTTAAATAAAATTTTAATCCATACCATTGAAGTCAGCTTAAAAAAACAAACAATTGGTATTTTGATCATTGCTCTACGTCAATTGGTTAATGAGATTTTGAAAGTGCTAAACACAGTATGTTGTCCAATGTTATTCTTATGGAGAAAAATAAAAATTTTATATATCTGTTATTTATGAACATAAACTAACGAAGCTTGGTATATCGCTTCTTCTGGTTGTGGTTTGTTCGCCTATGGTTCCCACAGCAGCAAACCTAGGCACTCGGTCTCCATGTTATTCTTATGGAGAATAATCAAAATGTTATATTTCGCTTATTTATGAATGTATATGGATGAAACTTAATATGTGACTTCACTTAGATGAGTTCTCTTGATATTTGCATAAAAACCATTATTTTAGCTGATTGAAATGTTTATAATCACCGTGCTTATATTGGCAGCTTCAACAATCTTACAAGGAAGTTCAGAATTTAACTATATGAAAAAGAAATACCAATTGTACAACATAACTACTATAGACCCCCCGAGGCGAAACTCAACTCCTTGAGCAAAGCTCGGTCCCCTTCCCCCTCCCCTCCCCTGCCCTCCCCCAACCCCCTGCCACTCTCTCCCCTCCACCACCCCTCCCCCTCCCACACCCCTCCCCGTCTCCCTTCCCTCCCGGCCTATCATACCACCTTACCTAACCTACATTAGGACCGTATTGCCAACCTGTTTTTTTTCTGTGTAGCGCTGCCAACCTATTTTTTTTTCTTGCAATACTAGGTCACGCTAAATTATACTGATTGTTATATGTATATATTTATTACGTCACGCTACTTTCATTTGCTGTGCTCGGCCCCCTCACCCTGTTTATATCTTTTAATACCTTTCTTCTATTAAAATTTATTAGTAAAATATGAAGTAGTACAAGGTGTATCAGAACAGACTGAAAACTATGCATTTATAAAATAAAAGTTGATATTTGTATGTAGTGATTTCTCTTTACGGTGGAAATCATACCTAGTAGATAATGTTATACCCTTATCAGGTTCATCGCTCCTGTTTCAACTTGTCTAGAGCTGTCACTACTTTTTCAGTAGATATGACCCCTATAGAGCACTATAACTTATTTGCTATGCCAAACCTTTTAACTTGTAATACTGTGTCATTATATGCTTTTTAAAACTAATTTCGCTCGTGGTACACTCTAGTAGCGAATTTAAAAAGTAACAGCACGCCCTATAGGGGTCATATTTTAAACCACTTTCCACCCTATCAGAATAATGTAAAACTAGATCTCTTAATAAACCTTTGCATTAAATAAGACGGAGTTTTGCAACATTTTATTTAACCTTAAATATTGGTTTATTTTGACTCACATAAGTTGTATTCCTAAAGCCCTACATAAAGGGATGGAAGTAGTCAAACACCAGTAATAGTTCCACACATTTTATTTTCGACTAACATAAACGTAGTTTACAGAGTCCGAAGGAAATATATTTGTTCTAAAACGATATTCATCCGGTGTGTCTTGTTTAGATCCATAAGTAGGTATCAGTGAGGTTCAGACGTCGAATCGGTATAAGCGTCCTGGATAAATTTCGGCAAGGCCATACTGGGGCCACTAATGATGGCTGATAAGGGATGTTCCCATCACGGATCCATAATTGCGACTGATCCGGATCTATTAAACGAGACGTCATTTATACCTTTCGGGCTCCTCAAACTGAACCTTCACAGTGACTAATCGTACGATAGCACTTTATATATAGTATACATTCACCGTCGAATAACTGTTCGCACATATTAATACGATTACAAATTACCCACAGCTATGAGTCGGCATGTACATTTCATATAGTACACTCTCATTTTCCATTTACTGGTTTATTATTTCCAAGGGGTTATCATTCGACTACTTTCATTCGGTTGTTCCATTCGGTTGTTTCCATCGGTTGTTCATATCGAATGAGTTTATCTACTACTTTTATTAATTGTACTGATGGTTCTTATGGGGAAACCACATCGGTATTTGGTTGTTCCATTCGGTTGTTCATATCGAATGAGCTTATCGATTATTTTAGGCAATTTTACTGTTGGTTCTAATGAAAAAAAAAACACATCGGTATTCGGTTGTTTTCATGCGATTATTCAATTCGGTTGTTGTTCGATTCGATCCGATAAATTGTCAACTTTTATATTTCACAGTATTGTCATACTTACATTTTTCTCCCACAAAGATCCAACTTAACTGTTTGAATATTCTTTAAAGGGGGTTCAAACCTATTTTTTGTATCTTTCATTCCCAATAATGTCAACTTACATATTTGGAATTTTTCATTGACAATGTTGCCAAACTAACTTTTTCCTGCTTGTTGTTGCCAATTTTACTCTTTTCCTAAACGTGTTGCCAACCTAAATGTTTTATTTTTATTTCTCAGTGTCTTTAAGTACTTTTTCCTTAACAGAATTGCCAAAATAACTTTCTGAGAATTCTCTTCACATTTTCACTAACCCAACTTTATGTTGTACAGTGTTTGCCAACCTAAATATTTTGTGATCTTTCTTTCACGAAGTTGCCAACCTAGATTTTTGAAATTTTGCAGGGTTGCTAACCAAGTTTTTTTGTATTGAGTTTTTTGAGCATAGATTCCTACCAAACTTCCGAGTCTTTCGCTGTGTCGCCAACCTAGCATTCTAAAATTTTCTTTCTCGGAGTTGCCAAACTAGCTTTTTGTAACTTTGTTGTAGTGTTTCCAACCTTTTAATGTTTTTTTTGCAGGCATTGGCAAGTTTGTATTTCACAAAGTTTCCAACTTAACAGTTTGTATTTTCTTTAAGATTGGATTTCAAACATATTATTTTTTTAAATCTTTCACCTAACTTTTTCCTACTTGTTGTTGACAACCTAAATGTATTTTTACTTCGCAGTGTATTTCTGTACTTTTTCTTTTAAGGAATGGCCAACAAAACTTTCTGAAATGTTCTTTCGCAGTGGTGCCAACCTACTTTTTTGATTAACTCGGGTGTAGGGTTTCCAAACTTTTAATAATTTTTAAGGCAGCGTACCTTGTCTGGTCAACCAAAAAACAAAAACTACAAATTGTGTGCAAATTTAAGGGCCTCACCCTCAATATGAAGACTTCCGAAACGCTAAACTTAGAAACACTGAAACAAATGGTTTTTAGTGAAACAGCTGAAATACTAGAAATTGAAGAGAATAGAATCAGAAGGACTAAAGACCGCGACATTATAACAGTAAGTGAAACTAAAGTTTTCAAAATTACAGGACCAAAAAGGAAGCTCGAGGGAGAGTACGACACCCTGCCTTATGGCTACAAAATTCAAAGACTTGAGTAAAACAACACCGGAAGTATGGGGGAGCGGAAATCTCCCCTTAACCCATAATGAGTCATACTTTCCCCTCCCGCGGGTCACTATGCCTCGGTCACTTTTACCGCTGCTCCTGCCGAGGTAAGACGTGTCCCCACGTTGCTCTGATCTGTACTATTGCACAATACTTGATATAAAATGTTTCACTTAACCTCTTATATATATTTAATGATCAATCTGTTGCTGTACTGTTTGACAGTGAAAATAATCCTTGGTTCAAAGCAAAAGAAGTTGCTAAAATCTTGGGCTATAAAATACGAAAGAGGCATTGCGGATAAATGTTGATGAAGGAGATACGTGTAAGGCTATAAATATACTCTCTGAAGGGGGGTCTATCCATAAACCCCCCTTTAACTTCCAATATCAGTCTAACTTCATCAATGAATCTGGTTTGTATTCTCTTATTTTGCGCTCCTTGAAACCAGAAGCTAAAGCATTCAAAAGATGGGTTACAAGTGAAGTCTTGCCTTCCATTAGAAAGTATGGAGTGTATAAAATCAAACATGAAAATAATCAGTTAAAAAATCAAAACTCTCAACTCTTGGCTGAAATTACAAGGTCTCTGGAAGACAACCAAAAGATAGCTCAAATTAGCTCAGAATTTAAAACTACAAACGACATAATGTGTAAAGAGAACCAGTCACTGAATGAGTTGTTGACTGAACAGGCACCTAAGGTTGCTGTGATGTCAGACGACGATGGACTAAAACATGTTTTTTGTGCCCTTATTAAAGAAACCCTTCTGGAGCTGTACGGAGTCTGCGAGTACAAATGTATTCGCATACAAAAAATAAAATTTAACGAAGCTCTCACTAAAGCCAAAAATAAAGGTTTCGTACCTTGTTTCATCAAGTCTCCTGTTCCTAACGGGATTAATGTACTTAACAAAGCAAAAGAAGTAATGAAGAGTTATGGTATGCACTTTGACTCTGCATACAACAACATCCTAACTTCTCACAATTTTGTAAATATAGTTGAGCATGTCTTGGACAATGCATAAGTTCCTACTGTATGTATGTGTGTGTGTGTGTGTGTGTGAATGAAGGTCCCTGGCGTGGGTGACGAAAAGCCCCGTAAACCCGAATGAATTTCACTGGCGCGGGTGACAAAAAGCCCCGTAAACCTGGATTAGAGATGAAGGGTCTTGTACGTTGAGGTGCCAAGCTAACACCTAGGCTACTCCTTGGAACTGCCCGGAATGATCGATGGACTATTAACACTGAGCAGCCCCGATCCGAGGAGGACTTGGGCTACTCCTTGGAACAGTCCGTACGGTGGGGACTTGTAAAATTAAAAAGTAAAATACAAAAAGAAAAACGGGGGAGGCAGCTAGTTTACTTTCGGAAGGCCTCCACGGACCATGGCGGTGGAGGAGCCATGGTTTATCCTTAAAAAAAAATACTCTATCTTTTGTTTGCTAAAAAGGGAGAGGACATTAGTTCGTTCTGGGCTACAACCAGGTAATCTGGATGGCTCACAAACGGAATAATGTTTAACCTGGGTGCACATGCACGGGTGGTCTCAAACCCCACTCAAGCAAACAGATACTTACTTAGTCAATCCTTGGTTCAAAACAAAATATGTTGCTCAAATCCTAAACTATCAAGATACAAAACAGGCGTTGCGGATAAATTTTGATGAAGAAGACAAGTGTAAGGCTGTAAATATACTCTCTGAAGGGGGGTGTATCGATACACCCCCTTTAACTTCCAATATCAATCTACCTTCATCAATGAACCAGGGCTATATTCATTAATTTTAAAATCTAAATTCCCCATTGCTGAGAAGTTTCAAGACTGGGTTTTCAAAGAAGTCTTGCCTTCCATTATAAAGTATGGAGGAGTATACGGGGTTCATCACAGCGTGCACTGGGTGTCTAGGAGGCACCAGTACGATAGACATTTCGCTCAGTACTGACCGAGGTGACAGTGTTAGAATCAGTAAAGCTAAAAGAGTTTTAAAAAAGGATATTAGCCAAATTGGACAAATGAGACATTTACAGTATACGCGATTAAACCAACAAGACCAGTAACATACATATTACAAGACAACAGAGGGGAAATATTAAAAGGTGGGTTTTACGCAGAAGAAATTAGCAAGTCAATAACCGGTCGAGCTTCCTTTTTGGTCCTGTAATTTTGAAAACTTTAGTTTCGCTTACTGTTACAATGTCGCGGTCTTTAGTCCTTCTGATTCTATTCTCTTCAATTTCTAGTATTTCAGCTGTTTCACTAAGGACCATTTGTTTCAGTGTTTCAAAGTTTAGCGTTTCGGAAGTCTTTATATTGAGGGTGAGGCCCTTGATTTTGCACACAGTTTGTAGTTTTTGTTTTTTGGTTGACCAGACAAGGTACGCTGCCTTAAAAATTATTAAAAGGTTGGAAACCCTACACCAGAGTTAATCAAAAAGGTAGGTTGGCACCTCTGCGAAAGAACATTTCAGAAAGTTTTGTTGGCCATTCCTTAAAAGAAAAAGTACAGAAATACACTGCGAAGTAAAAATACATTTAGGTTGTCAACAACAAGTAGGAAAAAGTTAGGTGAAAGATTTAAAAAAATAATATGTTTGAAATCCAATCTTAAAGAAAATACAAACTGTTAAGTTGGAAACTTTGTGAAAGACAAACTTGCCAATGCCTGCAAAAAAACATCAAAAGGTTGGAAACACTGCAACAAAGTTACAAAAAGCTAGTTTGGCAACTCCGAGAAAGAAAATTTTAGAATGCTAGGTTGGTGACACAGCGAGAAAGACTCGGAAGTTTGGTAGGAAACTATGTTCAAAAAAACTCAATACAAAAAAGCATGGTTAGAAACCCTGCAAAATTTCAAAAATCTAGGTTGGCAACTTCGTGAAAGAAAGATCACAAAATATTTAGGTTGGCAAGCACTGTACAACATAATGTTGGGTTAGTGAAAATGTGAAGAGAATACTCAGAAAGTTATTTTGGCAATTCTGTTAAGGAAAAAGTACTTAAAGACACTGAGAAATAAAAATAAAACATTTAGGTTGGCAACAAGTTTAGGAAAAGAGTAAAATTGGCATCAACAAGCAGGAAAAAGTTAGTTTGGCAACATTGTCAATGAAAAATTCCAAATATGTAAGTTGACATTATTGCGAATGAAAGATACAAAAAATAGGTTTGAACCCCCTTTAAAGAATATTCAAACAGTTAAGTTGAATCTTTGTGAGAAAAAAATGGAAGTATGACAATACTGTGAAATATAAAAGTTGACAATTTATCGGATCGAATCGAACAACAACCGAATGGAATAATCGACTGAAAACAACCGAATACCGATGTGTTTTTTTTCCATTGGAACCAACAGTAAAATTGCCTAAAATAATCGATAAGCTCATTCGATATGAACAACCGAATGGAACAACCGAATACCGATGTGGTTTCCCCATAAGAACCAACAGTACAATTAATAAAAGTAGTAGATAAACTCATTCGATATGAACAACTGATTGAAACAACCGAATGGAACAACCGAATGAAAGTAGTCGAATGATAACCCCTTGGAAATAATAAACCAGTAAATAGAAAATGAGAGTGTACTATATGAAATGTACATGCTGACTCATAGCTGTGGGTAATTTGTAATCGTATTAATATGTGCGAACAGTTATTCGAAGGTTAATGTATACTATATATAAAGTGCTATCGTACGATTAGTCACTGTGAAGGTTCAGTTTGAGGAGCCCGAAAGGTATAAATGACGTCTCGTTTAATAGATCTGGATCAGTCGCAATCATGGATCCGAGATGGAAACATCCTTTTTCAGCCATCATTAGTGGCCCCAGTATGGCTGGCAAGACACGGTTTGTTAAAAGTTTTATAAATGATATGAGCGAAATGTGTGATGCAGTATTTGATAACGTTTATTGGTTTTACGGAGCTTGTAAACCCTCAAATATCAATGCTCCTGTCCATTTTAAACAAGGATTGCCCGACATTGAAGAGTTGGAAGATATTGGATCGCCCAAACTTGTTGCCATCGACGATATGATGAACCATACGGATAAGAAAGTAGTAGATTTGTTTACCAAAGGTTGTCATCACTGCAATATCAGCGTGTTTTACATTACTCAAAATATTTTCCACCAAGGAAGAGGGCAGCGTGACATTTCACTGAACGCCAAATACATTGTGTGTTTCAAGAATCCACGAGACAAGGCTCAGATCAGGCATCTTGCACATCAAATTTGCCCGTACAATCCGAAATTTATCCAGGACGCTTATACCGATTCGACGTCTGAACCTCACGGATACCTACTTATGGATCTAAAGCAAGACACACCGGATGAATATCGTTTTAGAACAAAAATATTTCCTTCGGACTCTGTAAACTACGTCTATGTTAGTCAAAAATAAAATGTGTGGAACTATTACTGGTGTTTGACTACTTCCATCTCTTTAAGTAGGGCTTTAGGAATACAACTTATGTGAGTCAAAATAAACCAATATTTAAGGTTAAATAAAATGTTGCAAAACTTCGTCTTATTGTAATGCAAAGGTTTATTAAGAGATCTAGTTTTACATTATTCTGATTGGGTGGAAAGTGGTTTAAAATATGACCACTATAGGGTGTGCTGTTAGTTATTAAATTCGCTACTAGAGTGCACCACGAGCGAAATTAGTTTTAAAAAGCATATAATGACACAGCATTACAAGTTAAAAGGTTTGGCATAGCAAATAAGTTATAGTGCTCTATAGGGGTCATATCTACTGAACAAGTAGTGACAGCTCTAGACAAATTGAAACAGGAGCGATGAACCTGATAAGGGTATAATATTATCTACTAGGTATGATTTCCACCGTAAAGAGAAATCACTACATACAAATATCAACTTTTATTTTATAAATGCATAGTTTTCAGTCTGTTCTGATACACCTTGTACTACTTCATATTTTACTAATATATTTTAACAGAAGAAAGGTATTAAAAGGTATATAAAGAGTGTGAGGGGGCCAAGCGCAGCAAATGAAAGTAGCGTGACGTAATAAATATATACATATAACAATCAGTATAATTTAGCGTGACCTAGTATTGCAAGAAATAAAAAATAGGTTGGCAGCGCTACACAGAAAAAAAACCAGGTTGGCAATACGGTCCTAATGTAGGTTAGGTAAGGTGGTATGAGAGGCCGGGAGGGAAGGTGGGCGGGTGAAGGGAGGGGGATGGGGAGGGGTGGTGGAGGGGTGAGGGGGAGGGGGAGTGGGATGGTGAGAGGAGGGGAGGGGAGGGGTGGGGGGAGGGGACCGAGCTTTGCTCAAGGAGTTGAGTTTCACCTCGGGGGGGGGGTCTATAGTAGTAACATATTACAAAAAAAATTTTTCGGAAAAGCAAAATTCTAGGTGCTCATATGAATGTGCGGCTTTTACCGCTGTGGAATTGCGACACTTTAAAAGGTTCCAGGGCAATTCATAACCCACAATGAAAAAAAGCTGCTTTCCCTTTTTGTATTAAACTATCTTGGGATTCTATTATTTTAATATTTTGTCATTATTAAAAAAATGAAGATTGCTCATTTTTAAGTGCTGTAGGGGTTTTCATAATGGTAATTTTATTCAATTAGAGATTAAATTAAATGCAATTAAAATACAAAATAACAGTGTTTAGTTTTGTAAAAAAAGTATCTGTGATAAATGCTTTAACAGGTTTTAACAAATAACATTCAAATCCCGTGATTTCTCAATGTAGTTATTGAAAAATGGAATATGTAAAAATACATTTATCATTAATCTTAAACATTTAAATGGTGTAACCTCCGGAATGGTTTTGAGAAATGTCTTATTTATTATTAATTACATGATTTTAGGGTATTTATCATATAGGGAATGGTAAGACCTAGACTCGGGACCATGATAACTTTTTGTTATGGTGTCCCCAGATTCTAAAAACACCATTAGTTCGAAACTAATATATATATATATTTATTTATATGTTAAAACTACTGATAAGAACTAAACACCACGATAACGAATAATTAGCATACACATATATATATATATATATATATATATATCATCTATTTAAATCGATTATATCTTTAAATTAATTCCCATTATAAAACGTCTGACCATGGAAGACGAAACTGCTTGGTTCCTCATGAGAGTTGCGATAGCAGTTGCTCTGTATGTTTGGCAGAAATACTTTTAGTGTTGCCATGAATCGAAAAGTAAGTATATGCTTTAAAAAAGGTAAGGTGAATTAAAAGAAGAAAAAAATAATACAAACGAATTATCATGGAAATAAAAAATGCACAAAACAACTGTCAGTTAAAGTAATTTAGATTTAATTTCAACAGCAGCTTGGCTTCTTAAGTTATTAAAATACAAAACAATAATTTACAGTGACAATAAATATAGGGAAATGTAAAACATGTTGTTGAGTAAACGCTAAAACATTCGTAAAAAATTTAAACTTGATAAATTTTTGATCATATTAATGACCAAATATTTCTTACCGTAATGGCTGATAAAATATTTTGAACGAAGACTCTATCACTTCTTACTCAACAAGCTTATAAAGTGGTAAAATACAACCAACAAAATGCTGTATTTAATCGGATCTATAATGTTGATATTATTATTTTACATCCGCCATCGCCTTTACTTTCATTTTCGATCGGTTCTGCATATTTTAGCTGATCAGATTCGGCTTTTGTCGTGTCATTATCCGAGTAACTTGAATCGGAGTCGGATTTAAATTGTTCTACTACAGATTTACCTTATTTTTACTTAATCGCATTTTCCTCCTGTGGTATTTCATTTTGAAGTGCACTTGGGCTGGTTTTGTCGGCTTCCTTTGCTCCCAGTTTGATTCTGATTCGTTTCTCTTGATGTACGTCCGTGTCATCTGAAGATGAAGAAGATGACGATGTTGATGAGGTCGAGTTCTTTCAAAATTGGTTTTCTTATGCTTTGTGTAAAGTTTCGGTCGTGTGTCCAGTCCAGTTTACCAACAGAATTTATTGCAGTTTTATGTATTCGATGATAACAAAAAAAATTTTATGCGATTTCAGTAGGGTATAATGGACATTCCTGGGGCAGGAGGGACAGGAGGGCCACCCCCCCCCCGAGCCCCCCCCCCCTCGCGAATTTTTTTTTTTGCGAATTTTTTTTTTTGCGAATATTAACCTAACCTAACCTAACCTAACCTAACCTAACCTAACCTAACCTAACGTAACCTAACCTAACGTAACGTAACGTAACCTAACCTAACCTAACCTAACCTAACCTAACCTAACCTAACCTAACCTAACCTAACGTAACCTAACCTAACCTAACCTAACCTAACCTAACCTAACCTAACCTAACGTAACCTAACCTAACCTAACCTAACCTAACCTAACCTAACCCATCCTAACCTAACCTAACCTCGGATCAGATTTCTGATTGCAGATTCTTGTTCGTCTAGTCGAGCCGAGAAATTTGCATACCCACAAAGTACATTTGGACGATGTTGGGGGGGGGCTATCTCGGTTACCATAAGTCGGATTTGAATTCTGATTGCAGATTCTTGTTCGTCTAGTCGAGCCGAGAAATTTGCATACCCACAAAGTACATTTGGACGATGTTGGGGGGGGGGGGCTATCTCGGTTACCATAAGTCGGATTTGAATTCTGATTGCAGATTCTTGTTCGTCTAGTCGAGCCGAGAAATTTGCATACCCACAAAGTACATTTGGACGATGTAGGGGGGGGGGCGGGCTATATCGGTTACCATAAGTCGGATTTGAATTCTGATTGCAGATTCTTGTTCGTCTAGTCGAGCCGAGTCATTTGAGTACCCACATCGTACACTTTGGATGATGTTTACAAAAAAGGGGCCCGCACCACACTTTTGACCTTTTTTTTGCATTTTTGGAATCTCCTCGTCAAGCCGAGTATTCTCAGTACCCACATGACATACTTTGGATAATTAATACAAGAGTTGATCAGGGTAACGCTACAACCAACAGAGCTAGCCCATCAGCGCTTGCGGTCAATTGAACTAACAGTGAATGCAAATTTTAAGGAGAATATAATTGCAATGCTTTGAACATATACTGCATATACCTTCAAGTACTCTGCACCGAGGCAGCTGTTCGCACAACCGACTGACGCGTCCAGTCTACTGTCTGGGAATGCGGATGTTGTAATTTGATACCTCGACTGGAGGGTGCAGGTGTTCACACAAAAAACCGACAAGTTGAGACCTGTCTGGGAATGCGGATGCTGTAATTTGATACCTCGACTGGAGGGTGCAGGTGTTCACACAAAAAACCGACAAGTTGAGACCTGTCTGGGAATGCGGATGCTGTAATTTGATACCCCGACGGGAGGGTGACGCGACCCTTCCAGGAACCCATTATGGTCCGCCCGTATCGAATTCCGAGCAATAAATCACCAGTTGTCAAACACCCACAGTATCATTCTTGTTTTAGGCTTCAACAATTCCTGACGTATGGGGGAGCGAAAATCTCCCCCTAACCCATTATGTGTTAGGGGGAGCGAAAATCTCCCCCTAGTAATTAAATCAACAGAACACCAGTTGTCACGGTCTCATTCTTGTTCAAGTCTTCAACAATTCCTGACGTATGGGGGAGCGAAAATCTCCCCCCTAAGCCATTATGTGTTAGGGGGAGCAAAAATCTCCCCCTAAGCGGTGCGCGGGTCGCGACACGCCACAGTCTCTTGATAGACTTCTTCGAAGACGGACGTCTACATTAATTCGATAACAATGTCGTTTATTCATCAGAAATCGTGTGAATGTGTGAAGACTGAACTGGACTTGTTTTCGTTACCGCCTACGCAGACCAGCATCGAGAGCGGTAAATGGGTTCAATACAAACCGATCTCATCGCTGACGGACGATTCGCCAATAGAGTTTGTAATACCCGGTCACGGTGACGAGTACACGGACCTGACACAAACGTTATTACACGTGAAAGCCGCTATTGTGAAACAGGACGACACTAAAGCGGACGGTGGGCAACCTGCTAAAGAGGTGGGCCCGGTGAACAATTGGCTCCACTCGATATTCAGTCAAGTGGATCTCTATCTCAATCATAAACTGGTGTCACCACAAAACAACACGTACGCTTACCATGCCTACTTGGAAAACCTATTGAACTACGGATGTAGTGCGAAGAATTCGCACCTGACTAGCGAGCTGTTTTTTGAAGATTCGGCCGGACTAATGGACGATTGTGACGAATTGAATGAGGGATTGAAAAAGCGTCGCGATCACACGAAATAAAGCGATGTTTGCGATATGGTCGGTCGATTGCACATCGATCTGTGCAATCAGAACAAATTCATGTTGAACGGTGTCGAGATGCGATTGCAACTTAACAGATCCAGAAACTCGTTTTGTATAATGTCCAAAACGCTAACTACCTACAAGGTGACAATTAAAGAGATTAGTCTTTTCGTACGTCGATGTAAGATCAATCCGAGCGTATTGTTGGCGCACAGCAAAACTCTCGAGACCGGCACGGCCAAGTATCCGATCACGCGTGTAGAAGTGAAATCCTTCACACTACCCTCCGGTATAATGAGTAAAGCTTTAGACAGCGCATTTCTCGGTCAGTTACCGAAACGTGTGATAATTGGACTGGTCAGTAATCTTGCGTTCAACGGAGATTTCAAGAAGAATCCCTACAACTTTCAACACTACGATATGAATTATCTCGCATTGTACGTGGACGGTGAACAAGTACCGGCCAAACCGTTACAGCCCGTTTACACATTGAACAGTGAGACGTATATACTCTCTTATTACACATTGGTCACTGGCACTGGAATCCAGTTCTCCGACGCAGGTAATGAGATCAAGAGAGGTGACTATCCGTACGGTAATTGTCTTATGGCGTTCGACTTGACACCGGACATGTCCGCGGCTGAGTCGAGTCACTGGAATCTCCTGCGCAACGGTAATCTACGTATCGAAATTGGATTCTCCAAAGCGTTGCCCGAGACCGTCAACTGTATAGTGTACGCCGAACTGGACAACGTCATCGAGATCGATCGTCACCGTAACGTAACAGTTGACTTCAGCGGGTGAATAAAAGCGAACGCCAAACAGAAATATTGTCTGACAGCGAGTGCATACAGTTTTACTTCAAGGGTGAGCAGACGCACCACCAGTCAGTAGTACGGTTGAAGTCACACGGTAAGGACGTGAACATGGACGCTTACGCTTCTGCGGACGACTATATCAAATCGTTTATTCAAGAGATTGAGGTTATGAACAATAATGCTAGTGATCAGACGTTGGCATCACCTCAGTCGTCATTTGTAAAACCGACCACTGCCTGCAAGAGACGAAGGAGGCCAACTCCCATCGAAGTGGAAACCAAGAAACCAGGATGGGTGCCAAAACCAACAGATGATTCTCCCATAGTGTCATGGATGGACGATGGGAATACTTTCGCAGTTCAAAACCCAGGAAACAAAGGGCAAATTTTATTGAAAATGGAAATGTACGATGGTACAGATATGGTGTTCATGTGTGGATTATTTTTGGACAAAGATGGTGAAATGCACCAAAATGTCAAACAAGTAGTTGATAAAGTGGAAAACATGTGGATCTATAAATCAACAGGAGTACCGAAAATTACAGGCTTAACTCAAACTGTTACACAACGCAGTGCAGTTTCGCAGCCAATGCCTAAGAAGCGAGCTGTGAGGAAGAAACAACGAGTGGCGCCGGCATTCAACTAGAGCATCCGCATTCCCAAACAGGTCTCGACGCGTCGGTTTTTTGTGTGAACACCTGCGCCCGACCCTTCGGACCACCCACGTAGAAGAAAATGGTGGCGATGGTTTATAAGGCGGGGCCCCGCCCGATTGAGCATCATTCGCCACCAGACCACCACCTCACATAGACCTACTCCAACTACTACTACTAGAGATGTCGAGCAGCAGCACTTTCAAGCTAGAGTTTCCGGGCGTGAATGGCACTGCAGCAACCGCGGACCTGAGAGCTACCCTCAACAACTGCAAGTCTGACTCTCCGCTCTACACCAGGATAGCCGATCTCCGAGAGGAATGCGGCTATCTCATCACTGCGATGGAGCGAGCCACCACACCCTTTGGCGAGACAATCATCGTGATCCTGGAGGGGCAGGTCGGGGATGACTTCTTTCTGCGAGTCTACCTGCCTAGGCGCTTCAACGAGGTCCTGAGCAACACCGACATCGAGCGCTACAACAGCGGGTTTGGAGAACGCCTTCGCTTGGTGAAGCGCAGCCCGAGGGGTTCCAATAGCAGATTCACACCGTTGGAGTTTATGTAAAGCAAGACTTGAAGATTTTGTTAATACCTTTGTAAATTAGTTTTCGTAGTCAATACTTATAGTCACGTTCAGAACATAACCACTGTGTTATTTATTTCACTTAACCCCAAAAATGTCCTTTGGTAGTAAGTTTAAGAGTGTGAGTATGGTAACTGTGAGGTGTTTAGTAGCTCAGTAGTAATCATGGGCTTGATGTGGAAACATCCGTTCTCAGCCATTGTGGCGGGACCTTCGGGTTGTGGCAAGTCACAGTTTGTGTCAAAGTTTATAAAACACATTACAGAAATGTGTGACACACCATTTACCAGTATAAACTGGCATTATGGTAGTGGTGGTGGTGGTGGTGGTGGTGGTGACCCGAAAAATGTCAACATTAACCACGTAGAAGGTCTACCAAACTTGGAGGATTTTTCTGGTAACGAGCCGATACTTGTGATTATAGACGATATGATGCGTGAGGCCGACAACCGTGTGGTGGATCTTTTCACAAAAGGTTGCCATCATCGCAACATTAGTGTGTTTTTCATTACACAAAATTTGTTTCATCAAGGACGCGGGCAGAGGGACATCTCACTGAATGCGCATTACATTGTGTGTTTTAAGAATCCTAGAGATAGAGTTCAGATTAGGTACTTGGCCAGACAAATATATCCAGACAGCCCGAAATTCATCGAGGAGGCGTACGCTGACGCTACTAGGAATCCACACGGCTACCTACTGATAGACTTGAAACAATCAACAGACGAAAATATGCGAATACGAAGTTGCATATTTCCAGACGATTCTACCAACTATGTGTACTTGCCAAAGAAAAGGTAATTTCGCCATCAGTAGTAATCATGTCGTGCTTGCGGAAGGACGCAGCTCTGCTTACGGCTTTCATACACGCAACACCCAAGGAGCGGAAGGCACTGTTAAAGGTGTGTGACAAGAGCCGCATTCGCTCAGTGTGTGAGTGCGCATACAACGTGTTACGAGGTAACGTTCCTCTGGCGAAGAAGAGTAAAAGTCAGCTAAGCAAACACAAGGCGACGCTACGTCGATTGGTGAAACGCGGCGAAGGCTGGTCAAAGAAACGAAAGTATCTCATACAAAAAGGCGGTGGAATCTTTATACCATTACTTTTGAGCGCAGTACTACAAGCAGCGCTGAGTAGATAAAAATGGCTGGCATCAACAATCAGTTCTATTTGACACTGCCCAGCAACAGTTCGATGCAGTATTATCCGAAAAATACAGTTGCAAATTATATAACACATTTGCCGAGAGCTATTCAACTGGACGCTGGCGACTGGGAAATTGCACTTGTGGAAGCGCACTATCCAATGACATTTCTATCTGTCGGTAATGACGAAACAATTGACATTTGCATACAACCGCAAGAGGAAGCAAAAGTGAACATAGAAGCGTTGGCGCGGGTTATGGACAGCACTGCCGATGTAACACCGGTAGTGTCTGCTACTCCAAAACAAAACCACAGAATTAAATTGAAGACTGGTGATTACGCAAATATTCAAGAATTGTGTGATCATATCAATTCACAAGAACTAGCGATTACTTTTGGTGTAAAGTTCACCGTTGAAAACTCATACAACAAATTCATTGAAGTATCGATGGGAACTGATGTTGGAAAAATTACATTAAGTCCAACGTTGGCGCTTCAATTGGGGTTCGATCCGAATGAATTGACGCTGGAAGGTGATGCAGTTAACAAAAGCATCCGTTCGCCCAACATTCGTCTTGGCTTACCGTCACACATGTACGTGTATTGTGATTTAGTCGAGCCGCAGATGGTCGGCGATACAGTCGCACCGTTATTGAAAATTGTCAATATATCCACGTCTACTTATGTATACGGATTGCATAAATCAACATCATTCATCGATCCGCACTATGTGCCTGTTATGAATAGATCTTTTGACAGTGTGGAAATTGACTTAAGAGATAACATTGGTAATCATTTGCCATTCCACTTTGGAACGTCGTGCGTGAAGTTACACTTTAGAAAAGTAGCTAGTCATTAGTGCAAATATGGAACATGCAAAGAAGATGGTAGTTGTGCCGCAAGAGTTGATTGATCGACTGCAATCAAATGCTACGGATAACAGACCGACTAATCTATCCAGTGAAAACAGCCTCGACGCGGAGATGCAACAAATATTGAATAACAAGCGTATGGACGATAGTGAAAAGTGGAAATTGTACAAACAAGCGTTACATCGCTTCTTGCATATTGCAGAGAATAGACGCCAACCGATTAGCATACCAATCGTGGAGACGGGTGGGATTGAACATAGTCAACGATCGCACCCCGCTGCGGAAGGTGGTCCAGTGGAAGAGATTGTGGAAACGTTTTCCAAAACTTACAGATCTGATGCCCGCAATCTTTTACGTTTCATGAAACGTGACGGCAGCTTAATCAGTTGGGACAGTGGCTATTCAGTGTACATCAACGGTGTAAAAATCCCAGACTCAAATCTAGTGGATATCTTAAATTGCATAGTAAAGGTGCGTATGCGTGATTACATACCGCCAGGATGGCGGGAAGTGCTCAACGCATTGAAAGCGATGAACGTTCCAAAGGACTATATGAATAATCTAAGAGCACTAAAGGAAATAAATGCCGAATATCGATCATCATTCACAGGAGGAGAAGGATCAGACGATGACGTGGAAGACACATCAACTGAATCAATACTTAGAACACCGCTAGTAAATCGGCTTCGATCGGCAAGAGGAAAACGTGTAACATCTACAACGACAGGGCAGTTTGATCTTCTAACTAGAAACAAGCCGTCGTCAAATTTGGACAAGTGGGAAACGTACACAGGATAGGTTTTCAGTATTATGGAGCGTTTGTATTACAATCCCATCGAACCTTCGTCGTATGGTGGTGTAGCTCCTTTAGCGCGAGCTGCAAAACCAGTTTCAAAACGCAAAGTGATTGAATGGTTACAAACACAGGACACTTACACATTGCACAAACCGGCACGCAAGCGTTTCCCGCGCAATCCTTACATAGTGTATGGTCCATTTGAATTGTGGCAAGCGGACTTGAACGATATGCGTGGTCTTAGTAAACACAACGACGGCGTCAACTACCTACTGACTGTAATAGACGTGTTTAGCAAACACCTGTATGTGCGAACGTTGAGGCGGAAAGAAGGAGCTGAAGTGGCCAACGCTTTCGAGGAGATATTTGCCGAAGCGACCGACACAGGTACTGAATTCACCGGTGCCAAGACGAAAAGGTTATTCAAACAATACGGAATCATCTATGTCACTACACAAAACCCAGATGTTAAAGCGGCCGTAGTGGAACGCGTGAATCGCACTTTGAAAACGCGCATGTGGCGATATTTGACTTACAAAAACACATATCGTTACGTAGATGTGTTGGACAAACTGGTTAGCGCATACAACAACAGCGCTCACAAGAGTCTAGGCAACAGAATACGGCCAGTCGATGTGACTGTTGACAATAAGCGAATATTGCATCAGGTATGGCGTCGCATGTTCGGTAAGATGCCGCCTCGTGTTAAGGCAAAACTGACAGTTGGCACCACAGTGCGCATATCTAAGGAGAAGGGTACATTCGCAAAAGGTTACGAGACTAATTGGAGTAAAGAAGTGTTTGTGGTGCGTCGTGTAAACACATTGATGCCTCTACCAATGTACACTTTGTCGGATCTCAACGGTGAACAAGTGACTGGTCAGTTTTACGAATACGAATTACAAAAAGTGACAATATACAACGACCATCTGTTCAAGATTGCTGAAATACTAGACGCTAAGGGTCGTGGTCGCAGTAAGCGTTATTTCGTCAAGTGGGCAGGTTACGGAGACGAGTTCAATTCTTGGGTAGGAGCGCAAGATTTGCAAAATGCCTAATAGCAACCAGTTCTATTTGACATTGCCCAGCAACAGCTCAAAGGATTATTTTCCAAAAAACACAGTGTCCAAGTACACTACACATCTGCCGAGACAAATTCGATTAGAAGGCGATGGCGAGTGGGAGATGGCTTTGGTCGAAGCGCATTATCCATGCTCCTTTATGACTGTGGACGATGAATCGTGTATTTGGCTCGACTATAAACTCGTTCTGCCGAGTATTCCCGTCACACTCAGTGTCGAGCACATTATGCTAAAGATGAAACCCGGTTATTACAAGAACATAACCGATTTATTGAAAATGATCAATAAAGCGAAGGATGTAACCCAGTACTTGTACTTTGAGTATGACAAAGAGCAGGACAGAGTCAAGATCACGACAATGGTGGACGGTATAAGCAAAGTGCATTTCACCGAAGCGCTGTCTCTCCAGTTGGGTTTCGATCCGTACGAGAACGTTTTGACAAATGACCTCACAGCGATATGGCCACCAAATCTGACTATGGGACTGCCGACACACTTGTACGTGTATTGTGATCTGATTGAACCGCAGCTGATTGGCGACACTACAGCGCCACTTTTGAAGATTATCAACATTGACAGAGATAACTACACACACGGCGCGCATAAGACTGTGCATTTCATCAGTCCTCATTATGCGCCAGTTATGAAAGGAACATTTGAAACGATCGATATTGACCTAAGGGATCACGCTAGTAAAAAAGCGTCATTCCTCTTTGGGACGTCGTACGTGAAGCTTCATTTCAAAAGAGTAGCTCAGCAATTATGAATACAAACGATCCCTACTTGGCTTACTACCGTCGCCAACAGTTGCAGCAGACCGGCGGCAGTATCGATAGGGTATTTCGCGGTGCACCCTACCAGCGCGGACATGGAATTGGAAGTTTCCTAGGCGGTATGTTCCGCACCATCACACCGCTACTCAAGTCGGGAGCCTCTGCTGTGGCCAAAGAGGCGTTGAAATCCGGTGTTGGATTCTTGGGCGACATGGCCATGCACCAGCGGGATCCCAAAGAAGCCGCTAGAGATCATTTCAGCCAGTTTACAGACTCGCTAAAACGCAGGGCGGACGGCAAACTTCAACGTGTGCTAAGTGGCGGCGGTGGCTCTCGCGCGAAACACCGTCGCGTAACGCGAAAGAATACCGCGAAACACCGACGCGCTACTCCTGCGCGAAAGACTAACGCGAGACTCTCGCGTAAGAGGAACGCGAAGCGCGCCATGTTCGGCGGCCGTCGTGTCACACCGCAGTCTTTGACGAAACTCCTTCGAGGAAGGTCGTCGTCATCCAAGAAGAAGGGCAAGAGCAGCAGCAAGAAGAGAAGGACAGTTAGAAGGAAGACGAGGAAGACGAGGAAAGCAGTGAGGAGAACTTCCGTACGTGATATATTCAATTAACACACACGCTAGCAATGTCGTTTCTACATCAAAAGTCGTGTGAATGCGTCAAGACGGAATTGGACTTATTCTCCCTACCGCCGACGCAGACCAGTATCGAGAGCGGCAAATGGATTCAGTACAAACCAATCTCCACACTGACTGATGATTCGCCCATCGAGTTTGTTGTGCCCGGCAACGGCGAAGAATACACCGATCTTTCGCAAACAATGTTGGAAGTTACAGCGTCTATTGTCAAGTCGACAGGAGCGGCAATCGCAGATGCCGATGAATCGAACAAAATTGGCCCAGTCAACAATTGGCTGCACACGTTATTCAGTCAAGTCGATATGAGTATGAATCAGAAACTGGTCACACCACAAAACAACACTTATGCATATCGAGCGTATATTGAAACATTGCTGAATTACGGATATGATGTTAGGAAATCACATTTAACATGTGGATTGTGGAACGCGGACGATGCCGGCTATATGGACAATACTCTGGACGATAACGATGGACTAAAGGCGAGACGAAAAATGACAAATAAAAGTCGTGAAATCGATATGCTCGGTCGCCTACATGTGGACATGTGTAATCAGAACAAGTTCCTGTTGAACGGTGTGGAACTGCGTTTTAAACTGATCCGATCAAAAGATTCCTTCTCCATTATGTCGGATGATGGTGACTACAAGGTGCACATTGTTGATGCGAATCTCTGGATACGAAGGTGTAAAGTTAGCCCCACTGTACTGTTGGCGCACAGCAAAACGCTTCAGACCGGCACAGCTAAATACCCAATCACTAGAGTGGAATTGAAAACATTCACACTACCGTTTGGAGTGAGGAGCAAAACTTTGGACAATGTGTTTCTAGGTCAAGTGCCGAAACGAATCATTGTCGGACTGGTCACCAACGCCGCTTATAATGGCGATTTAAAAAAGAATCCATTTAACTTTCAAAATTTCAAAACCAACTACTTCTCGCTGTACGTGGACGGTGAACAAGTGCCGTCCAAACCGCTACAACCACACTACGAAACCGGCAAGGGAAAATACGTGATGGCGTATCACAGTCTGTTTTCAGGCTCCGGCATACACTTTAGCGATGCTGGTAATCTCATAAATAGAGACGATTACGACGATGGATACTGTCTGATGGCATTCGATCTAACACCTGATATGTCAGCAAGCGATACGACTCATTGGAACCTAGTGCGCAACGGCAGTGTGCGTATGGAGATTGCTTTCGACACGGGGCTCACAGAGACTGTCAACTGTCTGGTATACGCAGAGTTTGACAACGTCATAGAAATCGATCGTCATCGCAACGTGTCTGCGGACTTTGGTGGTTAGATCGTCGGCGGCGGCGTCCTCCTCCTCAGTCTACAACCAACATTCGCACAAGATGGATCGTTTATGCAGAGTACCGCGTAAAAATTCCGCATCTCCAATTATTGTAGATTTTCAATGTTTCAAGGACAACGCAAATGACTACATTCTAAAGGAAGTGTGCGTCTTGGAATTGGTCAGTGGAACACTGCTAATGCATCATATCGCCAAATCACCATTCAGTCGAGATTTCCTATCACAAGAGAAACTGCGTGAAAGCTATTGGCTCACAAAACACTGTCACGGATTAGAATGGGACCAAGGTGATATCTGGTATCATGTGCTAGAGGAAAAGTTACGCGCATGTATCGCCAAACGACCGATTGTCTACGTCAAAGGTGCTGAGAAAAAAGAGTTTGTACGATACAATTTCATCACGGATCACTGTACTACTAATGTCATGGATATCAACGATATTGGCTGCGGATCACTATCGTCAATCAACAGTCTACTATCAACAAACGCAGTGCGATGTCGCCACCACAGAACAGCTCACACACGATGCGCTCTAGCCAATTGCATCACATTACGCAGTTGGTTACATCTAAGTACAAATATCGCTGACGCTGATGATTACGCTGACGAAGGTGAGAGTGATACCAGTTCCTGCTTTTGTTTTGCTACTAGTACTACTACTCCTACTACTGACTGTGGCGTCGACACAGTAGAATGAATACCTTAGAGATACAAAAGTGTATGGCTAAACTGCCCGTACAGAATGTTGGTGTCTACGCTGCGGATCAATTGCCCCATTATATTTCACCATCTACTGCTATGATTGTGAACACTGATCCACACAATGAAGACGGCACTCACTGGGTCGCTTTCTACCTTAACAAAGGAGGAGGAATAATTGAATTCTTTGACAGCTACGGTCAACCGCCACATCTTCAATTCTACCAAGGATTCCTGAGACGCAACGCTCGTCGCTACCTGTACAACGAGCATCGCCTTCAAAGTGATAACACTCTGGTCTGCGGTCAATACTGCCTTGTATTCCTGTACTGCCGCACCCACTACGGCATGAAGATGAAGGACTTTGTGCAGCTCTTTGAACACTCTTCTTTCGGCCACAACGATGCACTGATCAGAAGACTCTTTGCACAAATGTATACCAATTGAGTTTTGAAATTCTGCATTTTTCTCAATAAACTAGTTGTGTACTCAGAATAAAAAAAAGAAACATTCTTATTATTTCCCATCCTCGCCTCCTTTACCCCAAAGTGGGGCAGATCTATCATACAATGACATTAGCAGGTGCATTCTAGTCTTCAACAATTCCTGTAGTATGGGGGAGCGAAAATCTCCCCCTAAGCCATTATGTGTTAGGGGGAGCGAAAATCTCCCCCCTGGTAATTAAATCAGTTGAACAACAGTTGTCAACCACAAATTGGGACAGACCTATCATACAATGATTGTAAAGTAACATTCATATCTGAACCTGGTTTATATGAATTAACATATTCCTGAATAATTTTTCTTTTTACTTTAGTATCTTAAGACTATGTGAGGGGAGAAAAAAAAGACAAATGTATATACGAACAATTTGGCTATTTATTTACACACCTTATATATATATTTTACATTGAGTATGTGCTCCTAAACATTTGTGTTTGGCTAGCAAAAACGAGACTCGACACAAACTAACGACTAGAACAAAAAAAGGAGCACATTTCTAAGTTTTACGAGACTCGATACAAACTAATGACTAGATTTAGCAAAATCGGAAATTTACAAGTCAAGTCAGGGTCTTTGGTAATATGACACAACCACTCAACGCTCCTCATCCTCCGCCTCTTCATCGTCTTGAGGGATGTCTTCGGGCTGAGGTGGAACGTCAACATGCCCCCAAGGCAGTGTATTTACACCGTCCGGAAGGATGTAGCGTTTGTCATCGTTACAGCTCAAGGATAGCTTGTCGACTTGAACTGTGAAGACGCGGTGGTTTCGGGACTGGAACCTGGTGTTGATGGTTCTCTTCAACACGCCGTTGAAGAGGCATTCCTGATAGTCGTCAGAGGTTAAATTGTGTTTTACAACACCTCTAGCGACTCCCTTGGCGCGCTTCACTGTCATGACCTGCAACTCGTCATCTTCGGTCCTCTCCTCGAACTCGACAATGTCCATGAAATAAAGTTTCGAGCGAAGACCGAGGTACTCGAGCAGAGGAAGTCCGTTTGCTTCATCCTTGAACTTTCCGATGACTTTTGCGTTGACGGGGCTGTAGCATGGATGGTTTCGGGGGTACGCACTGGTGTCGAAATCGTCCAGATGCTCCATCATGTCCTTATAAACATCTTCAGTCTGGATGTCGAACACGAAGCTGTCAGTGTCCATGTAGTCAACCTTCAGACGGTCGCCGTAGCGGTTCTTCATCTTTCGAAGGAAGTCGTACATGAGCCACTTGCTCAGATCGAGGACACACATTCCGACGTAGAGCGGTTTGTCCAGGACGATATTGACTTTCGACATGTGTACAATGGCGACGTCATCGTTGAAGTAGGTTCGGTCCAGGAAGTTTGACTTGGCTACGTACTTCCTGAACATCTCCGGCGTACACACCAGTTTAGCGTTCATTCGCTTGCGAACATTCTCGATCGTCTTGCCAAAGACCGCATTGTTCATAAGCTTAAAAAAGTCTTGTTCAAACTTGGTCGTGGCCTTCTTCCTCAGTTCGGTGTTCATTAGGATGTAGCTCTCTAACCACCGAGACTGACGGAACGAGATGACGCGATGCACGTTCGCAAGCTCCAGTCCGTTTTCCAGCGCCTGCTGCAGGATTCTGTAATGACAGATGTAGTTCTTCTTGTCATCCAGAGTCGTAACGAGCTTCTTGAATTTCCCTCCTGGCGGACGCTTGGTCTCGCAGCAGTAGGGGAGATCCTTGTGAAGGTCGTGCAGGTGGGCGGGGTAGCGAAGGTCAACTTCCAAGACATAGCCGGTGGGTCCTTCGGGGTCCAACGCTGCAATGTCCAGGGACGCGATCTCCTCGCGGCTGAGCCATTGGAAGTGTCCCTGTGGAAGACACTGGGACATGGCCCAACCGTAAAGGTTGTTGGCGTCCAAGTATAGCAGGTGATTCGTTGGCTCTTCAGGTCGTCGATCTTCAGGGCGACATCCATCATGGTTGGCCTTGGCGTGTCTGGTGATCGCCTGGGAAATACCTCCTCTGATGCCTTGCTCGAAGAAGAGGTACATATCAAAGTCCTGTATCGTATCAATCTCCACTCGACAGGTCCTTAACATGACATCCCAGGCGTATGACGGTAGGGTGTAGTAGTGCGCAGGGTCTAGTTCGTATTCAGCCATCGACGTGTCCCTGAAGCGTTCAAAGACGTCAGTCAACAGCGCAATGTCACAGCGCAGGTACTTCTCGGCGTAGTCCTTGAGGTTCCTACAACCGAAGGTTTCCCACACGTTGCGAGCATGCTCGTAGTCTGCATCCGTTATGTCCTCCAGGGTAAGGTCGTTGTGGAAATCTCGCTGCAGAGGCAGTTCCGTAGTATCTTCCAATACGGCGTTCGACGTTACAAAGTTGTACGGGAACACGCCTTTCCTACGGACTAGATCGAAGAGGTGGTCTTCGGGGAATCTCTTCCTCGTCTCCAAGAGTTGAGCTGGTGGAAGTGCGGCGGCGAGGCTGGCGAGGCTCAAAGCCAGGAACCTGTAGGTGTCGAGGAACCTGACTCTGAATCCTGGCTGTCTTTTTCCACGCCCTTGCATCCCAACCGGTGCCGCTGCTCGGTCGAACAGGAACCGCTTCGTGAAAGCGATGTACCGCTCTTCCGTGTGAGCCAACGCCTCAACATCACCAGGGTCGACCGCCAACTCCCGCACTATGAAGTGAGCGTCGTAGTTGGAGAGATTGTGGAAGTAGCAGTTGACTACTCGCTGCTCCCTGTAGCGTAGGTTACATGATCTGTGCGCAGCGCCACGGAACTCGTAGGGCGGCGCGTGGTTGTGATCACGAACCTTTGGGTCTTCGCTTGAAAATGCCGATCCGCAGAGGTAGCAATTCGCTGTCGAGTTGTACTGCATCGTTTCGGCTGGGGTCAGGACAGGGCGCAGATTTCTTGCTTCGTACAGGAAGTTCCACAATCGCTCAACATCAGTTTTCAACATCTCCATAAATGTCTTTGACGCATCATCCCCGAAGTAGACTCGAGGCTCAAACTCCTCAAGTCCGTACGAGTCGATGATCTGGTACGCAAAGGCGTATGGGATGTGGATGTGGGTGGCTACTCCTCCGTGCGGTTCGTCGACTTGTTCATCCATCTCCGCGGTCGGCAGTAGAGCACACTCAAAGTCCGCGTAGATGGTGAAACGCTCGCGTCGGGTGAACTCTGGATGGCTGAATTTGATTTCAGTCTTTTTCGGCGTATCCATGCGAATAGGGGCCGAAGCGGAGCAGTATCGCTTATGCTCCTCCAGACGCTGTGCACCCGTCAGACCGAGCTTGTTCGGACGGTTATCAAAGTGCGCGAAGCACCGCTTACAGATGAATATCCTGCCCATATGTGCTGTAAGCTGGGGACGGATCAGTCGACCAAGGTCTTTGATGTAGGCGTAGTGACTATCACCGTCCGTTGTCACGTACAAAAGGTCGCAATGGTCTTCACGCTCCTGCCTACAAATCTTCAAGGGAAACACGGTGTCCTGATACTTTGGTCGTCCGTCAGGTTTCTGACCCACGCACGTGCGATCAATACCATAGACGTTGATGCTGATGTTGTTTGTCCGCTCAAACGTCTTGATACTCTTCAGAGCAACGGGGAATTGAAGGCCGGTCCAATCGTATCGGGCGATGATGTTGTCGGTGTACGATGCCGGTCTTTTAGGGTCCTCTTGAACAAACTTTCCCAAGACCGCATACATAAAACACCGCTCATCGGCGTTCGATACGTTGACGACTGCTTTGGTGTTCTCCAGAGACATAGGCAGTGGGAGCCAAGCTCGACCACCTAGAGGAGTGTATTCGTTAATACCGACCTCCAAATCACGAACGCGAAGGTATGTCCACCCGGAGCCGATATGATCACACTCAGCCTTCTCTCTGATAAGCTTCGCAAAAGCTGTTGAAATGTACTGGTTCAGGTCCGAGGTCACCGTCAGCGGAGTCATCTTCGTCTTGAAGTTGCGCAGGCAGGTGTTGTTGTGCACATTTTTGAACTCACAATCCAGCTTCAAGTTGACCTTTATGCTGCGGTGTTTCGCCAAGGTGTTCTCAAGCAACTCCGTAAGGCTCACAATCAACAGCACCATCACTTCTCCGATTGTGACGAGATTCTCCATCGGTCGCTGCAGACGGTAAGTTAGGAGGCGGTTGCGGAAACCCCGTTGAATGAGTGAGAATACGGGGCTTGACTGTCCTGCTCCAGTCATCTCAACATCATCGGGTTGTTGGTGTGTGCTCGTACCGGGTTGTGGCTCCGTGCTCGGACCTGGCTGGGGTTCATCCTGTTCCATGGCTGCTCGGTTCCGGATCAGGTCCTTCATGATCGGGCAAGAGATCCGCTCATGATGGTCCTTGTTGAACCGCTGGTTGAACTCCTGACCGCAGTATGCACAAGGGAATCTTCGTTCTTGACCATTGCCGTGAAATTGCATGGTGTGTCGACGCAGGTTGTCTTCCCTCTTGAATTCGACGCCACATGTGCCGCATATGAACCTGCGGACTCTACCGTGTACCGAATCCACATGTCGACGCAGGTGTATTTCACGACGGAAACGGCGACCGCATTCATGGCAGGTGTGGTGGCCAGGACCCGGTCCTTCATCTGAAAATAAAAATAAAAAACAGATTAGGATAACTAAAGATACAAATTCCCCTCTCTCGAGAATCACATTTCAAAATGTAATTGTTAATTAAAAATATCAATTTTGAAACAGGGAATGTAATCTTCTGTACTGTTTGTCTACATTCATGATTCGGGGTTCAAAGCTAAGGATGTAGCTGCAATATTGAGCTGTGCCAACCCTAAAGAAGCATTATGTTTTAGGGGGAGCGAAAATCTCCCCCTAGCAATTAAATCAATAGTACACCAGTTGTCACGGTCTCCTTCTTCTTCTTCATGTACCTAGTTAAATAATTAGAAAAAAGGTAATTAGTTTCAAGGGGAAAAAGTTATTTTAATGTGGATTCTCACCTTCAACGGAGTGTTGATTGACATCGGCAGTCGTCTGCGGAGCATCAATCACCTCCCGGGGTGGAATGACTCGGCGGTTCGCTTCCATGTGACGCTCTAAAGCTCCCCGGTCTACGAATGTGGCTCGACAAAGCCGACATGCAGCTACTCCATCTGCAAACGCACAAAACGATTAGATTGTGAAGTATGTTTAACACCTACCTTTGTTTAGAGTACTTTCAAATTCTCAGTGCCCCCCCCCCCACACACACACACAAAATGGTCGGGGGGGGGGGGTTAAAATTTTGTTTATGTATGTAATGTAGTACTCTGATGACTTGACTTGATGGGGCGTGCAATAACATAAGTTATTAAAATTAAATTATATTGATATAGTCATGTAATTTTAAATTTAAAAAACAGAGTTCTCTATTCGCGCTAAATAGTTAAAGCCGTTAAATAAGAATAATTGTATCACTCTGCGGTTATATTGCATAACGTATTCCTATATTACTAACATTTAGGTCTGATTAAAACAATAATGCAACGCAAAAACGTACCTTGCTGCGTTGGTGTTGGTGGTAGTAGTTGTGGTCTCAAGCCGTGGAATCTGATGTGGTGTTGCACCAAATTGTTTCTACGCACATAAATACAACCACAAATGTTACAAACGTGTGTGGCGTTCATCTTTAATATGGATTATAAGTTTTAATAATCACAAACAATACAGCACAACACGAACGTTTTAAATAGTTCAAAGGTGCTTTACGTAAATCGCAAATCGCAAATGATGATAATCAGCAACTAACACAAATCGCGTAGAACGGAACAGGATCGGACTAACACGTCTTCACGCACTGAACTCTCGAACTGAACTGAAGGAGGGCTGGTGATGTGGGTGACTCTCCCCACTAATGGATTTCGGGGAAGGTCGGGGCAAAAACTCTCAACCGCTGTCTGGGGTAAAGACCACCCTGCTCTAATGGAATTCGACGCGGGTGGTCTATAATTATGGATTCCTAGAAGGGTCAGCCGTCTTCCCGTCGAGGTATCAAATTACAACATCCGCATTCTCAGACAGGTCTCGACTTGTCGGTTTTTTGTGTGAACACCTGCACCCTCCAGTCGAGGTATCAAATTACAACATCCGCATTCCCAGACAGTAGACTGGACGCGTCAGTCGGTTGTGCGAACAGCTGCCTCGGTGCAGAGTACTTGAAGGTATATGCAGTATATGTTCAAAGCATTGCAATTATATTCTCCTTAAAATTTGCATTCACTGTTAGTTCAATTGACCGCAAGCGCTGATGGGCTAGCTCTGTTGGTTGTAGCGTTACCCTGATCAACTCTTGTATTAATTATCCAAAGTATGTCATGTGGGTACTGAGAATACTCGGCTTGACGAGGAGATTCCAAAAATGCAAAAAAAAAAAAAAGGTCAAAAGTGTGGTGCGGGCCCCTTTTTTGTAAACATCATCCAAAGTGTACGATGTGGGTACTCAAATGACTCGGCTCGACTAGACGAACAAGAATCTGCAATCAGAATTCAAATTCGACTTATGGTAACCGATATAGCCCGCCCCCCCCCTACATCGTCCAAATGTACTTTGTGGGTATGCAAATTTCTCGGCTCGACTAGACGAACAAGAATCTGCAATCAGAATTCAAATCCGACTTATGGTAACCGAGATAGCCCCCCCCCCCAACATCGTCCAAATGTACTTTGTGGGTATGCAAATTTCTCGGCTCGACTAGACGAACAAGAATCTGCAATCAGAATTCAAATCCGACTTATGGTAACCGAGATAGCCCCCCCCCCCCAACATCGTCCAAATGTACTTTGTGGGTATGCAAATTTCTCGGCTCGACTAGACGAACAAGAATCTGCAATCAGAAATCTGATCCGAGGTTAGGTTAGGTTAGGATGGGTTAGGTTAGGTTAGGTTAGGTTACGTTAGGTTAGGTTAGGTTACGTTAGGTTAGGTTAGGTTAGGTTAGGTTAGGTTAGGTTAGGTTAGGTTACGTTAGGTTAGGTTAGGTTAGGTTAGGTTAGGTTAGGTTAGGTTAGGTTAGGTTAGGTTACGTTACGTTACGTTAGGTTAGGTTACGTTAGGTTAGGTTAGGTTAGGTTAGGTTAGGTTAGGTTAGGTTAGGTTAATATTCGCAAAAAAAAAAATTCGCAAAAAAAAAAAAATCGCAAAAAAAAAAAATTCGCGAGGGGGGGGGGGGCTCGGGGGGGGGGGTGGCCCTCCTGTCCCTCCTGCCCCAGGAATGTCCATTATACCCTACTGATTTCATTACTGAAGAAGTATTACCTTCATGACAAATTATTACCATATAAACTTTCTATCGTTTGTAGTTATATTGACGTTTTATGTATTTTCTTTGAAATGGATAAATAAGGCTGGACAAGTAAGTAATTTCGTCAATGTAAAAGTTGTTTGTTTTTACAGGTTTCCTATTACAGGTTTCTTGGATGAATACTAAAGCAACACCGAATAGAGATAGTAAATGAGTTCTGTGAATGATTTAATTACAAATAAGCATGAGCTTCATTGCAGACCAGGAAGTTAAACCTTATCTAACCACTATGACACCAGGTTACTTGTGATTCTATTACATATTTTTTTGCAATACTTTTAAATAAGTTTCAAAATATAAAATTATCTTTGTTAAGCAAATATATATTTACCATTGGTGTTGAACACATATACATATATTTTCCATTACGTATTGTGTATTTTACTATTTATTGCGATTTATAAATAAATAATAAGTCACTTTAATAAAGTATGTAAGCAAAGAAAAAATATTACCAAAGCAAAACATATATTTGTATTACATGTTCTTATTTAATAATATAAATCCAGCTTACTTTCATCCTTAGTCCCAATCCCATAAAAACATTTGAAGATTTGTTGATCCAGCCCCACCCCTCGCACACATCCTATCACATAATTGTAAACTTAGAACCATCACATACACGTATATTCTTCTAAATGACTGATTTCTTTACTTTATACTGTAGGTGTTACTAGTTATAACGTGTGGAAATAGGGTTTTCCTCGAGAAATCCTATTTATTTCAGAATCTTTTTAAAACGTATAAAAACTTCCACTGATTACAAAAACACTGATTATGGCAATGTACATGAAATGTGTATTAGGTAGTTTCAGAAAGAGTTTTCAGTACTTTAAACATGAAATTCGGATGATTTAAACACAATTTGAAAGCAGAACCCATTATCTATTTACGGGTTGATTTATAAAAGTGTATCTAGAGGACCATCTTTTAAGCAAATTAAAAGAAGAAAGACAAGTTATGAAGTCTTGGTGGAAAAATATATGATCAATGTCTCCGTCACTTTAGAGAGCTGTCCCGTGAACTTTGTACAACTCGAAATTGATTGAAAGTTTTTGGAGTAAACAATTCTTAAAAAAAGGTTTTCCCCGGAGCAAACCTGTCGCTAAGGTTTTAGATAACAATAACTTCCTTTCCCTAGAACTGTGTGAACCTTATACGTTCATTACAAAACATATATCCGTTATTAAAAAAATCCCTTCAATTCAGTTGTCTATTCAATAGTTAAAAAAAATAAATGATAACAACACAACTTTAATTTATTTAAGTACGGTTGGGATTTGAATATATTTTGTAAATCTTAATTTGAATAATCCCCAGAACTAACTGTTTTAAAACACAAACAGTAGATTGACTCTTCGTTCGTAAGCATAGATAATGGTTTTTTTTTTAGTTGTGCAAACAACTATTACTACGTGAATGCAATTTAAATGTTTTTTTCAAATTTTCACTGAAGTTACCATTATTATGTTAAATAGAAAATAAAAAGATAAACGTATTTAAGTAACCAGATAGATACAACAGTTGTTAGAAATTTATATAATTAATTTTTGCATTTTGCAATGTGAAAAAAAAATCTTGAAATTGATAGATCCAAAATTTATGGCAATAAAATAAAAAATAAAATGATTGGGAAATAACATAATAAGTTTAGGTTAGCCTGATTTTAGAGTTAATTATTATAAAATCATTTTATAATGTTAATTTGGTCGTTGACAGTGGTTTAATTAGCACATATAATAAAAATTACGTATTTTAATAGCGATTCTCACACCTTTGAAGTAAGAACGTCTTTACAACGTGGGTGCGATGCTTAATAGCACGAGTGCGTTCAACGCTCAAAGGCGTTATGGTTCTTACTGCTCGAGGTGCGATCATTATTCTATCCCCCCCCCCCTACCAAAGGCAACGTAAATATAAAAAAATAGTAGTTTAGTTTAACTATGAAATTGTATTATAAACAAACAACATTGGAAAAAATCAACGGATGCTAATTGTACATAGTGAAAAATATTTAAATAACATATGATGCTATTGGATCAACACAACCCTTAGAAATAGGATATTGAGAATACAATTTAGAAGACTTTTCTCTTATCCATAGCGAAAGAGTTTTTAGTAAAACTTACCATATTTGATTGCGCTATAGAAACGTAAGACCTTTGATTGTATTTACCATATATATATTGCCATAGCTGGCAATATATATATCATAAAAGGTATATATGTTGTTAATACGAGCAGGTTGAAATACAAAATTACTATCACAAATACGGTTCGAGTATGAGTAAAAATAATTAAAAAAGGGTATAAATACGTTTTATGAAAAAGGGTATTATAAACTCGTTTCATAGTACCGTGTTTACGAAAACTACACAGCCCTTCTTGTACTAAAGAAAAACTCTTTTTTTATAATAAATGATTTTGAAAAAATATCAAAAATGTTTAGCGCTTTCAATAGCTCAGTAAACAATTGTCATACTATTTACTATTGCCACATTGCAAACTAAAATCCATCTTAAAATAATTTAAAATAAACATAATATTAGCGTTTAATGTTTGGATGGTAACATCTGCCTGGTTTTATATAAAAAAAGTCGGATATGCTTCTTTACATGTACGTTCTAGATCTGAAATGTCAATAAAAAGCTATCACGCTAAATGATATACATAGCTACGTTTAAAATAGTATTGGAAAAACACGTACATTGTCCAATGTATCGCTTCGCACGTTATCAGGTGATATGTCTAGAGAAAGGTGTAGTCAAAACAAAAAAGTCTGAACCATTTTTAAAACTATTTTAGATGATACATTTAAGTCAACTAAGAACATTTGTTAACTTTATTTGAGTTTAAAACTGTTCCAGACTCTGCATCAAGTTCAGACCATGGGGAAATTTATATTTCTAAATCAGCTTGCTTTACACAATGCAACCAAACTTTTTTACTGTGGAATCTGAACTAAGTTATATTTAAATTTACATTTAGAGCCAAAGACACAAATGCAACCTTCGTGTATCATGCAAATAATTTAAAAAATATATAAAAAAGAGACTAACTGGACTATAGGAAAAACCATGATATATAATTTGCATACAAAAAAACATGGTAGTAGGTAAAGACTGAAAAAGAGAGAATTTAAAGTCGCTGTCAGAAAATGGAGACAGATTTTCATCACAGTTTCATTAATTATATTCAAGAATAACGACTAATATGCTCGCTTACATTATGATACAGCATTTACAATGGATCGGGTAGGACAAAGACTAAGAATTTTCCATAGAAATCAACTTTGACTTTTTTCAGGGAAAAATAACTACAACGAATGGCAGCTCACAAGCTCACCAGTAAATCCTTCCTGGAGCAATAACATGCTACCGTTTTACACCAAACACTGGGGATATGTTTACAGAGGTTTCGGTGCTTAGCTCAGCTACGTACTATGATTACTAATTGGAAGGGTTATAATTTTATGCAATATGCTCGATCTGGGAGGTTTCATAAAAATACAAAATGTAAATTAAAGTTTTGTTATATATAAGAAGCCAATTACCTGATAAGTTGAAGACGATATCATTTTGGATATGCAGACGCGTAGGTCTTGTTTTAATACTGTCAATTTTCGAACTATTCGTTGGAAAACTGCTGTCCGATTAAGTTATTCAGCTTTTTTGCATAGTAAGTTTTGCATTTATTTAAATCGCTTTATATGATTGGTAAAAACTGAATTTATGTTGAAATAACTGTATATATGTCATCGTTCGTTTGTAAAGTAATGTTTTCATTAACTGTTGTAGATAACTTGTAAAACTCAAAATCAAATGTACATTAAAGCCTATTTCATATTGTTTGTTTGAGAGCACATGTTTTAAATAATTGAAATTCAAATGATTTTAAATACAAAATGAAAATAAAGTATTGTAATCAATTCGTCTGCAACTATTTCTTATGACAGGCGAAGTTTCACGGATAAAGCAGATTATCGGACGCAGTCAGTTCCGAAATATTAAGATCCACCTTATTTCAATTAGTTGGTGAAGGTTGTTAAATAAAATTATAAAAGTCTTAAAGTCTTAAAAAGGGTAAAACAATATATTTAAGTTTATAAAATGTCTACAATATATAATAATTAGTTCAACAACAACTACTTTCTTCATTTCCATATGCCTGTTGATTACGTACTAGTTGGTTATTTTTAATAAGTAAAATTAATTTTCAATGTTGTCCTTAATTGGCCACCTTATTTTTACACATAACACACATATAATTAATACACATGCAAATTCAAATTACTTCTTTTGCAGCAAACCTGCATAATCAGAACATTTCCAATATATATATATGGTTAACGTGTCTCACTCCCACATAAAACCACTTACAAAGTTGTATAAACATGTGTTCATAAATAAGCAATACATTACTTTTTTATTCGCATGAATAACATGAGGATTGAGTACGCAAGTTTGCATCAAAACGATAGACAAAACACTTTTATTCAAATGTCAATATAACTGAACCAGTGAAGCCGTAAGTTGTACTAAGTTTTGTTCATAATTAAGGGAAACAACACATTTTACTTATTCCCTAAAATAAATAACATTAGAACTCAGAACGTGGGTTAGCTGCTACGGGGACTGTAAACAGATACGTTGCTATGCAAATATCTCAATACCACAACAAGGTGTGGTAGGAATCTAAGTTTCATCAATATGTATTTAAGAGTAAGCAAGATATAAACTGTTCCTTGATCTCTTTAAGAATAACATTGGTTAACGACCTTTGGGTAGATAAATTTCCCAGGTTATTAAATTATATCTTTTTAAGCTGAATCCAATCATGATAACTAAATGTAATATTTACAAAGTTATAAGTAAATAATTTTAAAAACTCATTTTTTGAGTAAAAAACCCCTCAAAATACTTTTATGGATTCTGATGGAATGTCTGGCTTTTGAACTTAAAATCACAAATGTTGGTTTAAATCTTACTACCAAATTTCACCAAATCGTACATTTTCACTCTCACTCCCTAAATATAGCCACGGAGAAAATATTGGTTTCGTCATATTTGTAGAATTCGGGTTATCGGTGGAGACATTTGTTTAAATCTAGAGACCACACTAATGGACTGATTTAGATTAAGCTGTGTACTTCTACGAACCCCTGATACCTCCAAGTGTCCTATTTTTTATTTTAACTTCAATTTAAAATATTATTGTTATGGCTCTACAATAACATATGCTCATATTAGTTTGTATCCTTTAAAGTTTCACGTCAAAACTAATATGTTAGGATTTTTGTTATTTTTTCTATTAATCTATTAGTAAAATCAGGCTAACGTATGCTAAAATAAAAATTATAATATCACTTGGCTAAAACATATTGAATTTGCTCATATTATTTGTACAATGTCGCCAAACATGTAGACTATCAATAAATTTTAAACGTGTAATAACACTTCTTCTGTAGTAATGTATAACTCGAAGGTTTCGTCACTACGTGGAGTAAGATTGATTAAAATATTATTTAACATTTTTTCTTTAGTATTTTTACAAATTTGTTAAGGTCAATTAATGGTTTCTTGCATACATTATAAACTGAAGAATGGCAGGTTCGAAAAATTGTTGTCTATACATTTGTAATAGGTTTTATTTATAAGAGGTTCATAAGTGGAAACAATAATGTCTGTAATACATATATTATCAATACCAGTACAAAATCAATTAAAAAATTTTATGTCACTTAATTATTATTTTTCAATAATTAATTTTATATTATGGGAAAGTGTAAATCACATTTAAGAGAAACTCCAAAATGAGTAAAGTTTACATTGATTTATAACTTTTTAGTTAAACAACATTCGAAAAAATACGTCTTTCGGCTTACTGTTTAGAGAATTAAGATATATTATTTTTAAATATTATACAATATTCACCAACTCAATAAACATAGCTTAGAGAGGAAAGACGATCTCAAAGGAAAGTAATGCTATTATATTCAGAATAATGTCACTCTTCTCACATAAAGGGATATCCCCTATCTCACGTCATCCTTCAACACATGTTATTATTTGAAAAGTACCTCTGATGACTTTATCTTACTATGATGCGGTAAAGACTAAGCTATAATACAGCTTAAGGGGAAAAAAATTACTTGTTGGATTTAGCGAATTTCCTCTATAGGGAAGAAGCTATTACCGTAGGTCTCATGGTAAGACTTAAGCCCGAGACCATGACAACTTTTTGTTTTGAGGTCCCCCAGATGTCCAAAACACTATTCGTTCAAATTTATATATATATATATATATATATATATATATATATATATATATGTGTGTGTCCGTGAATGCGATAACTTAAATAAAAAACGTCCGATTTCGATGAAATTTGGCTCAAATGTGTAAACTGACATTTATGACTAAGTTAGAAAACCAGAAAAATCGGACCATGGGAAGCGGGGTTTATGGGGGTTTACAATTTTCCAAAAATCAGTTTTTTTATTATTTTCAACCATAAAATATTAAAAAAACTTAATTTTGGTTTCAACCATTTTATAGAGTTTAAAAAAATCCAAAAAACGAGCTCATAAAATCTCCGATGTTAAATGTTGTTTATGGGGGTTTTAAATACAACAAAAATCTGTTTTTTGCATTTTTCACACTAAAATTTTTAAAAACTTAATTTTGGTTTTGACAATGTTATAGAGTTAAAAAAAACAAATAATTTTGTATTTTGAATCATTAACCTAGGTTAAGTGGTTGCGGAAAAAATCCAAAAAAACATGCTCATAAAATCTCCCATGTTAATCTTATGGGAAAAAAGGTTTTTGGCTTTTCCTCAGTTAATTTTGCTTTAAACTTCACATTTGCTTTTACCAATCACTTCAGCTCCACAAAACAATCATTTTGGTGTTTAAATTGTGATTCTACGTCAAACCGTTGCAGAGATATTCAAAGTGCTAAACACAGTACGTTGTCCAATGTTATCCTTATGGAGAATAAATAAAATTTTATATCTTCATTATTTATGAATGCATATTGATGGAATTTGAATGGATATTGATGGTATGTGGCTTCACGTTGTGCTGGTATATTTATATTTGCACAAAAAATAAATGTTTTGTTGGTTGTCACCGTAGCAGCTAACCTGCATACTCAGCCCTAATGTTATTCTTATGGAGAATAAGTAAAGTTTTATATCTCCCTTAATTATGAACATAAATTAATAAAACATGGTAAGTAGCTTCACCTGGTTCAGTTATATTGATAATTTCATGAAAACTCATTTCTTATCTTCCTCGTTGCAGCAAACCTGCGTACTCAGTCATAATGTTATTCTTATGGGGAATAAATAAAATGTTATAAATCACTTATTTATAAATGTATTTTTGTCAAACTTGGTGAGTGGCTTTATGTACTAGTGAGAAACATATAAATGCATTGGAATTTCGCTGGGTACGCAGGTTTGCTGCAACGGGGGGAATTAATACTTTATATTAATTAAAAGCCAATTCATTTTATCCTATATCAGGTCAAGGAAATTGTTATGACTGCTGATTTTGTAAGTAGTACATTAAAAGCAGAACACAATCTTTCGATAAGTATTTGTTGTTTCTTACATTACCCACAAATATGTTCAACTAAAAATATGTTGATTGCCGTTAAGCCGAAATTCACCACTAGACTTAACCAATATTGGCCAACAGGCTCTAAACTATTTCACAAGTTATTTAAAATAAAAGGTAAACTTTGAATGATTATATATACATACATAATCACTACACTGCAAAGTAGAACTAATATAAACGTATGAACACTATGTATTTTTATTAAGAAATTTCAGTATTAGCTTTTCCCAATGATACGATATTTTTAGAAGGTGAACAATTTAAAAGGACTCAAGCTATGTGACGCTAAATATAAATATTTCCTTCTCTATAAAATCATTAATTCGTCTACAGCAGACCTCTGTAAGTAATTACCGGGTTACTGATCAAGTCTCTTGAATTTCCCTCTCTAATTGGTTTGTAATTCAGTGATCCCTTTATTACCATAAATCATAAAATTTGAGGATAACATTTAAATTATAAGGAAGAGAACACCAATTTAGTACAATATGTTTTATTATTTGCTTAATACTTTAATAAGTCAAAAATGTTGTTATTGTTACTGCATGGTTGTTATAGAAAAACATATTTAGAAAAATATAAGATCCTGACCAACAAATACATTTTTTCTATTCGGTAGAATGAAAATTATAAAATTAACAAACACAAATTACGTAACAAGTATCAAACAACAAAATGAGTAAGTTAACATGTTTGCATTAAATTATATTAATCACCATAAAAACAACTTGGGATTTTTCATAATAGTATTTTAAGTTTATAACATATAATACAACATCGATGTTTCTAGTTAGTTGAATTTGAATTAGTAAACTTTGAATTAGTATCACTAAACAAGTTTATCATAAACAAATCTACAAAACATGAAAAGCTAATGAAGTTAAAAAAAATTCATGGAAACAAGCAATCTATAAATGTTAAAACCACATACACAACAGCCAAATTAATATGTTAAAAACTATTAAACTTTACTTATGCATTATAATACTTTGATATAGTTCACACCCATGGAAAGATCCAACACTCGAAAAAGAGATTTTTATGTTAATGGTATTTTCCTTATATTGTTTTTATTTTCTTTTGCAGGACTCTCTCTTTGTTAATTTGTAGCGATACGATATAAACGTGCAATGTAGCTTGAAAAAAACCATTGCAATTCAAAACAATGTTAAATGTCAATACTTAATATTAAATAAGGATACTAAGTAATACATTTGTAATTATAAATATAGCTTATCAATCATAATACATCTATCATTGTATTATTCAATAATTATTGTTTATTAGTGAATTTACTATGGAAAGTGAACTATTAGCATAACCCGTACGGTGAAACTTAAGCCCGGGACCACCATAGAAGTTCCTAACGTGACCCCCTTGGGGGGTCGTTCAACATTATATATATATATATATATATATATATATATATATATATATGTATGTATATAAAGTTTATATATATAAATAGACATATGTATGTGTTTTTTGCACTCTAGCGGAAGCATTTTTTGTCCGATTTACCTTAAATTTGGTAGAGACATTCCTTTCTGTAATCAGTTTGTCATGTTTTTGGGGCAAAACAATCGGAAACTCTAAACCCATTTTTTGGGGATTAATCATTAAAATTTCGAGTTTTTGGGCCAAAAAGGGTCAGAAAAGCCAAGTATGTAAAATTAATTTATGTAAAAAGATGGGAATTAGTGAGGCGAAAGTTTTAATCCCTCTTTTGTCATTCTAGCATACATATTTACCGAGTTATTAAAGAAAATGTTTATCGACTAATCACAGTACGTTGTATTATGGGGGTTTTACACTAGCAAAGCCTGTTATTCCTTTGTTAGAGTATTTTTATCATCCCCAGCAACCTCACGCCTACTTTCAAGCCTGTCTGAACCTTCTCCTAACATTATAATGCGCAAAATTGTATTTACAGTTTTGCAGGTAAATGAAACCAAGAGAATCAGAACAGCCAAAAAATCACAGTTTTCAGATTTTAATAAAAATTGGAATAAACGTATACTTTACACTGATTTTGAGATTTAAAAGTTGTTATGTGGAAATTCACCTCCTTCACGTCAGCGTGCTGCGTGCGAACTCGTTTACAATTAATAACCATGTTTTAGGTGTTTTATAAACTTCCGCCTGTCTGTGGATCCCTGAAGATGGACAACTGAACAATCATCAACATAGTGGTTGTGGTGGGGGGGAGGGGTTGTCTCTAATGCACGGTTTAATGCTATTACAATAATATCAACAAATAATGCTCACTTTACCTATTTATTTAACGTGTTCAATTTGTCTTCACTACAGTCAGACTACTTGTGCAAATATGAATCGATACTTAAATTTTGTATAACATTTATTTTATTGATGGAGCTTAAAAGCCTAAACATCATGTAATAATAATCTTGGATTAATTGGTTAATATATTTAACGAAAATATAATAAATGAATAATACGAATGACTAAACAAGCTTCGTAACGAAGGAAATCAAAGGTTTGCTCATTAGAATTGTTTATTTTTGATTATTCATAGCCGTTTTTATAGGAGAAGTACTTGCATATGTTTACAAATTACTTTATTTGTTTTATTTCGTAAAATATAGTTCGTTAAAATTTACTTTATAAATTTCTACCTAAAAAGTCTCTAGGACCACAATTTTTCTTATTATTATTGCTGATCTTATTACAATTCATATGTTTAAAATTTTTAAATTCATCAATAGAGTCCATTGCTAACAATTTTTGTTGAGAAAATGTTTTCAGAAAAATTAAAAGCCGATAAACAAGTTATGAAAAATTGAGGAAAAATACATGATCAAGGTTTCCGTGACTTTAGAAAACTGCCCCGTCTTCAATCAAACTTTGCACAACTCTAAATTGATTGAAAGTTCTTGAGCAAACAATTCCTCGAGGAAGCTTTTCCCTTGAGGAACGCTGTCGTTATGGTTTTAGAGATCAATAACTTCGTGTTCTTAGGAGCACATGAACCTTGTCCATTTCTTTTTTAGTGAATTGCCTTTGGAAAGTGAACTATTAGCATGACCCGCACGGTGAAACTTAAGCCCGGGACCACCATAGAAGTTCCTAACGTGACCCCCTGAACACGTTTTGGGGGGTCGTTCAACATTTTATATATATATATATATATATATATATATATATATATATATGTGTGTATATGCACTCTAGCGGTCGCATTTTTTGTTCGATTTACTTCAAATTTGGTAGGGACGTTCCTTTCTATAATCTGTTGGACAAGTTCGTTGGGCAAAACAATCGGAAAACTCTAAACCCATTTTTTGGGGATTAATCTTTCAAATTTCGAGTTTTTGGGCCCAAAAAGGGTCAGGAAAGACCCAGGTTTAAAATTAATGCATGTAAAAAGATGTGAATTAGAGAGGCGAAAGTTTTAAGACCTCTCTCGTCATTCTAGCACAAATATTTACCGAGTTATTAAAGAAAATGTGTATCGGCTAAACACAGTACTTTGTCTTATGGGGGTTTTACACTAGAAAAGCCTGTTATTCCTTTGTTAGAGTACTTTTATTACCCCCAGCAACCTCATGCCTACTTTCAAGCCTGTCTGGACCTTCTCCTAACCTTATAATGCGCAATATTGTATTCCCAGCTTTGCAAGTAAATCAAACCAGGAGTATCAGAACAGCCAAAAAATCAATGTTTTCAGATTTCAATAAAAATTGGACAGATGCATGTTTTTACACTGATTTTCAGTTTTACAATTTTTCATGTGGAAATTCACTTCCCTCACGTCAGCGTGCTGCGTGCAAACTCGTTTATAATTTCGTTGTTCCTGAACGGGTTATTTTTTAAATATAATTTTATAATGGATAAATTACAAGGACTAAGCGTGTTCTATTAATCTGCGATTGAGATATACCTTGATTACTCCCATCCTTGGGAAAGGCACATTATATGATATGGTGATATATACAGTAATATACATAATATCCCTCCACGATAAGATTATGTTGATGAAAACCTTACACATAATGCTAATGATATTTCATTTAGTTGTAACTCCTTTATTAATAAAAAGCCTATACGTTTAAGTAGCCTTAAAAATAGTTTACGGTTTATCACTAACTTGGATAGATTCTTCGTTTGTAAGGATAATTGTATTGTTATTTTATGACAGCAGAAGATAACTGCGTTTTGTGGACAGTTCCGTTGAACCAAAACATATAAACAGTTATTACATTTTCAAATTTGACTGTCATCAGAAAAAAGTATGTAACCGAACTTTAATTATATATATATATATGTCAAAGATACCAATACGAATTGTTAGTTAAGTTTAATCGATTTCACAAATTGGAAATAATCTTTAATGGTTTCACCATATTTATAGCTTATTCATACTGATTAAATGTGACACTGAATAGTGACTTAAAGCATATCTTAAAGGTTTGTTTAGGAACAACTTATTACACCAATTACAGCCTGACTACTAAAGCAATAATAAAATTTGAACGAAGTGTAATGATAAAACAATAATCTTTTGAATAATTTATTAAGTAGTATAAGTGTAAATTAATTTTGCAGTATTGTGTGCAATATTTTTTTTTTTTTTTTAAACTTCTGATATTCACTGTTAAATACACTTAAGCTTTTACTGTGTGTGCAATAAGTTAAATTTAAAATAAACCAACCGTAATAACATCATATTATGTAATAAAAACCAATGTGTTTTTGATCGGTCGCACCAATATTATCGTGTGAAGCATGAGACGTAAACCTATCAAACTACAAATTTAAATATGTTAAAATTTACAGCAAAAATAACTGTTTACAGTAAAATGTGTCAATTTACACAAATTAGTAACTAAAACTTCAATAGTGTGCATCACTTTGAGCCTGTTAAGTAAACAGTAACATTGTTACATAACTGTAGTGAGTCAGGTGACAAAGTCACAGCTTGGTGGGTGTTGCAGAGGCCGCAGCTTTCTGTGGTTTCACAGTATTTAAACTAACTAGAAGGTTATATTTCGCTGCAAACAGAAAAATCTAATATTTGGAAATCGTGATTCTATGACAGCCATAGCATTATATTAACATGTTCACCTTATAATTTAACCTTTAAGATATCATTATAAGTACTCGCAAGTGTCATTGCATATTTCAATAAAAAATATGAGAGCATTCAAAAAATAAAATACCACCGTCGCAGCAAACCTGCATACTCAGCGAATTTCCAATGGAAATATAAATGTTTTAATATTACATAAAGCCATTTACCAAGTTTCATAAAAATATATTCACAAATAAGCGATATAAACTATTTGAATTATTCTCTATAAGAATAACACTGGGGCTGAGTACGCAGTTTTGCTGCATCAACGAACACAAAAAATGGGTTTTTATGCTAATATCAATATAACTGAACTAGGTGAAGTCATATACCAGTTTTTATTAATTTATGTTCATAATGAAGGGAGACATAGCATTTAATTATTATCTATAAGAATGACATGGGACTGAGTACGCAGGTTTGCGGCTACAGGAACCATTGGCAACAATTTTTTTAGCAAATATCAATAGACCACAACCAGATGAACCCAAGTTTGGTTGGTATACGTTCAAAAATAAGCGAGATATACAATAATTGTTCTTTTCCTCCTTAAGAATAACATTAGACAACGTACTGTGTTTAGCACTTTCAATATTTCGGTAACCAATTTATGTACGATACATGTATCGTACATAAATGATCAAAATACCTAATTGTGTGTTTTTTTAAGCTAAATCCAATGTCAAACACTAAAATTTGACTATTTCAAAAATTAGATATAAAAATAAAAAAAAAAACATTTTTAGGTACTAAACGCCCCAAAAATACTCCTTCGTATGGAGCGATCTGGCTGGTTTTCGAAAGTCATAAATGTTGTTTTACACGTTTATACAAAATTTCATCGGAATATTTTTACGAGAGTCATCATGCTCACGGACACACATATATATATGTTGATAACACCAAGAGTTAGGTTAGCCCATTATGAATTAGGACTGTGATCATGACTTTAAGTCGAAACATGTTAGTGCAAGTATAATTAAAAATTGTATTCAACAGGGTACTCATGGTTATTTTCATGTTTTTATACTTAAATATATATTTATATAAATATATTAAATATATATTTAATATATTTATATATTATATATTTAATATATTTAATATATATTAAATAAAAAAAGGCAAAGTCATTGGTTTTGTAAAAGTTATAAATTGTTACTTTTCGGTGGGCATATTTTTTCTAATGCTCCCTGAATACAAAGTAGTGGTTTTTGAGGCGATCTCTTTCCCCTATATTGTTATATATCTACTTGCCTAAATGCAGTACTATCTGTCTTACTGAACTTTGACTCGCTTGTTTAATTTATTTTAAGGAGTTATTTTACTTAAAAAAAATTCAAAATATCTAATCAGAATATTATTTAAAGGATATTTTGCAATTTTACAGGTATAATAAATAATATACATATTTAAATAATATATAAAAAGGTTTTATGACATTAGGTAAACATATTGTGTTTTTTAGTTGTTTCTAGCCTTTCCCGTTGTTTAAGATCTTACAAAACTATGTTTTTACTATGCCTTTACCCCAAAAGCACATACAATGGTAAAACATGTGTTTATTATAATTGAAAATAACTCAACAATTTTAAATTAGAGTTTTAAAATACGACTCTACAACAAAACGTTTCGGGGATAAAAAAAATTATCAAATGAAGTTCATTTTCTAATTCTATTATTTGGAATAAACAATAAATTAACATATCTTTCTTATTAGCGTGATATATTCAATCACATTTTGCAAATAATTTATACTTACACTGTTTAGTTGAGAAATTGGGAGTAATATAGGGATACATTTATTGAAAAACCCGCAGTAAGTATTCAATAACAACGTTACAGCCGATTTCATGTTGATGAAACCAATGAAACCTTGTAGAATTGTTGTGTATTGCAAATCGTCACAAATAAGCTAATTTTGTTCAGTAGAAAAACAGGCGAACAGTTTTTAATGATCAAAACTAACTCGTTTCAGAAGAACACGTTAGTTTTTTATAATATTAATGGCGAAGCTTGGGCAGGTTGTCACAGAATACGAAAATGTAAAACCCTTTTGGGAATTAAGTAAGCAGTATTTAGTATCACGCCCGAATCTATACGCATGTGTACTAGTTATTAGCAGATATAAACTTGAGAAGGCACGTGATACAATTAATTATACTGAATATAGTTTTCCATTAAATCTGATATAACGCAGAAACCAATAATGGCGGTTTTTCTGTTTTTATAATATGCTACGATAGTTATTTTAATTAAGGTAAATAATTTAATGAAAATGTACAAACCACTTTATTATGAAACGCAAATATTTCTGCAATTAAGAATAGCACATGATATATTTAAAAAAAACTGATGCAATTTGGTAAATACTTTATACGTTTAATTATTTTTATTAATAATAAAAATAAAGGGAAGCGACAATATGTCCGATAAAATCAGAGTTATTCAGTTTATACACCTTTAATTAATAAAGTAAATAACGACTCTTAGATCCTGATTATAAAATAAACTTTTGTTACAGTTGTAACTAAAGGAAATTCATTAGTATACATTTGAATTAGCTATTTCAATATAATATTGTTTTAGGAACGCTAGTCTACCGTCTACTTAACATAACAAACGATGTTGCCAAACGACTACTTTGACAGAAAGTTTACTCAACTGTAGCACACTTTTGAGTTAATTTGGCTTAGACTATATTATAAAAACTTTCGGTTGTTCAAACGGTTGTAATGCGAATCAGAAAAACTTTAGCTAGTTTAGTTTTGGATTTTAAACATGTTTGTACCTATATTTTACTAAGGATCTCTTTTTAGTTTAAACACAATTAAAATCGGCAAATTTGAAAAAAAATTAATGTAATATTTGTTGGTAACTAAGTTTTTTAATTGTAAGGTGAAAATTACAGTATTTTATTATACTCCTCTTATAGAATAAACTTTAGATTAAAAGAAATCCCGTTAAGGCTATTGAATATGATCGAATACTATATTCCAATCAGGTAACTAATGTAATCTTCTGGTCAGTCACTTAAATACTGCTGAACAAATTCTTCATAGAATAAATAAATTAGGATAAGTATTTATCATCCTAATGTTCAATAATTATTGAGCTTGGGATTAAAGGTTATTCTAAAAATGTAAAAGAATTTGTAAATGTCTGAATCACAAAACGTATGAGTCTGGTTATATATTTTTTGCAGGCTTGGTTGTAGAGGGCTATAGCTGTAGAACTGAAACATGTGATAAGGTGTAGTAAAACATCCATGTTATCAATAAATAAAAGTAATGTTTTTAATCAATATAATAATCGTCACCTTCGTAACCATGAACTGAAAGAGTAATTTATTAATTTAATGTTTATTTTTCTTAAACATTAAGGATGAAAGAATGAAAAATATGCCTTGTAAAATATTTTGTTTATAGTTTTATTGTTTATTTACTTTATTAAACATAATTCGATCAACGCAACTAATATTTACAGTTTATAGATCACTTATGAAGGTCTACTAATAAACAATATTGTTTTATAATGATCCTGGGAAATGTTTGCTCCCCAAAAATACAGCTAAACAGAACTTTTCCTAGAAGGCAATAACTGGAAGGAATGTCGGCGCACAAGCCTGCCAGTAAATCCTTCCTAGGGCAATAACATGCTTACGTTTCACACCAACCACTGGAGAGAATTTGGAAAAATTACACTGTGTTTTTTCGTCGCCAAGTTAAAGGGTTATAGTTATTGAAATTATAAATATTTTGATTTTACTTTTAAAATACATATGATATAAAGAAAATAATGACATTTCCTCCATTTCAAAGATTTATAATTCACCGGAATAAACAAAAACAAACTAAGCTGGGGAAATCTATTAACCGGTGAAGGTAGCGTACGGAACCTTTCTAGAAAAATTGCATTGCTATTGCATTTGCTTTCATGTGATATGAGAAACCACACCAACTCATCTGAGCATGGCTAAGATTATCCTGGCATGAAACCCGACATAATCTTAATTCTCAAATCTACATGTAGTGTATTTTGTAGCGTTTGTTTGGATAATGAATGATTTGTCACCCATTTAAACTCAGTGACTTACACATCTTCCCCATACC